>QEPC01012542.1:0-45247 GCA_003113815.1 Sphenodon punctatus
GTCAGTCCTTGTCACCACCATGATGGACATGTTCCCCATCAGTGTTATTAGGTAAATAATCAAAAACACCGAGAAGAGGAAAATCTGGAGTTGCGGTTCACTGGAGAGACCAAGGAGAATAAATTTGGTCACTTTGGTTTGATTTTCCTTTGAAACTTGTCCTTCCAAACTTCTGGAAAAAAGAAACATATTATTATCATCTATCAATACAACCACTACTCCACTGTAGAAAAAGAGAGAGAGAGAGAGAGAGAGAGAGAGAGAGAGAGAGAGAGAGAGCATGCACTGCAAAGAAAGATATTCTAAGCCAAGCTGTAAGTATCAGTTGACTAAAATATTTTTGCAGAAAATGTTAGGTTTTTAAACTCTTAGGCCACTTGCAGACATGTGGGGGGGGGCAGGTGAACTTCCAGGATTGGAGATTGCATTAGGAGTGACCCCAGGAAGCTCAGCTAATGTGCAGGGGGGTTTAGTCCATTTCTAACGTGATATTCATTACGTGATGCAGGGCTCAAAAATCCAGAACTGCATCACGTCACCAAACAGGCTGCTCAATAGCGCCGGCCAGTCTTTCAAAGTGACATGAACCGGCCTGTCTGAAGCAGCCTGATTCGGTTCCTGTCACATTGAAAGGCCACTTCTGTCCCTTCAGGGCCTCACAGACGTAAGGTGCTAGAGTGGGGGAAGCACCAGCCGGCCTTTCAAAGCAAAAGGAGCTGGCCCCGTCACAGCAACCCAGGCCAGTTCCTCTCACTTTGAAAGGCCATTTTGAAAGTTGACTGGTTTTGGAAACTGACATGACCCAGTTATAGCATTGTGGAGCCAGGCTCTGCAGTACTTCCAACTGGGGCGTGTCAGTTTCAAAGGGTAATGCTCAAATTTCCAGGCATTAGGCATCTGATTGGTCCTTGGGTAGCCCATCTGCTATGGACATTCTGAACATGCACAACCAGCTGGTGGACATTGTTTAGAATCTCACGGGAACGCCATAAAGAACTTGAAGCCCAATTCTTGCAAGATTCTCGACTTTAAAAATATTGTCGAGAAACTGATTCTTGATGAGATTTTTGAGAATAGTGAGGGCGAGTTTCAGCCCTACTGCAGACACCAGACACCCAGGAGCATCTGTCAAAGAGAGCTGTGCTTACCCTTACCTGGACAGAACCTGGACTGTATTTGAGGATCAAAATTGCTCTCAGGTAACCACGCCTTTCTCCTTCTAACAGAGAAATGCTACCAGATTTTATACAGACTACTTAAATCAGAAACAGTAATAGGCCCTTTTAAAACTCACACCCACAGACCGTGGCTCGGGGGGCAGTCCATGGTCATGCTGCTGCGGGGGCGGTGTGGAGGGTGGGCACACACGGATGCACACCCATGCCTGCCACATCCCCATGCCTGACCACACACAGAGCAACTGGCATTTTTTCGGGTTGCTCCATGTGAGGGCGATGGGTGGAGGTGGATCGGGATGCATATTTCGTAGGAGCACGCACGCATGCCCACCCACCCACCATGATGTGAAAATGAGACACACCCACCACTGCATGTCTGTGTGGGTGGCATATGTGGGTGAATCTCATGTAAAAAAGACCATTATGAATTATTTCAATTACCCTAATAATCACTGGATAAATGTCTCTTTGGGGCATGATGCAAAGTTTAAATTTCTAGCTGCCATAAATGGCTTCTTGGAGCAGCTTTTTGTGAAAACAAATGAGAGAAGGAGCTATTTTGGAACTAGTCCTAAATGGACCAAGGGTGGTGGAAGTGATTGGCAATACTTATCATAACTTAATCAAATTTGACATACATACAAGAGAGACATTGACAAATAAAACCACCTCAGTAACATGGGAAACTATGCAAAAATGAGGAAACTAGTTAGAGCGGAAGTAAAAAGAAAAGTTGCAAGATTTAAATGTCTTCAAGACGCATGCAATCTATTTAAAAACATCATCTTGGAAGCCTAGATGAATGTATTCCACAAATTTTAAAAAGGTATTGTAGCAAGAGGATCAAACTTTTGCCTGCATGGCTAAATGCGGCAATGAGGAAGGCTATTAGGGTCAAAAAGGTGACATTTAAAAAATGGAAAGCTAGTCCTAATGAAGAAAATTCTAATATTAAAAAACCTCTATTTTTAATAAGTAGTTAAGGCATCTTCACCCTAACACAAACTTAAACTTGCAAGAAAATGGATTATTAAGGCATCTTTATTATCTTTTCTTCTTCTTCACATTAAACAAATCTAGTACTCCATTTTCTTATGTTTCAAATAAACAGCCTTCTTTTATTGTATTAATTTACAAACATCAGACAAACTTCCACCTGCAGCTTCAAAAAATCACAGATTTCCATATAATTGCTCTATTTTCAATTCATAAAATATTATTTTCTCTTGCACATCTTAACAAGTTAACTGAAATGCATAAATATTAGGGATGGGAATTTAGGTTTCAGAAAGAACCGAAAGTACCCGATAATGGCCATTCCGGATTAATCCAAAATGTTGGTTGTTTTCCCGTATTGGTTGTATTGGATCTTTTGCACTGATTTTTGTATCAGATTTTTAACACTGTGGTTTGTCCCCACTGACTTCAATGGGAAAACCACAATGTTAAAAATCTGATACTAAAATCAATCCAAAAGATCTGATTCAACCAATACCGATATGAGAACTGAAATATTTGAGAACTGAAACCGAAAGTGACCCAAACTGAAATTTTGCCCAGAGTCCCAACGCTAGTATCAATCCTGCATATAATTCAGTTATCTCATTAAGATGCGCGAGACAAAATAATATTTTATTAATATAAAAAAGGGAAAAGATCTAATTAAGAGAGGGACAAAATATAATTCTTCATTTAATCCATTAGGAATGATAGTTTTAATTATCGCCGCATCGCAGAAGAAGACTAGGATGGAATTGTGGAATTTAAAGGCTGCACTCTTTAGTCGAATTAAGGATTCAGAATATCTAGGGAGGGGAATTTCCCCATATTGGGTCCAGTAACAAACTAATAAACAGCCGTTATCAGCAAAGGTTAAGGCCGGCCTGATGTCCCTACAGGGACTCAATCAGGTTCCCAATCACTGCAATTAGGGAGGCTTGGGGTGGGCATTGTGAGCAAATATAAGTTTATGCCAAGCTGCACAGTCCCCACCATGGCTAGATATTCTGTGGCTTGTAGGCTGACTCAGTGCTCTGTGCGTGTGACTGTGTGTGACTGTGCCAGTGCCTGTGTGACTGTGTGTGCTGCAGTCTTCAGCCTCACTGCAATTTCTTGTACAAGCCACACTGCACCTACTCCCCCTGTGTATCACCACAGACTTTGGAGTGCCAATGACTGAAGCCTGTGCCAGTGCCTCTGACATCTGCTCCTCCTCTGATCTGCCCAGATCCTCCTGTCTTCTTCACCCTCTCTAAAAATGCTCAAAAAAGCAGATCTCTGCATCTAGTAAAACCTCTATAATTTAAACAGAGGCAACACCTGCAAGTTATTTAAAGAAATGTGCAACTTCTGTTAAAATCATAACACTTACATTGCTTATAAATTGGGACCCCTTATCCAATAGTTCTGAACTTTGGCATGGATAATCTCTTTCTTGAGAGTAACAATCTTTCCAAATTCCATCCAAATTAGATGGAAAGCAAAGATGTTACAGCTGGCAATGAGTGTGCAAACCATGAAACAACTAAATTGCTTATAAACTGAGAACCTTTTATTGAATCTTTCTGAAGTATGTCAGGGATGATCCTTTTCATGAGGGGCAAATTGCATTAAAGACTTTACAGATGGAAATGTGTGCACAAACCACTAAATTAAATTGCTTATAAAATCAGGACTCTTTATCTAATCTTTATAAAATATGGCACAGATAAATCCTTACATGAGGCATACAATCTTCCCAACTTTAATGCAAAAAGATGAAGAAGTTACATCAGGAAATCCATTTCCCATTGAAACCAATGGAAAACAAAAATGAAACTTAAAAACAAAAATGTTAGAAATGAAAATGAAAACCAAAAAAATGAAATGGGTCCCTAGTGCACATCCCCATAACCTATATGTAGTGACCTGTTTTCATTGTGTTTTCCACATTGGGGCAATGGAGGAAAATGCAGTGAACACGTGTAAAGATAAAAATACAAATAAACATGAATGTTAAATATACAAACATAGATACAAACACTTGACCGTGTGCACAGTCCTAGTTCAAAATAATGTATTGTGGGTTCTTTTTTACTTGCCTTCTGCTTTCATTCTCCTTAGGGGATAGTTAAGCTTTGAATCTCTTTAACTGGAAAAGGAGGGTTCAAAACTTGAGGGTTTTTTAAAGGAAAGCTGAGTAACTAGAAAGACATGAATGATCTCTAAGAATAGGCTGCCCAGAGCTGGGACTATGAGGAAAATATCAAATACACTAGTAACTGTGTGACAGCTGCCAACACTACCCCAAGTTCCAGTATCACCTCTGCCAGGTGAGACTATGTGAAGCCTTGCTGCAACCACATTTCTAAAGGACAAGCCACATTCCTCCTCCTAACGTGTCTAATAAAACCTGGGGAAGCCAGGATTCCTACTATAGCTTGAAAAAAAAATAATATCAGGAAAGCAATGAAAAAAACCAAACAGCTAAACCTTCAAATTTCAAGAGCAGCAAATAGTGGGGATGTTTTGTAATCCATCATCAACACATTTAGAAAGCATGAACATTGAGCTGCCATTAACAGTCAATGGGGCTTGTAACAATAACCAAGGGATGTTGCAAATGCTGCCCATTCATTTTTACTTTTCTAAAAACATCTACATTTCCAGAGGGGGGGAATTATCTTTCAACTCCAGATATTAAGCAGAAGGGCACATGAGGGGTTTGGAACTGGTTCTCAAAAGCTAACAAATAAGGGAGGGGAAAACAGATTTGTTAAGATTCTACTTTTTATTGGACCAATTTCTGTTTGTGAGAGTGTGCCCTCAGGGGCAGGTAAAATTACTGGGCCCTACATCAACTGGATGGGAGGAGAGGGGAGGAGGAAAGGTATAGGGTCATTAGGACAAGGGGAGGCTAGGGCAGGCATGGTGGGAGCCAAGTAGGGATGGGTGAACGCAGTTTGGAAGTTTGGAGTTCGGCCCGAACTCGGCCTGTTCGGACGACCGAACCGAATTTCCGAACATGAACTGGCTGAACCGAACTCAATCTGAACGGCGAAATGACCGAACAGTTCGGTCAGTTCGGATCGTGTTCGGGTGAGTTTGGGTGGCAAAAAAAGGTTCACTGTAAGGTCAAACGTGACAGGGAGGGGTAGTACTAGTCACTGAGGAGCAGACTTCCAGGCACCAGGGGTGGAGAGGCTTGCAAGAAATGAAACTATCTGCCTCCCCCCTTCCCAACACCTTCTGAGCTAGTCNTGTGATATCCCATAGATACATAGATAGATAGATAGATAGATAGATAGATAGATAGATAGGTTAGGGATAGTAGTTGTAGGAGCTATCTTAGTGATAGAGATAGCGTTAGTGATTTAGTTTTAGTGTTTGAAGGAGTAGGCCTGTGTATTTATTAGGTAATCCATTTAGTTCATAGCATTTAGAATAGTTAATAGCAGTTAGATTTAGTGTAGATATATAATATTAGATAAAAAATATAAATAAAAAAACCCCATATAAAAACAAAAAAACCAAATAAAAAACAAAAGAAAACCATATAAAACCCAATAAAAAAACAAAAAAAACCATATAAAAAACAAAAACCCCACCCATAACAATATTTCCCGAATGACCGAACGGTCAAACCGAACGGCGGAATGGAACGGCCGAACTGAATGGCCGAACCGAACAGCTGAACCTGAACCCGGCGAACTAACCGAACTGCCGAACTGCACGGATGAACCAAACGCAGCCGAACCGAACGGCTGAACCGAATGGATGAACTGAACGCAACCGAACCGAACGGCCGAACCTGAACCGCGATCTGTTCGCCCATCCCTAGATTCAAGGTAATTACAGTCTGTTCTGGTAAACTGATCCTGATCCTGCATTCACTCACTGCTGTCCGGATCAGCCTGGAACCAGATCCTCTGCAGGTAGCTCACTCACCTCTCAGGGACTGGGAGCAGCTTCTTACAGACACAGCACCACTCTTCTGTCCACAGCCCTGCTATGGGAACTGTGGTATGCTGCCCAGTGCAACTGAGCAACAGTCAGACCAGGAGAAGCCCAGGGAGTGGCAGCTGGAGGAGCAGTGGGAGCAGCATCTAGAGGAGTAATGGGTGCAATGGTGCAGGCCAGGAAGTGCATCAGGACAGGAGCTCCTGGGGGCATCCTGAGGCGCTCCCCCACCTGACTGACTTACCCACCCAGTTGAGCTTACAGCCCTATGCACACTGCCAGTATGGGGACTGTGGCATGCTGCTTGGCTCAGCTAAGCAGCAGCAGGCTGAAAGGGGCACCTGGAGTAACAGTGCAACCGGGTGGGTGAGGCAGCCCAGGGAGTACATGGGGCAGGAAATTCCAAGGGCATCCCAGAAAATCCCAGGAAGACACACATTCTCGTGCATCCCAGCTCCTGATGGGGGCTGGGTAAACACATTGCGTGCCCACTGGGTGTGTCCCTAAATGTGGGTATTACCATGGGTAGCAAATGCACTCCATGCTGCAGCCAGAAAGTAAGGCTACTGGGTCAGAGACTGTGGCTACAGTGAGACAGGAAGCCAATCCCTGTTGTTGTATGTTGGTTTGGAGAAACTAGAGATACTGGCTTCATGTCTCACTAAAGCAGTGTACGGCTGTCTGTTTCCCCTCTAATTTTTTACACCGTTTGTGCTAATTGACCAGTATATTAAAATTAACCTAAATGGGCTCTCTGCATATCTGTGAACTTCATCTCTAACTTTCTCTGTTCCTGTCCAAAGAAGAAGTGCTCCGTATAGCTCAATATCTCCCACAGAATCTCTGTCAGACATGGGTTCAGGAAAAGCTCTCATCTAAACTACACTCCCTCGTGCCTTCCTCATATTTGAAGTGAAACCCAACAATGACTGCACTTACGTATGAACTCGCACAGACATACAATTGCTAACAAAGTCACTGGCTCCACAGTGGGCAGTCACTTTTCCCAGAACAGCCACTCTACCTCCTATTTCTCAGTCCTCATCCTCAAAGGAAACCTGCACAATTCTCTCTGATGATGGACCTGGGAACTAAAATTCTTAAACTTATTTGACACAAAAAATGATGGGACTTAATAAAGACCTAAACTTCCATAGCCACTACAAAAACCTGTAAACATCTGACAGTCTACTGAATATTTAGCTTTTGTTATCTACTGTTAACATTATCCCTCATTACTTCTGTGTACTATTTTCTTTCTGCACTAGCCATTAGGGATGGGCAAACAGAACCGAGTTCGGTTCGGTTCGAAAATCAAATTTGGTTCAGAAGTTGGTTCGGTCGACCGAACTATTTGAGCTTGGTCCGAACTCCGAACATCCGAACAGAGTTCCGAAATTCAAACCCCATTGAACTAAATGGAATATTATATTTTAGGGATGGGCGAACAGAGCCGAATTCGGAAATTTGGTTCAGTTCGGTTTGAAAATCGAGTTTGATTCGGAAGTTTGGTTCAGTCGACCGAACTGGTCAAGTTCGGTCCAAACTCTGAACTTCGGAACCACGTTCGCCCATCCCTACTAGTCATTAATGTTTTTTATAAATCCATATCTGTATCTGTAACCTTCTTTTGCATCCCCCTTCCCTTTGCACCACTTCCCCCCTCATTTTCCCCTTCTCCAGTCTCTCACTTTCACCACTCCTTCTGTTGCCATTGTCTATTACATCCCCCACTGTGCTTTGCCTACCTTCAGCTCCACTCACCTTATTTCTAGTGCTTATTCACTCACTACCTTCCTGTATCTTTTAATGCACCCCACCTTCCCTTCAGACTCTTCCCCTTTGTATTGCTTATCTCCCCCTGTTTTCACCTTCTGTTACTATGGTTCATTTATCACCCTTCTCTCCCCCAACCCAACACACCACCCCTATTTCATTATATAAACCCACTGTACTTTGCTCAAATCTTCAGTTCTGACTCCTAATTGCTTGAGGAAGGACCCTGTGAGTTCTGAAAGTTTGCATATTTCCACCAAAAGCAGTTGGTCCAATAAAAGATATCATTCAAACGGCTTTGTCTCCACTTTGTATTTGAGGCCAACACAGCAACCACACCATAAACTACTGAAATAAAACATGTATGAACTCACCTGACATTGCTGTGCATTTCAAAGGGAACAGGGGATTATTGTTCTCGTAATTCAGGATTATAGGCAGTATTGACTGAAACCCACAGGTCCAGTTGGTTTAACCAGGTCCTTAGTGAAAGGATTTCAGCGAAGAAGCGTGTAATTGGCATAGAGCTTTCTCTATCTACCCCTGCTCAGGGACAGAGATCTGACTCGGAATTTCATCTTCTATTTCATAAGGAGTTTTGAACACTTTTTATTCCTCTAGGACCGGGTCCCGGAAGATCCCACTACTGTGATATTCATATATCCTTGATTATTTTTTTCTGGTTCAGTGTCCAGATTTGTTATTTTATAATTATATTTCCCTCCAACGCTTTAGAAATTTTACCTAATATTTTCATTTTGCATTACTGGAGACAGACTGTTTCTTGAAAATTTTCACATTGTTCTGATAATTGATTTTTTTGTTTAAAATTTACCATTTTGGTGAAAGAAATGTATCTGGTCCTTTCTAGTGCTGGTTCTGCAGTCCTCCCAGGTGAGCTGCATTACCCTCATCCATGCCAGGGCAGAGGAACTCTGAGGCTTGGAGACTACCCATGCCCCCATCTGACTATATCAGCCTGACTGGTTTGCATTGCAGTCCCCTCAGAGCAGCTCAACATTTCCTAGCCAATGTGGTGTAATGGCTAAGTGTGCAGTACTTGGACTGGGGGGGGGGCTGTGGGATCACAGTTCTAGTCTTGCATTAGTCAAAGGGTGACCTTGGGCCAGTCACATTATTCTCTCAGCCTAATCTTCATCACAGGGTTGTTGTGAGGATTAAAAAGTTGTGTTAGTTATATGTAAAATGCTCCAAGTGCCATAGTAGGCGGCTTCTATATAAAGATTATTATCTATGCACAAGCTTCCCAGCTCACGTGCTACTCAACTGATTTCCCCCACTTTCCTCCTTTGATCCAGTCCCCCTCCAGCCTGTTTCTACCCTTCTACTTGACCTCCACCTTGATTCCTTTCCCAGGACTGAACTCTGGCTCTGCTCTGTGACTAGGTTAAGGTGGTGCGCGCATTCATGGAAAATGGAAGCGAACTAGTAGCAGGTGAAAAATGCTCTACTGGAGTGCCTGAAGAATTTCTTAGGCACCCGGGAATGGATCTGCATATACTTACAGACCATGCTGACAGGACACAACTCCTGGGACCCCTCTAACCGGTGTGACACTAACTGTCCTCGGCCCTTCTGCTCAGTTTTAAATCACCTGAGCCTGATTAGTTGCCTGACTGACAGAGACTTTTTTGTCTGTCAAGCATGCCCCTATTAAAATCTGAAGGGATTCCAACTTGCCACATGGTAGGCACTAGGCAGGATAAAGACTAGACTGTGTCCAGATCAATCCCTAGGAAGGTTAGTAAAGTGACAAGTCCTGCTATTTTTTCAGGGGGAAGCGGAACCCCAAGTTTGTTAGCTACTATCTGGAATGTGCACAGCAGTGCCTCACATTGAGTGTCCTGACTCTCCCTATGAACAGGAAGTCATCATTATAATGGATTATCATGACATGTTGATACCCCGCCTTTGCCAGACCATCCAGTTGTTAAGCGTGCTGAACTTCTTGAATGCCGAACAGAAGATGGAAGATCCCATTGGCACAGCTTTGTCAAAATAGTACTTACCTCAAAATTGCAAGCCCAGCAGCTTGAAGTCAGCTTGGTGTACCAGCAAAAGACAAAGGGTAGATTTTATGTTGCACTTCACCAGCAGTGCCCGGTGACAACTTTTTAAAGCTAGCTCAACAGCATGGTCAAAAGAAGCATAGCAGAAAGAACACAGTTCTACTGGGATCACATAGGGTGTCTTTAGACATAATGTCAACGGGTGTCTGAATGTGTGTTTTGACCTTGATATAAACACTGGTTTTGCCCTGCGTTCACCATGTGGTGCTGCTTAGACGCACAGCCCATCTTGGGGCAAATCAGTGTTTTGCTCCACACCTGATCTCAGCACACAAGCACTGCAGCCTCATTCCCCGTGTTGTACCTGCTAACACACCACATGATATCATTAGACACAACGTTGGCCAGGTGTTCAGTCAGAACATGCAAATTGTCCTTGTGATGCAATGGTGTTTGTTCACATCACATGTTCAACAGTTGGCCAAATTGGTGTGGGTATTGTTATGGTGCTTACTGCTTACAAACAATGGCCAAACACGTGCTTAGAAATTTCGACACCTGATCTTTGTTATGTCTAAAGACACCCATTGTTCATCGACTCAGCTCGGTGAGTGAGAGATGGTAAATAAGATGAAACAGGCCCTCTGCCTACTTGTGTACCATACCCAGTGGGGAAATGTGGAGCTAAGCCACTGGTGGATTGTCAAAGGGGCCTGCTACCCTGACTTCCATAATTTCATTTTGGAGATTGGCACACACCACGTACTATATACCCAGCACCAATTTCAGGTTGGCCACCCAAGTTCTCACTCTGATACCTACAGCTGGGATCCTAAATCCCTCCCAAAAATCCTTAACTACGTACTCTACAGTATCTTGGTCCAGGAAATCTGGAAGGACCTCTTGGATTGCTTCAAGATACACCAACATTGGGGACTTTCCCGTAGAGCCCCCTGCACTGGCACATGGGGGGGCTTACCCTGGTAACCACCCTGTGGCTTATTCCTGGGCCTGAGTGTCCTGACTCTGTTACATTGACAGGCAGCATGGTTTCCAGTGCAGATGGAGGAGGTATGTTGACAGTGAAATGGAGAGCAGGAACAGCTGACCTATCTGTTAATCTCCCAGCATGATGCACTGCGAAAGGAACCCCGGCACACGTCCACATGATAAGGATTTTTGATTGTAATAATGCCCCCCCATCACCAAGGCATGTCCACAATCCACCCTAGGGGTGCTGGAGGCAGTTCATGTGCTCCAGCCAAAAATCCTGGGTGTAAACATCCTAGCATGAGCCAGGTGTGATGGATGCACGTTTATGATATGCCTTGTCATAACTGAGTCAGACCCCATGGCCAGGGGTATAGTGGGGTGGAGCTTAGTCAGGGGAAGCGCCCTGGAACACATTATGCGTGCTCTGTTAACCCGCTATCACCTGACACCCCATGATTACAGAAGTGGAGCCCTGCCCCCTGGCACCCGCATGGCCCCGGTCTGCCACTGTCTGCAAAGCATGTGGGAGAAAAGCCAAGTGTGCAATACTGCGTGTACACCGGCATTCTTTCGTGGAGAGTAAGGCTCCAAGAACAGCACAGGAGGTGCACTAGGCGGCCCCTGAGCCAGGAGTGGCTGCAGAACGCATGGTGTGCTGATATGCAGTAGAGTGGGACAGACAGCTCAGCTGAGTGTGGTCTTGAGTTGAGCAGAGTTCTACTTGAGGCCGGAGAAGCCTCAGCCATGGAGGAAGAAGGGCCCACACTGGCAGCACTGCAGAAGACCGTGCCCTGCCCTGCTGCTGTTCCCCCTTCCTAGGGGAATCCTAGGCTTTACTAACCAACACCATGTCACACCTAGCAGGAGATATTGTGTTTCAAGGTGGTGCATTCACTTTATATTGCTGGCTATGGGTATTCCTGGATGGGGGGTTGGGGGAGAGTGTGCCTCATTGTCACGCACATAGAATTCCAGGCAGAACAAGGGGTTATTTGTATTTATTTATAAAAACTGTTTGCTACCCCGCCCCTCTTGCCACAGGAAGCTCGGGGTGGCTTATAAATAATCTACAAGTCAATAAAAATAACAACATTAAAAGCTCAAAAACAGGACATAAAAGGAAGATACAAAAATATCGCATCCCACCCACCCCAGCCCACTCCACCCACCCTTCTCCCCCACCAAATGCATGGTGGAACAGCCAGGTCTTACAGCTTCTTCAAAAGAAGGGGAGATCTGCGGCCAACTGGACCCCGACTGGAAGGAAGTTCCACAGCCGTGGTGCCACCACTAAGAATGCCCTCCCCTGCATGGCCCCCGCAAAAATGCAGGGGACCTTGAGCAGGGCACCCCCAGATGACCACAGGGGCTGATCCAGAACTTGGGGGGTGAGGCGGTCCTGCAGATAAGCAGGGTCTAGGCCATTTAGGGCTTTATAAGCCAAAACCAGCACCTTGAATCGGGCCTGGAAAACTACTAGCAGTCAGTGCAGAGAACAGAACACCAACGTTATATGCCCCCGGCAGCCCAGTCCCACCAGGAGATGGGCTACTGCATTCTGCACAAGCTGAAATTTCTGAGCCATCATCATGTAGAGCGCGTTACAATAGTCCAATCTATAGATGATGAAAGCATGGATGACAGTGGCCAGGTCAGAGTCTGAAACCTTAGGCCAAAGCCATCACACCAGATGTAATTGGCGAAAGGCACTCCTTGCCACAGCCTCCACCTGGGCATCCAGGTGGATCTGCGCATCGAGGAGCACCCCCAGACTCTGAACCTGAGAGACTAATGGAGGGCAGACCCCATCAATAATGGGGGCCACCATCTCCATCGCCTTATCCACCAGCATCACCTCCATCTTGTCAGGATTCAGCCTCAGTCGATTAGCCCTCATTCAGTCCCCGACAGCCTCCAAACACCGAGTAAGCACTGAGACTGCCGGGCAGAACAAGGACTTGGCATGGGACTGATCCTTTAAGCCAAGACTGGTGTGACAGGGGCCATTTACTGCCAAGCATCAGAGGAATAGGGTCTGTTTGTGTGTGAAGTGGCATTGCCAGTCCCACATGTTCAAAAGCCATGGGTCAGTCCTCCATAAACCATAAGACTGGCACAAACAGGAGATTTAAAAAATAAATAAAATCAGGGGCTTGGAGGGGGTGTGTCTTGGAGGGGCATGGCTTGGAGGGGGTTATGGCTGAATCAGTAGGTCCTTTTTCCGTGCTCCTGTTTCATTCCGTTAGTTTGGTACTACCCATGACTTGCTGCCAATTTCTGCTGCCATTTCGCCTATTCTGCCATTTCTACTTTGCAGCAATAGTAAAAACAGAACTTGTGGGATAGTGACAGAATACTGGAATGGCAGATATTAAAATGTGAAAATATTGAAATAGTGGAATATGTGATGTCATAATGGCAGACTGGTGACACAGGGGACTTTTGGGAATTCACAGCTTCATGCTGATAGAAGTCTGAATCTGACTGAAAATCTCCATTTTTGTTTTTCTTTTTGCTTCTCCCGCTGTGTTCGAGAGAAAGAGAGAGAGAGAGAGAGAGAGAGAGAGAGAGAGAGAGACCTTGCCGTCTCCGCTCCTGCCATGGTACAAGCTTATTGCATGCTGAGTTCTGCAGCTGCATGCACACACAGGTTTGTTTGTACCTGTCATTTCCTCCCCCCCTGCCATTGCCATCACATTGTTGTAGTGGCTCTTGGATTTCTTCCATGAAAGAAGTGCTTTGTCTGCAGCATACCTGTCATTCCCCCTCCCCCCATTGCCATCACGTGGTTGTAGTGGCTTGGATTCCTTCCAGAAAAGAAGACTGGCCAGCCAGAGGGAGCAACATTCATTTCAGTCAACTCAGTCAGGTCCATGGTAGCAGGTGATGGGGTCCCTCCCTCCCTCCCTCCCTCCCCACCACCCAGCCAGCCCAATTAGTCAAGCCTCCAAAGCCCCCAAAACCCATGCACAGGAAGGGGGTGGGGGTACACTATATTTGCGTAACCCGCCAGGCCAAGTCTCAGACTAGACAGGTCCATCCAGAGATGTCTGAGGCTCAGTCAGCACAGCTGGGCCTACCTGCCTCCAGCCACCCCCATGACTGCTGAATGAACTCATTCCCACAACTGGACCCACCCACCATAGGAGCAGGAACACCGGGGAAGCAGCCACCGGCAGTACAATCCGGGACCTGGACTGTGGCATCAGCATTATTCAGAATGCAGTGTGACCTGCTTGGGTCAAGTCACGGAATAGTGGCATGGGGGGACATACATGTGGGTACTGGTAGTCAGGAATCCATTACCTCACCCACTAACTAGGGCCACACACGATCAAAATTGGCAGGGCAGGATGGCATAGGATGTGACACAGGAGTCAGTCAGCCACTCTCAACCTCAGGCACTAGGGGCAGGGGCAAGGCATGAAAGTCCTGGAATAAGGGATAGTCAAAATGAATATGGGAACTGGAATGCATCCAGTTAAATCAATGTACAGGAATATGGAACCGATGGGGACTGGGGGCTGGGTCACCATCAGAAGTTTACTCACCCTATCCATATCGTGCCCCCTTCACCTATGTGATTTATCACATTTTTTATTGTTCCATGCTGATAAAATAAAATAAATCTGTGCCGCTGACATCGGGTGCAAGTGCAACAACCCAAGAGCACACACAGACATGCATATACAATTGCACGTGCCAATTACTGGGTAAAATTTTTTAGAAAAACCAAAAGAAAAAAAACAACTGTAGCGGAATACTTACACTTTACACAAAAAGAAACTTTGTATAAAGAGATGACAGGTCAAGTATGGAGAAGATGGCAAAATGGATGACGATGTCTCTTTCTCTGTCCACGTGTGTCCACAAGGGCTCATGATCAAGAGGAAGGAGAAATGGTGGATGTTGCAATTTAAGGGGGCCAAATTCAAAGAAAGGTGTTTTGTTTGACCCTTGATGAACCAATCACATCACCTCAGGGCAGGGTGGGGTGGGGGAGGACAGCAGGACAAACTGCTACCACAACAGTTTCTGCTGGAAAAGAGAAATCTGCTGTGAGCAGAAGTCAGCGATTGTTCTGCTACTTCCTAAATCCAGCAACAGGAACAGAAATTGTGGAAAGTGTCACCAACTGCATTGTTCCACTAACCTATTTGCGGGACAGCTCCAACCCCTGAATCCTGGATCAGCCCCTGCAGCCATCAGGGCATGCCCTCTTTGAGGTCCTCTGAGTCTGCCAGGGGGCCACGATGGGGAGGGCCTTCTAGGTGGCTGCCCTGTGGCTGTGGAACTCCCTGCCAGTGGAGGCCCATTTGGCCCTGGATCTCCCCTCATTTCACCGCTGTTGTAAGATGTGGCTGTTCTACCTGGCTTTTGATGGGGGATGGGTAGGATGGGGGGAATGGGTTAGGGTGTGGGGTGGTTGGGGGTGTTTTTATTCCTCCCAGAGTTTATTGTTTTCAAGTTGTTTTAAATTGTTGATTTGTATTGTTGTGCGTTGCCCAGAGCTGCCTGTGGCAGGATGGGTGGGCTAAAAATAGTTTAAATAAATAAATAAATAAATAAACTTAATGTGGTGTCGGCGGAAGCACAAATTTCGGTAGCTGCAGGTGGATTTTGCAGAAAACCACCAACAGATGTAGTGCAATGAATGTGGTTACTGCACCGTTCCGCTCAATGTGGAAGAGCTCTTTCCATCGGAAATAGTTGCCACCACTGCGGATTACCATTTCAGGCCTACTGGGTAAATCCACATAAGGCAGGGCCAGACAGATCCCCCACTCTCCCTGGGGAAGACTAATGCAGCTGCCACAGTTTGGGCCAGCAGGGAGATAAATCCAAACAACCTGCCCCTCCATGGGGAAACTGGGTGTGAGGGCCACTGTCGCAAGTCCCACCACACTCTGAGGCAGGTGGAGGAGCTGTCCACATTGGTAGGTGCCTGATCCCACCCCATCCACTACCCTCCATGCCTGCCCACTATCCCGCCCCATGCCTTGACATAGATCCACAGGAATGGTGAATTACGGCCGCTTAGGGATGTGCGAACAGACAGGAGTTCAGATATTTGGACGTTTGGACGTTCGGATGTTAAGTCTGAAAACTTAGTTTGGGTTTGTGCATTCAGTCCTGTGGAGTTTGTACCCCCCAAAAGTTCTGAAAGTTTGGCCATGGCAGAGGCCTGGGGTGTTACAGGGGGACCTGGGGGGCATAGCCGGCCATCAGAGACACAGCAGCAGCAGCAGCAGCAGAGACCAGGAAGGCTTGGGGCTTGGCATGCTTGGGTAGGCATGCTTGGCGCTTGGCCCCTGGGGGTGCCTGTGGGGGCATGACTGGACATCTGAGATCCAGCGGCAGAAGCAGCAGCAGCAGAGGCTGGGCATTGCAGGCTTCCAAGCATTGGTGGAACAGTGGCAGAGGCCCGGCATGGGCTTGGTGGCTGGCACCCTTACTTGGCCAGGTGTTGCAGGCTGGCATCGTATAACAGGGCTCAAGAAGGTCTGCTGCAAATTTCACAAGCCTTGCCCGGTGGTGAATCTCATGGACACCCAGCCCCTGCCCGCCGGCGCACTCACCTGAGCTATGCCCGTCTACAAGAGGGAGGAGCAAATGGCTGATGTGCAGTACCAGCAGCAGACATTGGATTTCCAGAGCACAGTAACTGCGGCTGCCACCTTACTTGGCCGGGCATTGCAGGCTTGCTGGCATTGGTGGAGCAGCGGCAGAAGTCAGGCCAGGGCTCAGTGGCTGGCACCCCTAGATGGCTGGGCGTTGCAGGCTGGCTGGCATCGGTGGAGCATTTTCAGACACTGAAGTGGAACGACTGCCCTCCCTGCCTGGAACGTAGGCCTCAGAACCCTGATGGTGGGTCCTGCAGCTGGAGTGGTTGGCTGTTTTTTGATGCGGTGGAATGACGGCTCCCCGTGAGTGGAATGACGGCCCCAGAACCCTGATGGTGGGTCCTGGGACTAGAGTGGCAGCTTCTGGATGAAGTGGAATGACAGCCCTCCATGCCTGTAACATTGGCCCCAGAACCCTGATTATTGGACCTGGGACTGGAGTGGCTGGCTGTTTCTTGATGCTGTTGAATGACATCTCCCTGTGAGTGGAATGATAGCCCCAGAACCCTGATGGTGGGACCTGGGACTAGAGTAGCAACTTCTGGATGAAGTGGAATGACAGCTCTTCCTGCATGTAACGTTGGCCCCAGAACCCGATGGTGGGACCTGGGACTGGAGTGGCTGACTGTTTCTTCATGCCGTGGAATGACAGCTCCTTGCGAGCAGAATGACGGCCCCAGAATCCTGATGGTGGGTCCTGGGACTGGAGTGGCAGCTTCTGGATGAAATGGATGGACAGCCCTCCGTGCCTGTAATGTAAGCCCCAGAACCCTGAGGGTGCGACCTGGGGTTGGAGTGACTGCTTCTTGATGCTGGGTATAACACCTAAATCTAATCTAATCTTATCTAATCTAATCTAATCTAAATAAATGAAACTATAGAGGTAAATGGGTGAAATAGGATGAGGATGGCAATGGATTGGGAGGAGCTGCTGGGTGTCAGGGCTAAGGCCCTTCCCCGGTGGGTGAGGCACCCCCGTAGGGGTTTGGGAGGACAAGGGATGCTGGTCCCTGAACAGAGGAAAACCCCAGCCATAAAAACCCCAACCCTCACCGTGGATTCCATGGAGTTAATAGGAAACAAGGTGGGGGCACAACAAGCCCCTGAGGCCCCGTCAGACCGGGAGGCGGGGCTGGGGCGAGGTCCCGAAAGCACGGCCGAGAAACCAGAGGGGAAGGCGGAGCTAGCTATAGTGGCACGACGTTCGGCGCACCTACAGGCGTAACATGAGGGGCGGAGCCAAGGCCATTTAAGCAAGGAGCGGTGATTCAGCATTGCTGGCGATCAGTTTACTGTGAGGCTGGCCCCTGGACGGTTGTGCGAGACTCAAAGAGCAGGCTATTATTGTGTTGTGTGAGAGGAGCGGAAGGCATGTGCATGGAGAGTGAGTGGTGAGTGTGTGTTAGTAGAGGGGTGGGTAATTGAGCGGTGGTGGGGGGAGCGAGTTGTTTCACGTAGAGTGCACCCCTTTACTATTCCCAGGTATCCTTACTTCCCTCCCAGCGTGACTGTAACTCTTCCCATCCGTTCCTGTAACCTTGGTACTTCCCTATACCCTCACTTGGATCCCCCAAAGAGCACTCCCTTTTTCTAGCACTGTGTGTGGAGGAGGGTGATTGTTTTGGGGCAGGGATTTATTCCCCCTGCACAAAGAGCAGAGGTCTGCTCCCACACTCCCCTGATCGTACCCCTATGATGATACGACCTCAGCTCTCTTGAGAACTATTGGGCCAACCACTAACCTGAGGGGATTATTTTCTTGGAGGAACTGTGAGCATCTCTCTGCGCAGGAGTCCCCTTGGGGGGAAGGTTGGGAGGGTAGTGCCAGATCTGTGGGTCTCCTACAACCTATCCCTTTCCTTAAAACCCCAACACTGGGAGAGGGAGAGTTCTGAAAACACCTGCTGACAGGATCAGTGGCTAGCTCAGAACAATTTGGAATGGGGGGAGGGCAATGACTTTTGTTACTTGCTGCGCCCACCTTACCACAAGCCCCATTGGCTCAGTGCAGCCTAGCCCGTAGCCAATCGCAGACTGCCAAGCCAGTAGTCTGAGGAAAAGAGGATTGGTGATTGGGCAGGATGGCTGCTAGTCCAAGCCTCTCTCCACCTCTCCTCAGATGACCCCTCCCCCCCCACTCCCTAGGCCTGCCAGCCAGGCTCTTTCCCACCCAAACTCATTTGAATGCACCCGAACGTGCTCAAACTGTTTGGGGGTTTTGGTGTTTGGTTCAGCCGTTCAGTTCAGCCCTCTGAATTGGCTGAGTTCGGGTAAACCCCAAACTTCCGAACCGCATTTGCACATCCCTACGGCCGCGGCTGTATGGAGCTAGTGAACCTTACCACAGGGCAGGACTACATGGAATTGGCCTGATAAGAGGCGGTTCATTACATTACCCCTTATTGGTCTGGGTGAGGTGACAATAGCCCACGATGCATCACTGGCCTTCTCCAGTGGATGCATCATGTAGAAGTCCACTGCCTGCCCTATGGTGGAAGACGGCGACCATGTGATATCTGTACAGCTGCATCACGGGCTACATCAGCTGCATCATAGACTAATATCGGATAAGATCACCCAAGGTTGGTTAACGTCTCATGTGGTCTTACCCACTCTCTCTAGTCTGTACTGCTTGGGTGACTGATTAACTGTACTGTATCTGATTAACCCAGAAAGGGGTGGGGGATAATAGATTGGGCACATTAGAACAGGTATCAAAGACATAGGACCCTTGCAAATTTGCTTAAGTCATCACAGATGTTATGCCTAGATAGAAGGAATCCCCTTATCAATTCAGATGCAGCCTGGTGTCCCACACCCAGGCTGAGTAGAGAGTTTGTGGGGGCGTGATTGGAACAGACCAGTCACATTACAGTGTGTGTCAAATACACCGAGCCCTGAAAACTCACTTTGATTTAACTCATCAAATTATATAATTAACCTAAAGCAACTATTTCAGAAGTTGGTCAACCACAAAGATTTAAAATTATAAAAGATACAAGGTTTTTTGGAACTTACTACCAAAGCATACATAACATGATTTTTTTCACACATAAATAAGGAAAATTATCTAATTATAAGAGAGGGACAAAATCTAATTTTCATTTAATCCATTAGGAGTGTGAATTGTTAATTGTCACCATATCCCAGAAGAAGACAATAACGGAATTGTGGAATTTAAAGGCTGCACTCTTTCTTCGAAATAAGGAGTCAGATTATCTGGGGAGGGCAACTTTCCCATCTTGGGTCCAGTAACTAACTTATAAACAGCAGTTGTCAACAACAGTTAGGGCCAGCCTGATGTCCCCTCAGGTTCTGACCCTTGCGAATCATACTATGTTAGATTACTCTTTCCCTAGCCACCCGGCTGGATTAGGAAGGCATCACTTTTTCCTTTGACTTTGAAGCAGGCCAGGTGGCCATCGGCGGGTGGGATTCCTGTATTGAGCACAGAGGAGAGCTGAACTATCCGAACATCAGGTAGCCTTTGTGAACATTAAGGAGGAAAGTGAGATCCTGACCGGGACTTCAGCTACAGAGGGGTTAGCGCAACGAGGCAACTGTTGACAGCTGGACCTGAGCTTGCCCCCTTGATTGACTTTTGCTGCCACTCTCGGGGGCTTTAAAACCCAGGGCTTGTCGGTGTGCATGCCGCGGGCATGCGCGCCTAAGGCGCAGGCCGTAAGGGCGGGAGTTCTTTGGAAAATTTGTTCTGGTCTTGTTCAATCATGTCTTTTGCAAACAATAAGAGACCGCAGGATGAGAATAAAGACCCGTCACTGTTGCCTAGTGCTTTGGCTAAACAAAGGAGGATTGATGAGTTCTTGGGCCCTGCGCTGGTAACTTCTGGAAGAGCTATAAACTGCCTTTCGATACCTGCTTCTGACAGTCTTTATCCTGCTTCAGATTCTCAGCAAGGTTTGAATCCCTCTATTGTGACTGGATTGATGGCTGACTCCTTGTTGGCTTCGCTACTACATGATTCCACCCATGAAGTTTCTGGTCTCCCAGTTAACTCAAATGCCTTGGTTGGGAACGGTCTTACAGCTTTTTTGTCTGACCATGTTTCTCTTACCACTGAGACTTTGCGATTCATGTTTCAACAGCTTAATCTACTTAATGGGAAAATGGATTCCTTATTGTTTTATAAGGGCCCCCCAAACCGGTTATTGTTTTGGATGAGGCTTCACAGCGGTCATGGCAACCAGCGGGGTTATTATTAGATACTATGCCCCCTCTTAAAGGCCCAACCCCTCCACGTTTGGACAGGGTTCCCCAGCGGCCAAGGCAGTCTGTGAGGTTATCATCAGATGGTATACCTCCTCTTAAGGGTCCTAACCTTTCAGCGTTAAATGGGGTTCCCCGGCGGTTATGGCAGCCTGCGGGGTTGTTACCAGACACAACATTCCCTTCAAAGGGCTTTAATCCTCCGGCACCATTAGTGATCAACCACCAGAGGGGGGATTCACAGCGATCAGAGGTGTTTGACCTTCTTCAGCTGAATTTGATCTTTATTGTTCGTCCATTGCCTGGCGGGTTGTCACCGCATTGGGACACACCTTTAGATGTCGCTGAGCACCTTAGGGTGCTTTTGCATGAACCTATTACTCATCATGATTTTCAAGTGGTTGATGTGATGATTAAGTCACGGCCACGACAGCTGATAAACGTCAAATTCAAGTATTTTGAGTTGGTATCCCTGGTTTGGGAAAATCAGCATTTGTTAAATAAGAACGGGGTTTTTGTTTCTAAGTCATATGAATCCCAAGTGGGTCAGCTATGTGCTGCTGCACAAACTCCCAATGCAGGGGGAACTCTTCGAGCCCTTACCCCTGGTCCAACTGTACCTGCAGCTCCATTGGTATAGAGTATGGTAAATCCTACTTGTGAGTTAGGTTTGAATCACTCTTGTGGAAATAACATGGAGGAAGTGAGGATGGAAACTGACCCCGCACGTGAGACGCCACCAGTTTCTATTGGCTTTGATATGCTAGTGCCTCTAACTAGGAGGGTGGGCTCTACCCCAGCCTTGTCTTTTCAAGGCGAGTTGGTGTCTCGCTTGACTTGTTACATAAACAGCTGAAGGTGTTAAAAAATCAAAGGGACCCCTCTGGGCTGGGCAGAAGCCCTGGGGCTACACAGGGAAAAGGATCACACCTCTCTAAATTGCCTCTTTCGGCAAACCATCCTCCTTTGGCTGGGGGTTGGGTTGACCAGACAGGTCAGAGAGTATTGTCCCCTGTGGGAGTTATGCCTAGATCCCTTACTCCTGACATCCAGGGGTTGGAGGAGCAGTTTTGTTCTGCCCTTCCTCAAACAGTCAACCTGAATAATGCAGTGCTTCCCCCTCTTCCCCCCATAACAGTTTGTGAGGGAACTACGATGGGTAGATGTAGCTCTATTAGGTCTCTTTCACCTTCCTCTTCCCCTCGAAATGTAAGGTCTTCCATCGACTCCATAACAGCTAGATCCTTTTTCCAGGGTTCGTTTAGAATCTCTGGTTGAGGAGCAGCCTGTGTCTCCACCTGACTCGATGGTGGGTTTATGACAACAATTCCCAGCCTATCTAAGATTTTTGGTTGTTTCTTGGAACATCGTAGAATGGAAATCATGTCTGATGGACAAGGACTTTTCAAATTTTATACAGGATTTTGATGTAATTCTTATTCAGGAGACTTGGATCCTGGATGATATTACTTGTGCAGGATTCGATGTCTATTGTATACATGCCTGCCCTTCTATTGTTTACAGTAGGCCTAGTGGTGGGTTGGCATTGCTTGTTTCAATTAAATGCAATATTAAAGTAGATTTTGTTGCCTCTTTCAAATCAAATCTTGGAATTTACCTCTGTGTTCTCCCCTCTGGACAGAGCTTACTTATTGGGAATTTTATCTTCCCCCTTCCACTTCACCTTATTTTTCATCAGATTTTTGGGAAGTTGCAACAGAAATGTTTTTGGCAGCCAAGAGGTCCTTTCCATTATCCCCCCTTGTCATCAGTGGTGATTTTAACATCAGGATTGGTACCCTTGGCAAGGATTTGACTCTTTTAACACTTGACGATATTGAATCGCAAGTCTGTACTGTTCCCAGATGTTCAAGGGATGGTAGGGTTAGTCCTGAAGCTGTGAAAGTGATGACATTTTGTGATGAGTTGGATCTGGTGATCCTAAATGGCCGTTTGGGGGGAGATATGTTGGGTAATTTTACTTTTCATTCTCATTCTGGATCCTCTGTAATTGATTATTTTATGACATCTCAGCTTTACATATTATTCCGAGAGTGGAATCGGACCATTTTCCTTTGGTTTTGACTTTGCTGGATGTTTCCCCAGTTTCTCTTCAATCTAAAATTAAGTCAGCTGGGTTGAGTCTAATGGTGCTGCAGTCTTCCCTACTCGAGTCAAGTGGTCTATGGAGCTTGGATTTGCCATTACCAACTTCTTGGCTTCTGAGGAAGTGGAGCATTGTAGACTGGGCATTGGTGCTAAGGGTGCAGATGCCCTTTTCTATTATGCTAAATTAGTGTCTTTATTATCTCCCTTGCTGATAGACAGGAGAGTGGGAAACCCTAGGAGGTGGGAGTATGGATGGTTTGATAACAAATGTTTAGTGAGGAGGACTGTACTTCGTAAGATAGCTAGGGCCCTGCATTTAAACCCCATACAGTCCCTTCGTAAACAGCTCCAGGTCGCTTGGACGGGATATAGGAAACTACTGATTTCTAAGAGGACTATATTCCAACGTGAGAAATGGGTAACTCTATGTAAGGCAGCTGGTTCAGGAGACTCCATAAAATTCTGGGAGATCATCCGCAGTGCCAGGCTGGGTAAAAATTGTTTAGGTCCATCTCCAGTACTACCTGAGGGTTGGGAAAGCCACTATAGGGACCTTTTTTCAAACTCTCCCTTAGTGGTTCCCAGTATAAGGTCCCTCCCAAAGGACCGGTTCCCAGGTTGGGAACCGGTTTTGCCGGAAGAGATCTGGGATTTGATTTCACAACTAAAAATGGGGAAGGCTCCCGGTGTTGATCTTATCTCTGCTGAGATTTTGAAATTTACCCCGGATTGGTGGGCAGATCTGTTGGCCCCACTGTTTACATCTATAAATGAGTTGGGCGAGATACCTAGTTCATGGCTAAACAGCATAGTGGTCCCCATTTTTAAGAAAGGGGACCCTTAAGTGCCTGCAAATTACCACCCAATTAGTTGATTAAGTGTGGTGGGGAAGCTTTATGCACGTTTTTTGCTAATAAAATTGCAAGACTGGTTAGTTATAAATGATATTCTGGAACCTGAACAGGCTGGCTTCCAGAAAGGCAAGTCCACATTGGACCATGTGATTTTGCTCATGGCCCTGGCTCAGAGATCTCTGGCCTGTCAGAAATTTTTTTATCTTTGCTTTGTGGACCTTCGTGCTGCCTTCGATTCAGTGAGCAGGGCACGACTCTGGCTTAAATTGAGCAAGTTGGGGATCGATCCCTGCCTCCTGTTTTTGATTATGAAACTACATACGGGAAATTCTTTACAGGTTAGATGTAGTTCCGCAGGTAGTATAACAGGTAAAATCCCGGTGGAAGTAGGTGTAAGGCAAGGGTGTATTTTGGCCCCAACCTTGTTCAATTTCTTTCTGAATGATGTCCTATCATTCTTAAAGTCCAGAGATTCTCATGCTCCAGTTGTGGGGAACAGAGTAATTCCAGCACTCCTTTATGCCGACGACGCAGTCTTGGTCTCACACTCTCTTGTGGGCTTGAGATGTGAAATGGATCAATTTGGGGCTTACTGTAGCAGGGAGGCTCTCTCAATAAACTATGATAAGACCAAGGTAATGGTGATGGGGAATTTCAAGTGCTGTAGACCTCATTGTTGGGTTATAGGTGTAAACTTAGTAGAACAGGTTTCTTTATATAAGTACCTGGGAGTGTTATTCTCATGTAATGGTAGCTGGAAGTTTCATTATGAGGCAGCCAGGGCCCAGGGCAGACGTACTTCGGCGGCAATTATTAGGGTTTTTTTCGGCCCTGGAGGTAATTTGGTTTTACCTGCTCTTCACTTATTTTGGGCTAAAGTTATTCCGCAGACTCTTTATGCTTTTCCAGCTTGGGGTATGGCTTATTTGGATAAGCTGGAAGTGGCCCAAAATGGTTTCCTGCGCTCTATCCTGGGAGTTCCCAGAGGTACCCTGCAGGTAATTCTGAGGGCTGAAACTTGTAGCCATACGTTTAGACAGACTGCTTTACGTCAAATTCTCAGATATTGGGTAAGGATTTTTCTATTCCCGCTGCAGGACCAGTCACTGCTTTCCTTAATGGTGACCCATGGGTTGGTAAGTGGCTGGGACTCAGCGGTCGAACTGGAAGTACGGAAGTTGGGGTTTTCTCGGGAATTCCTACGGAGTGCAGGCCTTAAGCTAGCAGAGACTCTCCTGATGAGGAGATTGGCGGATCAGGAGCTGCAAATGGAAGATTCTCTTCTATATGCACAAAGAGTGGCTCCTGATTATTTTCCTCCGGACTCTTGTTGTGCAAAGGATTGTTATCTATTTACTTGGCTTCAAGCCTCTGAAAGGAGGGTGTTTACACTTCTAAGATGCGATTCCTTTTCAGCAGTTATTTTGGAGGGTCGGTTCCAAGGGGGAATCGATACTGCCCCTTATGTGTGTCCAATGAACCAGATTCTTTTCAGTGTTCAGCCCTGTTAGATTTTAGGGTGAAATTGTGGGATACTTTATACCCTCTTTCTAGTCCAGACTGTTTTGGGGGTTCTTTGCGGACTCTTCTTAATCCCATTGACTCCTATGTAACGAGGTCAGTAGCCAAATTTGGATTAGCTGTAATCCGGAGATGAAAAAATCTTTCTGCTTGTTAAAGATTATTTAGACCTGTTTGTCTTAAGGGGATTATAAGGGCAGTAGAAAAGTGACAGTTGTTAGATAACGATGTTTATGGTTGGATTTTGTCTTGATTTTGGCCATGGTTATTTATATTTTACTTGGGAATTTTATGTATGTGGTATGTACTAATTTGTATTTTATTTTTGTATATATTGTCCTAGGTATTCTAGGACAAGAGATTGTAATAGCTTCGGCTTTGCAATAAAGTTTATTTATCCATTCATTAATTCAAGGTGGCCATTGCCCCTCCCCCTGGGACCGTTCTTATCCTCAAGTGTGGTGCTCGACCCTCCCAACCATGGACCATTGGCCAAAACATGGCCACACTTGCTCTTTTGCCAGCCACGAAACCCATTCTCTTATGGAGATTTTTTCATTAACAATTTAACTCCTGCAAGAAACCTGTACCAACCAACTGGACCTCTGCCATGGCAAACCATCAGCTCTTTCTTGGATGGTTATACACCACACCCCAGGTTTAACTCAGAACTTGGATTAATTTTTCCTTCAACGCCCTCAGATATAACTCCACCCACATATCAGAAAGATGGATACCATCTATTAGAAAAAGCTCCGGGTGTGAAAAATGAATCTCTCCATGTGAGTTGCACTCCCCTCCCAGGGCAATCACCATTTCCCCCACTTCCTTATTAATCTTCGTCCTGACTCTGTCAACGTTCCTTGGGGAAATTGTGTTGTGCCACATTATTAACTACAGCATGGGAGTCCAAATGAGCAGAGTATGTGGGATGACTTTCCATGCCGCAAACCAATTTTCTTAATCCTAAACAATAACATCAACCCTGTAACCTTCTCTAGATTATTCTCCCCTAGGTGGGCCACGATTATATCTAGTTGCCGACCATGAGGCCACATGGAGTAGAGGTATTAGCTGCTCCCAGCACATGCTCTTCCTTGTTCTCAGGACAACTTTAGGTGGAAGTTGCATCCAGTTTAGGAGACTCCCTGGATAGCTGTCCTGGAACAAATAAACACAAATAAATAAGCAAGACAATTTCATCTTCAATGTACTTTAAATCTGCTGCACATAAGACCAGAATGTCACAGAACGCCATCTACCAATCACCTGGATCTGGTCATGTGAAAATCCTAACAAAGTTGTTACGCTTTGGTATTTATTTATTTTTAAAAATTTGCTACCCTGCCCCTCCTGGCACAGGCAGCTTGGGGTGGCTTACAATTACTAACAATGATAAATTTAAAATGACACATAAAAGGGAGGCAAAATAACTCATCCCACCCACCAAACCCAATGCCAAGGTCAAAGAGCCAGACTGTCCTCTGGATAGGTTAAGGGGACATGTGCATATATGGAAGAGGGAAACAAACTAGTGGCAGGTGAGAAATGCTCCACTGGAGTGTCCAAAGAATTCCTAAGGCACCCAGGGTCGGATCTTCATGGACTTACAGACCATGCTGACAGGACACAAGTCCGGGGACCCTGTTTGCTGGAGAGACACTAACTGTCCTCGGCTTGTATGTTAAGTTTTGGATCACCTGAGCCTGATTAACAGTGCCTCATCCCTATATTCTACATCCTGGGCAGTCAGAGTGCAGCCTGATAGCACCCGTCTGGATTCAGATACCAGCTTGCTGACTGAAGCTGCTTTCTTGCAAGACGTTTATTCTTGCAAATTCTACTTTAGCGCTAGATAGTTTGTGGGAATACACTCTTTTGAGTGACCAGGGCAAATTCAGAGAATTCTATTTGCATGAGGCAAGGCAGCCCAAACCTATTTTTACAGTAACTGGTGTTCTAACAGTGAGAATTTTAAAGCTTGCATTGTGGTGGGTACTGTACCTCCTGGAAATCCTGACTGTTTGAAAGCATTGCAAACTTCTAAACACATGTGTGGACCTCCAGCTTCCAGTTTTTACCATCATGCGGCCAAATGGAAGGCGAAGACAAGAAGGAGGAAGTGCTATATGTCACTCTACAGCCAGTCTTCCTCTATGATCTGCTAAGCGTGTGACCAGGAAACTGTGGAATACACTCTGGAGCAGCTGCTTCAAAAGCGTCGAGAAGACCCTACACCTCCTTCGTTCAAACGTATAGCCCCTTTCTGACACTCTATGCTTCACCCCCAGATATGCTGATAATGATATGGGGGTCAGTGGGGGGGTGGGTTCTCTGTGGCAACAGTTTCTGAGGTTGGAAACAGGGGACACAGGGGGATTGTGAGATTCATGGGTCTGGAGATGAAGTGTGGGGTTGCGAGGGGGAATCAATACGGTGATTCCGTGCCGGTGCGAATGCCGCCCCGTCACGTCTGAATCACCCACAGAAGGATATAGGCACCTTTATCAGGATTTGAATTATGCTCCTGGTTTGTTAACATCACCTTCCTTTTACATGAACAAGCACACAAACATACAACACAACTTTAAATAGTCAACAACCATGGCATTAACACAAAACACATTTAAATCCACATAAACTATAAGAGTACTGAAAAGTACAAAGATCACAAAAGAATGAAGCAAACATTAAAATTAATAAATCTTAAATTTTGAGCAAAACAGTAAAAAGATACTTCCAAGTATTTTAGGATAAAAAATAGGTGTATTACAAGGTGGTATAGTGATATTTTGTTCAAAAGAAAACACAAAAGCTGGACCAATACCGTTCTTTGTACTGAAAACTTTTAGGCAAAGGCCATCAAGATGTTAACATAATTCCTACATGTTTTGCAGTTTTCATTTGCTCCCTTTATCCATCATGCTATAATTGTATAATGAAATTGCAATTATAAAATAAAAAATAATAATTTAAAATATGATGAAACAGCAGGCAATACCTTGCTATGAATTCTTAACAAACTACAAACTACAACACACAATTATAACAAAAGGGACCAAATTGGCTTCCTATAAAATGAAAGGAATTACAGCTTTTCAGGCTGCCCCAATGTACAGCAGAAAAAATGTCTGATGGTGCCTGGACAGGAGCTGGTAATCTGGTCAAAAGAAAGAGGTGGAAGAGTCAAATGTTTGGTCCGGCCACATTGGATCAGACTTCGGCTTCCCAACATTCTAGTTGCCCAAAATAGTGGTAAAGGCCAGAAAATTTAAGACTCATACCATAATTCACTTCCCTGTCTCCTTTCCCCCCCCCCCCCTTCAGCAATGTTTTCTGATCAGGCTAAGGTAGAATCATGCTATTCTTTAAAATTAAGTTACTGGAAGTCCTTAATTTTTTAGTGAATTTATCTGCAAACCTGTGGAATTTTCCTTTTAAAATAAGCAAAGCTGTCCAAAGATAAGAGCCAATTAAAACTAGTACAGCCTGAAACAGGACTAAAAGCAGCTGAGCTCATAGAACTAACAGCGTTAGAACTCAATGACGCACCAGTCTGTGCCTACAAGGGAGCTGACACTACTGAAACTGCTCCATGAGCAGGCAAAGATCTACATTGCCAGTGCTGTTAGGGGGAGGTGCTGCCTGTATAGAACCTGGTGAAGGTAGCAGTTGTGCCCCCCTGAGCTTCTTGAACTCCCCAGGGCTGCTGTGGTTGGGGCACCCCAGCATTGTTTTGATAAGGTGGTAGAAACGCTGGGCTACAACAATCTAGTAAATCTTTAGAAGTTTTCTCATTAGTGCCTTCAGGCAATTTACAACGAAACCACAGACTCAGTAGGTGGAGCACTAGATGTACACACTTGATTAGATTTATGTTTTTCTTTGAACTTTGCCAATTAAAGGTTTAATTTTTCCTGAGAATCTAGGAGAGATTTAAACCTAGATTCTTGCTTCCTTTTGGAAGCTTCAGTATGCCAATAAAAAAATATCCCATTGAGTCATAGGCACTTTACAGCCTTTTTGACTTTAGGGCTCTGTGGGGAGATGGGCAATTTTCTCCAAATCATAAGATCCAATTAAAAGGAAACTTCAGTTTATGATGGTCTTGGGTATACCTATTCCACACATCTAAAAACATGTTGGCCATAATAAGTATACATATACCAAGCTGGGCTTCCTTTTGGCGGGATGGAGAACTCCTTAGATCTTCCGGCCCCCATTTTTCTCATTCACACAGGGGCTTCACACAAGGACAGATTATTCATTAACTAACATTCCTTTCTTTACACAAACTCTCACTCAGTCACTCCCACAAACATCAATTCATTATCCCACATACCTTCCAGTCAGATTTTCACAATCAGGAAAAAAGGCAATCTGGGATGGGAAAGGAGCAGACTTACGCATCTAAAACTGGGAGAGGGAAATAAATCACACTCACACTACTGAGTCACAGGGTTCCACAGAGGCGCATATCCGCTACAATTACCTACCCCTTAAGATAGGCAATCACTGCCTGAAAGGTTGCCTTGCAATGCAACACTCAGCTTAGTCCTAGACTCAGTCAGTGGTCACATCCAAGGTAACACATTCACAGCACATTCCTATTTCTAAAAATCCCCTCTTCTGGCAGGATTTTCAATCCCCACTTATGGCAGGATTTTACATATGTATTTAGAATCCCCCCCTGTTGGCAGGATTCCATGGATCCACTAAATTTCTTCACTGACTAGTATTATCTTCCTACTTTCTATCTATATTACTATCTGTACTACTAAGAATGTCTGACAGATCTGACCATTCAGATTCGGAAGGCGTCTGCCCAATGGTCTGGCTCCCAGAGCCCACGAGCATCCCCTCGCACCCACACATTCATAGGGATTTCAAAAGGTCCATAACTTTTATCTGGCACCAGAAGATGGGAGAGAGAGACGGTCCGCAGCCCCCCTAGAACCAGCTGTGCTAAAAGCCTTCCCGGCCAATGCACCAAACTGTTGAGGAAAAATTTATACTCATACTGTTGGTAAAATCTGTCAGAATCTTTATTGATCTCAAAGTGCTGAGAGAGAGAGCAACACTGTCTCCATGCAAGGAAAACAGGCTGGTCTGCTCCTCCCAGAATACACAAGTATTTTATAGATTACAATACAGGCAAAATATACAGGAATGTCACTCAAAGTGCTACGTAATACAGATGGAAAACTACTGCATTACACACAATGTTTACATATTTGGGTTAGTTCTTCTCAAAACTATATGAGCTAAACTGTTTGTGCCTACAAGGTTAATTTGACTTTCCAGCTGCAAGGTTACTTGGCCTATTTGTTATGAAAACACAGGGGAAAGGCGGCTCAGTGTCTAGGGGTATTTTCAGATGTTATGATTTCACAGTCAACCACAGTGAACCACACTCAATCCCGTGGCAGGGCCAAAGCGCCCTGAAAGTCTGTTTCACAGGCGCCAGATGTTCACCACAGTCAATCCCCACCAGGGGTCAAAATCAACCATGCTTCCGGAGCTCTGGCCTGGACCATCTCCGAAAGCGTGGTCCAAGCGACTCCCACCGGGAAACAAAAAAAGTAAAGTCTGAACGGCAACCACTGACCGGAATCAAGCAAAATGATTCCGAGCCAGGGACAAAGCAAGCAGCATCGCTGCCAGGCAACCAGCAACAACACAAGCAGTGGAGGGAGATTTAAAGGGCACACAGCAGCAGGGGGATATGGCGGGATGGAGTGAGGCGGAAGGGAGAGAAGAGCGGTGGGAGAGAGAGCAAGGCAGGAGGAGGCGGAGGAGGTGGAGGAGGAGCAGGTGGAGGAGGAGGTGGTCGTGCTGCACCTGGAGGTGGTGGAGGGACAGCAGCAGCAGCAGGGACAGGCAGGATGGGCCGAACGGCGCCTGCAGCCAGCCCAGGGGATGAGGCACCCCAGAAATGGGTAAGGGGACCGAAGGGATGGAGGTGGCATGGGGGCTCCAAGGTGGGTGAGTGGGCCAGCAGGGGGGAAATGGGGGAGGGACACAGGACTGTGGCAACCTGGTAACCAACCCCCTCCCCTCTCACGACCCGCAGACATGGAAATGGGCCTGGGAGCCCGAGTCCCCAAAGGAGACAGCAGGAGGGCAGGAGGAGGAGCAGGAGCAGGAGGAGGAGGGGGAAGATTCTGACCCAGAGGGCACCCGTGGGAGATGGCCGTACCATCAAGGGGGGCAATGGGGGCACAAGGAAACCAGGACTTTATCTGGATCGGGGGGACCCTGGAGCACCAGCTGGAGCTGGCAGTCAACAAACGCAATGAGCACGTGTTCAAGGAGATCGTGCAGGAAATGGAGGCAGCAGGGCATCACAGGACAGTGGCCCAGTGCAGGTCAAAGGTCAAGGAGCTCAAGAGGGGGTACAAGCCTACAAGGCCATCAAGGACAACAACTGGCGGTCCGGGCATGGAGCCTAGACTGCCCCCTACTATGATGCCCTGGACTGCATCCTTCACATGAAGGGGTCCATAGTTGCCCCGTGCCTCATGGGGAGTGTCGTGGTCCAGGTCAGGGAATGGGCCGAGGTAGCCCCTCCCCTTGCCTCTACCAGAGGAAACCCCAGGTCCAGGAACCCTGCCCCCCATGAAGAACACCCAGGGACCTCGGGGACCAGCAGACTCCCCTCGCGCACCAGCCCTGAGAGCCCCCAGCTGCGCTCCCCAGTGGGAGGATCCAAGGCTGGCACCCTGGTCACCATCAGCCAGTGGACACAGGGGGACCTCATACATACCAAGGGACCAGCCTTGGAGGGCTCAGAGGGGCCGGCCTTGGAGGGTTTACATAGAGGGTAAGCAAGCGGGTGGGATGGGACCTGGAATGGGGGGAAGGCCTGGGGGAGAAGGGGGCACACGGGCCACAGGCCTGCCCTCAGCAACCCCCACAACCCCATGGGCCCTGAAGAAGGGGCCCAGGGATGGCTGGGGGCACAGACCGCTGAACCACACCCACCCCTCCCCATATCCGCACAGGGGATAGCATGCCCCGGGACCCGCAACAGCCAGCTGAGGAGAACGGAGATGAGCGGCCCCAGGAGCAACCAGAGGCCCCAGGTGAAACACCTCAACAAGGGGGAATGGGAGCCCGGGGCAGGGACACTGGACCCTGAAGTGGGGCGACCTGCAAGGGGAAGGTGGGGGTGTCTCCACCTCACCCCACAGGGGGGTCCTGGGCCCCCCAACCACAGCACGGAAGGGGGGAGGGCATCTGGGGTGGATAACCATCTCCTACCATGCACGCCAACAGTGCGACCCACCGGGGAGCAGCAGGGAGGACCTGTGCCCCCGGCCCAACGGATGTGGGAGCACCGGGCATGGGGCCAGCACCACAGGGAGGAGCAGGCAGAGGACATTGTCTGATCCACCATGGAGCAGGGTGAGAGTATGATCGAGACCATTGACTGCATGGAGGTGGCCACCGAAAGGGCCGTGCAGCAGGCGGAGGCCAGGGACTGGAGGCGGCAGGTGGAGGTGCCCCTCAAAAGGAGGCAGGAGTGCCAGGAGCACAGCAGGCAGGTGGAGGTGTTCGGGCGGCTGGAACAGGCCATAGACTGTATGGTCAGGGAGCACTCCGCTAAGTTGGACCGGTCCCATGACATAGGCACCTCCCTCCTCCTACATGCGGGTACAATGAGTGCCTATGTCATGAAAGCTGCCCCACTGGGAAACCTGTCTGCTCCTGCCCCCATGCCGGGCCCCATGGTGCCCCCACCGCCTCCACCCCCCCCAGCCGCTGGCATGCTCGCTGGGGCTGTGCTTCCATCTACCGGTCCCTATAGGCCTCAGGAGGGAGTTGTCAGCCAGGGGGTGCCCTCCAGTCCCGGGTCTGCCTGCCCTCCCACCACAGCCTGACCTGGAGGACACCGAGGCCTCCCAGGACACAGTTGTGGACACGAACAGTGGGGGGGGGGAGGGAAGCACCCAGAGCTCCCTGGCGACCACAGGGTGGCCAAGGGGGAGGCCCCGGAGACGTGGGGGACATGGGGGAATGGGGAGAGTGGTCTGAGGGGGGGAGCATGGCACATGGAGGTGGTGGTGGTGGTGGTGGTGGGGACATATGTACCAGTGCTTAGCAATAAAGGGTTGGGAACAACTATTGCCTCCTTTGGTTAGTTGATCGACCCGGGCCAGTGGGCGGGCAGGTGACTGTACAGGGGCACGACCAGGGTGCTGGTGGGGGCCCCAGGGAGGTGGAGTGGGGTGTGTGCACCTCAAGCCTTGGCCTCCCAGCTGATCCACCTCACTAGGGCATCACGAATGCGCTTAGCATATCTGTACTCCCATGGGTTCTCGGCATTCACATAGAGCGGCATGGGGCCAGGAGGGCGCCGGGGCACTGTGTAGTCGAGGGCAGCCCCCTTGGTCTCGCACACGTTGTGCAACACACAGCAGGCACCGATAATGAGGGAGGAGGACTCCACTGTATAGCCAAGCCAGCCGGCGAGGCTCCTCCAGCGCTGCTTGAGGGCCCTGAAGGCCCTCTCGACCACGGTCCTGCTTGCACACAGGCGAGTATTGTAGAGTGCCTCCACTGGGGTCCTGGCAACTGGGTACACTTTCATAAGCCATTGGGTAAGTGGGTAGGCTGCGTCTCCCAGGATGTAGGGGGCCATCATCACCCCCTCGATCTGGGTCATCCCCATGTCTGCAAAGTCTCCGCGGTACATCCAGGCATAGAAGGAAGAGATGGTCATGATCCGGGCATCGTGACTGTGACCAGAGTGACCCGTGTAAATGTCTATGAACCGATCCTGGTGGTCCACGACCGCCTGCAGCTGCAGGGAGTGGTACCCGTGTCTGTTGACATATTCCGAGGCCTCCCCAGTGGATGGGAGGAGGATCTCTATGTGGGTGCCATACACGGTGCCCATGCAGTAAGGAACCCCCCAGCTGCAAAACCGGCCATAACGGCCTCCTGGTCTACCAGCTGGATCACTTGGTCCAGGAGCACGCCCTCCACTGCCTCGCAGATGTCCCACAGGATCCAAGTGACGGTGCTCACTCCAACGCCAAAGTGCTGTGAGACGGATCAGCAGGAGTCGGGTGTTGTGAGGGCCAGACCCTGATGGCCACCTGCTGGATCATGGGTATAGGGGCCCGCATAGGGGTGAGCCGCAGGAGGACGTGCATGTCCATCTGAAAGTGTGATCTCCAGGTGGACTTGTCCCATTGGGAAAGGGCCCTGGCCCACCACCCCTGTACCTGCTCCGTGACCCATATCCACTGGTCTATGGGCTTTGCGAGCAGGGCTGCTCACCCCATGGTCTCCCGCCGCCACTAGAGCCGGCCGTCTGCTTCACAGAGCGCCGCTGCCTGGCCCCGGGTGCAGAGGATGCCCAGTCAGGCTTCCCTGGACACCTGCTGGGCCCTGAGGTGGGCCAGGGAGCACCTGAACCCATGGTGGGCCCTCCGGGACCTTGCAGCACTCCTGGCCATGCACACGTGCAGCTGGGCAGCCAGGTACACCACTGTGGTCTGGATGTGCAGGAGGTCTGTGTGGGAGCGGTACCACTCTGCACACATGGCGAGGTGCATCCTACAGGTGCCCAACCAGCCCAGCTCCATGGTGATGGGTGACCCGGGTGAGTTGGGGCCTCACCTGTTGTAGGTTGGGACTGGTGTAGCCCCACCCCCCGGTCGCACTCTGCCAACTGGCCTCGGGGCCCTGGGTTGCCCTGGACGCCCCCCAGACCGGCAGGCCCACCTCCTGCTGGGTCAGTGGGCCAGGGAGGCTGCGGGTGGCCCACTGTCTGCACATGCCTTTCCGGCAGGGGGCATTGCGCTGGGTGCTGCCCTTGGGCAGGCGTGTGTGGGCAGCAGCTGCATTTCTGCTGTCATCACCTCCTACCTCTCTGTATCAGGCTGCCTGCTGTTCTGGGTGCCCTGATTAGTGTGTAGGCTGCCCTGTCTGTGTGCTCTGTTGCAGCAGCTGAACTGGGTCCACACCCCATGCCTCGCTCTGTATCCATACAATGTTGCAGCCTGTGCTCTTATTGCTTGGCCTTGGAGCTCCCCGGCTTCCTCTCCCATCCCTCCAGGGATTGTGGGCCCCCCCTTTCATTGCGTTTAGTCTCAGACATTTGCTGGACAATGGCTGGGCATGCTTCCCCTGGACTCACGGGTCCAAGAACCCCAGGCACCCCATGTAGCTGGACCTCCTGCGAGACCGTGGCCCTGTGTGACCTGTGGCATTCTCCAGCCGTGTAATTGCTCCTGAGCTGCCCAGACAGCCTCATAGGTGCCTACGAGAGTATGAGCTCCGGGCTTCGGTACTATGACCATGTGGTGAGTGCCCATGATTGCCGGCTGCATGCAGAGGCGCTGGGCTGTGTCCCTTTCCCGATGGGTGCATCCCGGAAATCAGGTGCTTGCATGTGGGGTGGTCAGCTGCGGAGACCGTGTCCACCCTCTCTGTGTGCAGCCTGCCTGGCTACACAGCCTGTCTGTCAGAGGGTAGTCCTGCCCTGTCTGTGTCCTTCTTTGGCTGTGTTCATGGGGCCCGAGGATACCAGCAGTCCCGCGGGGTGATCTATCACCACCTGTTGGAGCTGGGTCACCTTCCATGGCCCCCACCTGTGGACTATGCCTTGTCAGAGCCCTCTGAAGCAGAGGTGGTGGCACTGGTCAGTGTGTGGTCCCAATCCGATGTGCAGGTGGGGCTCTCCACCCAGGATCCCTTTGAGGCTTACTACCTGGTTGCCCACCACATGTCTAAGCTGGGCTTCCATCGGGGCATGATTCAGTGGCTGCACTTCGTGCACCTGGTGGGCCCTTTGTGGCCCCCTGCAGCTGGATGTGAGGCCCCCCTGTGCCTTCTGGGCCATGGATACTGGCCCTGGTGTACGCTCCCACCTCTGCCCTGGCACCGTGAGTCGCTGCCCCTTCCCTCCATGATGTTCCTGGCTTGCTGCTGTGCTGGCTGTTTCTTGGGGTTCCGCTGCCCCTGCCTGTGGCTCTGGGCCCTGTCCACGGGCCCCCCCTGTCCGCCTCTGCAACAGGTGTTCCCCTCCTTGACTACCTTCTCCTGAGGCTGTGTCCTGAACTGTGTACCAGCACCCGGTGGACCAGGTGCCACTGTCCTTTGTGCTCTGGCCTCACTCCCTCCTGTGCCCCCCCTGGGTGCCTGTGTCACTGTGGGGTTCCAGGTCCCCCAGACTGGGGCTCTGGGCACCCTCCTTGGCACGGGGGTATGTTGCTGGACTGGCTGCCCTGCTCCTCAGCTCCATCACACCTCCATCCCATCCATCGCACCCTGTCCAGCGCGTAGGATCCCTGTCATCCTCCTGGACTGTTTCCAGTCTGCTCCCCAGTCCGTGGGGTCTCCCCCTGTGACTGTGCTGTGCCCCTGGGGTTCCCCCTATTCTGGGACTGCCTGTGTTGCTGTGGGGGTGTCCGTGCAGGCTGTGCTGTTGTGGGGGTTCTTTTTGCCATTCCCCTTGTCCTGCCCTGGGCCCAGGGCTGGCCCTCCCTGCTCCCTGTCCCTGCCCCCCCTTCCTCCTCCCTGTGCCCGCTGTGCCATGTGTGTTGTCTGTCCCACTGTGTGACCCCTTCCTTTCCCATGCGGGTGTGTGTGTGCCCGGGCGTGTGTTTGTGCTGTGTGTTCTGCTATGGGTTCGTTTCCCCTGTGCCTGTTGTGTGCACTGCCTCAGCCGCTCTCCTCCCTCTTCGCCCTCCCTTCCCATTTCCCTGTTCCCTGTAGGCACTTTTGGCTTCATTTGCCCTCAGCCGGCCATGTCTGTTTCCCGCCCCTCCCTGGTGCCTTCTGGGTGTTGTGACTATGGCCGGGAATCAGCGTCACATCTGTTGCGCTTCCCTGGCCCATGATCTGCTGGGCCATTTCCCTGCCATGGTCCTGATCCCATCACATGTGTTTGGTGCCTTCTTTGACCACGGGGGGTGGTTAGCTGGCTCACCACAACTGGGAATCCACTGTGGTGACTCGGGACCGCGTAACGTCTGAAATCACCCTAGGTCTAAGGCCTGTGTGGACCACTTTCCAAGGCCTTATTTTGCAAAGCAGAATACAGAAGGCAAATAGCTCTCTGTCTAAAGGGCAAAGGCATAGCTTCTATTAAGCATTAAATTTTACCCAAAATGCTTCTGTGTCATCCATTTTGTGATACCTTCCTTTTGGCTATTGTGGTTCAATTCCATAGGGTCCCTTATAAAATTTCCTCCACACCTGGGAGAGGAATGGGACTTACATGGATTAGATCATGAGTTTGGGGAGTCTCACTCAGAGATACTACAAATATTTTGTCCTTTCTCCGTGTTTTTAAATAAGATGGGGTGTGTGTCTGTGATTGGTGTGGGAGGAGGGTGCATGGACACCTTGCATGGGGGTGCACTTCGCACAAGTGGCCACACACACAACTGCCTTGCCCCCACACCGCCCACCCTGTCCACACATGGGGCACTGCAGCTTTTTTCTGAAAGCTCCGGAGATGTGTGGGGTGTGTGGGAGTGGGAGCACCCACTGCCCCCCTCCATGACATTCAAATGAGATGGGCCCCACCCATGGACAGACAGTCCTTGCATGGGGCTGTCTCATTTAAAAACACCCTCAGTTTCCTCCATTATATATATAAAAATAGCTATTGACATTGCTTAAGAGGCCTATGCATGGACTGCAAACCACTTTAAATGTATCAAATGCATTTTGAGAGAGACAGCAGAGCAGCTTTCCAAACACTTCTGAAACTTGGAAGGAGGGGGACTTTGAAATTTAACAGAAATTCTTCCGTATCTCAACTGTACAATTTAGACTTGCCTTTCAAATAGTCAAAAGAAAACAAACAAATGTGTTGATGATAATACTCCAACACCAGGGAATTTGAGATGTAGGCTGTTTCACATGGGAGCCCGCTCACCCCCACTGTACACATTTGCAGTGGGTGGGGGTTTTTCTGTGCAAACACCACTAGTGGTGGGTGGGGGATGGGTGGGTGCCCATGGGAACACCACGGACGGTGTGGGGGTGTGTGTGCATGCTCCGTGCTCCACCCATCTCCACCTATCACCCACACATAGAGCAACGGGTTCCAATGCCAGTTGTTTCACGCATGGGGTTTGGTGGAGATGGGTGTGCACCCATGGGAATGGCCACACACCCATCACCACCCACCGCAGGTGCACCCCATCCCCCCCACTCACCACAGCCCATTTGAAAATGGCCGTAGATCTAAGTTTTCTCTATCCAAGTCCCACTATGCTACAAGAGGTCCAGCTGAAGTCACAGTTCTCAATTTGCTGCATAATGATTATAAATGAGCTACAGGGTGGGTTCAGGAGCTTCAGGAAAATGTGTTTTGGTGACAGACTTAGGGACTTCAATTAAGCTTAAACAAAGGGGAGGTTAAACTGGGAGTCTAGAAAATGTTATAAGGGTCTAATTAACTGGAGAGAGAGGCTACAATTCAGGACAAGGAGACTGGCTGGGTTCCAGTTAAGGTGTTTGCTAAAGCTTGGGAAATGGTAAGAGAAATATAACTAAAATCTAGAAAGGTTTCATTTCCCAGGAAGAAGTGCATGGGGGTGTGATGATGGAGGTCAAGGGCTATAACCATAATATTGATGAGAGATCTCCCCAACAGAAACATGCAAACATCAGAGAACCCGAGGAATAGGAACTTGTTCAGGGGGGTTGCATTGCCCACTTCTTTCCATATAATTCCTCCAGTCTGTCAAGGAGAAGACCCAGGAGAACTGTCTAGGGAAGCAGTAATTCTGAGACCATTCGTGGCCTGTGAGAAAGCAGCATCATTGTAGTTTAATAGAAAACTGAAGATTCACCCATTGCAAAGTAATTGGGGCCAGTTCCAAGGTGAGCCCTCTAAAACCAGACACCAGAGATGGAACAGAGAGACCCACTGAATACATGTCTTCCACAGGCGGTTGCCCGGCAGCTTCAGGCTCATCTCAATGATATCAGATTCCTGGACACATTTCAGTCAGGTTTTCATCCAGGGTATAGCACGGATACTGCGCTTGTAGTCTTAGTTGATGATCTATGTTTGGGGTGAGGGTGGGGTTTTTAAAAAGGAATTTTATTGTATTTTTTGTGTTTTTTATTACTGTAAACTTCCCTGAGCCTTCAGGGAAGGGAAGGGCATAAATTTAAATAAATAAAATTACATTGAATTACATTCTATTTATAAATGTAAACAACCAAATTATACAGGATGCGTAACCACACCTTTTCATGTATTAGAAAGCTGCCAGATGAACACAAAATAAAAGTGCCACCATTAGCAACAATTCTTGCTCTGTTGGTACCTCAGCATGTTCCCACATCATTATATGAGAAAGGTAAAGAGGAAATCTACAGAATGTACCCCACAACTTTATTATTCTCACTGCCCATACAGCTTCCTCATTCACTCTAGTAACTGTGGGTGTTTTCAGATGTTACGGGGCTGCTTGGCCCCGTACCGAAAACAACCCATTCATTCCCCGCCGGGGTCACCCCGTCACGCCATATCAGACATGCCGGGGGGATCCCGGTGGGGAATCTGGGAGGGGGCAGGGCCGCGTGGTGCAACGTGCGGCCGCATGGCCCCGCCCCCTCCACACACCCCGCCGCCCACCCTCCGGGGAGATGGGTGGGCGGTGGGGCCAATGCGGCCACCGCGTCGGGCCGGATGCACCATGGCCCGGGATACCGCCGGGGATCCCGGGCCGTGGCAATTGGCCACCGTTACTTTTTTTTGGTCCCCGGTGGGGATCTTTTTGACCACGCTTCCCGGGACATTCCCCCGGCTAGCCCGGGAAGCATGGTTCAAATTGACCCCTTGCGAGTATTGACCATGGCGAACATCTGGCGGCCGCCAAACAGACAATCGAGACACGGTGACCACAGGTGGGTATTCACCGTGGTTCACGGTGATCTCGTAACGTCTGAAAATACCCTGTGAAAGGCCAGACTGTATGATTAGTCCACAGTGATCTCCAGGAGTGGTACAGTGGTCAAGAAGGACTAATGAGGTCCTTATATACATGAATAGAGGAGCAGAAGGGAAGTGATATTGCCTCTATAAGTGGCATTTTTTATACTTTCAAAAGCTCTGCTACAAAATAAAGTCAAGGTTGAATGTTTATAGATATATGTTCAATTGTATGTTATAGTGCATGTACATACACTGGAGTTATCACCAAAGCAATTATTAGGGATGGGCGAACGCGGTTCGGAAGTTCGGAGTTTGGACCAAATTCAGTCTGTTCAGTTGACTGAACCGAACTTCTGAACCGAACTCTAATTTCAAACCGAACCGAACCAAATTTCTGAACTCCGTTCTGTTCGCCCATCCCTAGTGGCAACACACACTAAAAAACCTGGTTTTGAATGACCGAACTTGGTTCGGAAGTTCGGAATTCGACTGAACTTGGTCTATTCGGTCGACCGAACCGAACTTCCAAACCGAACTCGAATTTCAAACCGAACCGAACCGAATTTCCAAACTTGAATTTCAAAGCAAACCGAACCGAACCGAATTTCCGAACTCTGTTCTGTTCGTCCATCCCTAGCAATTATATCATTTTGTGTTCCAAAAATAAAATTTCTACAAAACATTCAATTTCAGCAGAATTTGGTTTTTTAAAAACAACAGCTCATGCTTCATTTTGTAGTTGTAAAAACTAAAATGTATAGGAAATATTAAGTTTGGTGTACCAAAAACTCATTGAAGTTATTAACTTTTTGTTTAGTTTAAAAAGCAAATTAAATTTTTCAGAAATAAGAGAAAAATTTTAAAATTAGAGATTTACTTTTTGGAACTTACTGGAAAAAAAGTTGTATGCTGTATTTCCAGAAGTTTTTTGTGTAAAATAAAATCAAATTACAAACAGCCTTATGGTGTAGAAGCTAATGATTATATGTGGTGCTCTACATGGAAGATAAATATTTTGTTCTTTGAAGGAAACTTGTAGTCAATCAGATTTCTCAATGCAGCTTGGATCTCCTTGTTCCTCATGCTGTAAATTATTGGGTTCATCATTGGTGGCACAACGGAATATGCCACAGCAGCCACAATATCCAGAACAGATGATGAGCTAGATGGTAAATTCAAGTAAGCAACAATACCAGTACATGTGAACAAGGAAACAACAAGGAGGTGGGGTAGGCAAGTAGAGAAGGCTTTTTTTCTCCCCTTTTCAGAGGGGATTCTCAGCACAGCTTTGAAGATGTGCACATAAGACACAAATATGAAAACAAAGCAACCAAAGATTAAAGATAAACTAAAGACAATAAACCCAATTTCCACAAGATATGAGTCTGAACAGGAGAGCTTCAGTAGCTGTGGAATTTCACAGAAGAACTGATTGACAATATTGGAGCAGAAGGATATTGTCAACGTGCCACAAGTGTGTAGTGCTCCATCGAGAAGACCACTGATCCATGCACCTGCTGCCATTTGGATGCAGGCTCCCCTGTTCATGACAGTCTCATAGTGCAGAGGATCACAGATGGCAACATATCGGTCATATGCCATGATCGTGAGGAGGGAGAAGTCTATTGCCATGAAACAGATAACAAAAAACACTTGGGCAGCACATCCAGAATAGGAAATCAGCCTAGAGTTCATTAAGGAATTGGCCATAGATTTGGGCATGGTGATGGAGACAGTGCCAAGGTCAACAATAGCCAAATTCATCATGAAGAAATACATGGGGGTGTGGAGGTGGGGGTCGAGGGCTACGATTATGATGATGAGCAGGTTCCCAATCAAGGCTGCCAAATAAATCACTAGAAAGAGCACAAAATGTAACATTTGCAACTTCCAAATGTCAGAAAATTCCAGAAGCAGGAACTCGGTTGTGGTGCTTTTGTTGGACATGTCCTCCTCAGTGTACTGCATGCTGTCTGTGGGAGGAAAGCAAAGATGGCATCTAAAATAAGTTTTAAATCAGATTAACAGAACTCGATGAAAATTGTCTTAAGGTCTGGTCATTGAAGGTTTGGTCAACATGAAATAACTTTTTTAGAATAAGAAATCCTTTCATTTCTAAACTGGGGTTATCCCAGTAACATGCATTTAAATACAAAGGAACAACTGTACTTCTAGGAAGAAAGAGTCATCATGTTCAAAATGTCAGAGCAGAGAAGTGTTACTCTTCTGCTCCAAGAAACGCCACCATATCAGCAGTGCACAAGCGCAGAATGGCCTTTGAGTGGATGCATGGACACATGTGCAGAATGACTGCTGTCTTCCAAAATGGTGCTGACGCTGCTGGTGCCATTTTGGATTAGGGATGCACATGTGCAGAATGGCCTTGGTAGCCATTTTGCGCATGTGCGCTGCTGATACGGCACCGTTTCTCAGAGCTTCAGACTGATGACCTAAAGAGAGAAGAAAAGAAGATTAAAAGAAAGAAGAGAAGGCCCTGCTGCCCCATAGAGGAGCTGGCTCCGCTGCTGGTGGCTGGACCTCCTCTGCTGCTGGCGGGAGCTGGATCCGCTGCCAGGTATCCAGGCACCGCCTCCCCGCAGCGGAGAAGACCCAGCAGTCTGGCAGAGGAGCTGGCTCCTGCCAGCAGTGGAGGCAGCCCAGCTGCCAATAGCAGAACCAGAAGCTCAGCAGGCAGCCATGCCCCCCCCCCCCACTGGATCCTGACCAGCAACAGTACATAGGTTTACAGGGGCCCCAGGGGGTGGAGGTGGGGTAAATCCAGGCCCCAGTGGGTAGGGGTGGGGATGTTAGGGGTTATGGATCCCCACCCCCACCCTCCGAGGCCATGAGTGTGTGTGGGGGGAAGCCCAGGGTATTTTTATTCCTCTGTTCCCCTGTGACTTGGAGTTGGAGAGTGTTTCTCTTTTCCATTGAAGTCAATGGGAAAATTGACTTCAATGGAAAAAAGAACCGGCACCGATAAATTCAATACCAATATGAAATGTGAGCCACAGGGGACCCGAAATCAAAAGAAACTGACACCGATAATTTGCCCTAAGTTCCACTCCTAGTAATTATATAAATAATTAGAATTTTGTAGAAGAAAACTTGTTTAAAACTGTCACCAAAATATTACTTATATATTACATATATTCAAGTTAAATCACAATGCTTTCAAATTTCTAAAGATATTAATTCAATTATTTCCCTTTCATTTCAATATATTGGAAATGGAAATAAATAAGTTTTTCAATTTAGATTTGGGGAAACTGATATTTCCCCCCCATTTCACTCCTTTAATATCTGGACTCAATCCCCAGTTGGTGTAATTCTACCCAGCCGCTTGAAGTCAATGAGCACCTTTTCTGTTTGATGCCAGCTGAGAATCTTCCCCGTGACTCCAGTGGAGCAAGGCCAGCGTACAGCAGCAGGGAATCTGGTCTATTGATTCTGTAAGAGCTCTGCAAATTTAGCCCAGCTGAAGAATTGAACCACCAAACTCAATAGGAGATTCTGCAGGTTGGATCAAAAAAGATAGTCCTTTTAAAACAAGACCTGCTTGCTCATACCCACCCAGAGGACATGAGTGGGTGTATTCTGTTTGAAAGTGGTGGCGGGTGGGCGTGCATGTATGCACACTACGAAACATGCACCTTCACCCAACCACTCCACCCCCGCACGGAGCAACTGGCAAAAATGCAGATGGTTCCATGCAGGGGCATGGGTGGGGATACGTAGGGGATGGATGTACACCTATCTGCACCCTCACCCCCCCCGCACAACCACCACAGACCGCCTTCCACTCCCGCCCAATCTGTTTTTAAAAGGCCAGTGATCCAGTGATTCATACCAGCTCTTGCCTTAGGGGCCAAACCAAGATCTGTGCATTCACCAAACATTCACACTTGGTGCACAATCCCACTAAAAATGAAAACACATTAGACAGGGCCGGCCCAATCCCCCACCCACCTTGGGGCAGGTAATTGCAACCATCACACTTTGGGCAGGTGAAAGGAGCAGGGAACATGATCTGCTCCTCCCCCAGGGGAACATGGGTAGGAAGACCGCTGTCAGAGGTTGCGCCACACACTGGGTTGGGCTGTAGAGCTGGACCCATTCACAGGTGTCCAGCCCCACCCCACCCACCATCCTCTTGCCCGCCCACTATCCCACCCCTGGCCATGACAGGACTGGACAGGAATGGCAAACACACCCACCGCTCAAGGTTGGTGGCAGGCCTTGCCGTGGGGTGGAGCAGAGCAGAGCCCAGCCACATGTAAGGTGGCCCCTTAACCTAATCAGGGCAGTGTTACCTCACTTTGGGGAACTCATTAAAATGATTAATTTAATTTAATAATTTGGTGGGACCACGTTTCGATGGATGGGCCACTTGAGGGTGAAGCTTTGGGCAATGCTGCTATGCGCTGCATCTCTGGCATGCCCCATTGTACGCATTGTGTTGCAGCTGGATGCCTGCCCCACCCCAGGGCAGGGTAAACATCTGGTGGCCTTACGATGCGCTGTATCACAAGGTAAGACTACCCAATATGGGCTAAGGCTGCCCAAATTTGGTTAGTGTCTCATATTGCATGCACACCAAGTACAGGATGTTTGCATCAAATGCATGGTATGTGTGCACATCCTGCAGATGATGAACATGCAATGTAACACATGCTTGGTGTGTGTGCAGTCCTTGGATTGGGCCCTTAGTCACTTTTCATGCAGCATAACTTCTAATTCTACCTCAAGGGACAAATGTTTTCTATAGCTATTGACCCTAGATGGCAAAGTGTACAGAATATTCTTTATAGTTTTAAACACATTTGAAAATACCTGCAGAGTAAGTAAGGGAGTGAGAGACTAAATGCAGGAAAGAGTAATGTTTGCATAATGCATTTATAATTTGAAGAGGTGACTGACAAAGATGGAATAGTGAAACGTTATACTCACTAATCTGCTGGAATTCTTTGAGGGTGTCAATAGGCATGGGCGAACAGATCGCGGTTCGTGTTCGGCCGTTTGGTTCGGCCGCGATCGGTTCGTGTGTTCGCGTTCGGCCGTTCGGTTCGGCCGTGTTCGG
>QEPC01012542.1:45347-63909 GCA_003113815.1 Sphenodon punctatus
ATGCTGCTGAGTACCTAATCTCTCGGGTGCAAGAGAGCGACTGAGAGGTTTCAGAGGGTCGCCTTGGGGCCACCTTTTCCCCTCCTGTGCCAGGGCCTGGTTTTCTCCCTCTTTTTTTCCCTCTCCCCAAGTCCGTCCCCTGGAACCTGATACTCCTGGCCTTCCTTCTCCCTCCTTGATTTCCCCCACGGCTCCGTACCCTGGAGCCTGACAATCTGGCTGGAAGCACAGCTGCAACATGGGTCTGCATATCACATGGGCAGCTGCTCTGTTTCGGGCTGGTGCCCCAGTTTGGCCAGCCTGCCCTGCCAGCAGTGCTCTGGGATGTTCCGGAGCATCACCAGCAGGGCTGCCCCAGAGCAGGCACAGCCTGCTTCACCTGCACATCTGGTGGGATTGCCTTTAGGTGGATGGGCCACTCAAGGGCGAAGCAGGATGGCACAGCCAGCAGGATGGCACATCCGAAAACACCCAGTGTGCAGCAGCAGTCAAAAAGGCTAACCACATGTTAGGGATAATTCAGAAAGGGATAGAAAACACAAAATATCATAATGTCACTATATAAATCTGTGATGCAACCACACCCTGGGATACTGTGTCCAGTTATGATCAGTATTCCTCTGGGGAAATGTAACTCAGTGGATAGTGCTGCTACACAGAAGCTACCAAGTGTTTCAGTTCTCCAGGCCAGTCCCAATCCTGGAGTAATTCTGGCACCTTTAAATCTGGCCTCCACGTCCCCTACAGCCAGCCTATTCCATCAGTTCTGTATCACAATGTGTTCCACCTGTGTGGCACTGGGCATCAAGCCCATGTCCATATAATCTCTTCAAAATCCCCAGCTGGGGTAATATAAAGACAGTCCCAACCTGTGAGTCCCATGTGGCCAGCCTTGTCCCGACAAACTGATGCCTCCCTCTTTGCTTGTCCAGGACTTGTGAGTTCTTTGTCTGGACTTAACCCTAAGAAGTTCAGAGCAATCTTTCCACCAGTCAGGCTTCCACTTCTAGCCTCTATGGAGAGCCCAGTTCTGGAGCTCATCAGTCTACAGCTCCCCCTCCAGATTGAGGGTCAACCTCTTTTACACCCTTAAGTCTTTAGGGCTTTAAGCTTTGATTGATGGCTGGTGCTGTCCCCTGCTGCAGTCAGCCTCTGCACCTTTTAATGTCTGGCTGCGGCATGGTCCTTTATTAGTATAGGCACCTGTTCTTTTTAAGCTGGTGCTAACTAGGGCTGCACTGAACAGGTGCACCGAGTATTCGGGAGGATTTATGAGGTTCCAAGTACCGGGACTAAGTCTTTGGTTATCACTCGGAACGATTCCGAGGACTCGGAAATTGGACCTCAGAACTCCAGACTGCAGAAAACTTCGGAACTCAGAACCTCAGAACTCAGTATCATGGAAACGCAGAAACACTTGGCACCCAAGTCTGGCATGTGGTGCCACATGAGGCCATTTAATTGCTTATCCATGGCTCCGTGCATGCCACCAGCCAGCAGGCATAGCTACAAGAAACCAGACATGCACCCCTCCCCCCCCAAACCCCCATATGTCGGCGCTCTGTGGCACCGTATGCAAGGCAAGCCCCCCCCCCATTAAAAGTATCTCCACCAAGCTGGGCACAGCTGGGCACATCTTGGTGGAGTTGAACCCACATCAAAAGTACAGTGCCAAAAAAACTCACAGCAAAAGTGAGACAATCACATTCACAAGACAAACCCAAAGAACAACTACAAAAGGCATGTGACAAAGTCTGTCAAACCCACAACTTGGCCCTCTATGGTGCCAAGAAGTGCACGCAGCACCCACTTTAAAATATAAAAAAGCATGGTGGCTAGTAACCCCCAGCATTGCCCCTATGGACATCCCAGGCCAGGCACCCACCCCACCCCCACCCCCAGCCAAAATACTTACAGATACAGCAGTGTAGCACACAGTCAAATTTACCAAAGCAAATAGAAATAATGCCCACAACAGCCACTTTTATTTTGGCTAGCCCTGTCAGTCAATCAAAAAGTGTCCTGACTGTGCTTGTCCATCACTCACCTTTCCCCTCCTATTACCCCCCTGCCTACCAAATATGGCACTAAATTTCATTTCCTAGCTCAGAGAAGCTAGGGTCAGGTCTGGGTCACACATGCATCCACCACTTGATCAAGGATTCAGAACTTTCCGAGTATTGACTTTGATCCTCAGAACCTCGGAACGTCGAAATTCAGAACCGATCCTTGATGAACTTTTTTTTAAAAAACGAGTACCGAGTTTCAGCTCTAGTGCTAACATGCCCCTGTTACATACCCCATCTCAAAAAAGACACAGGAGAGCTGTAAAAGGTGCTGAAAATGGCAAGAAAGTGTATTCAAGGCATAGAGTGGATTTTTTTATGAGGAAAGACTTGCTAGATAAGGGGTTCTTCAACCTGGAGGAGAGACAACTGAGGGGAGACACGATGGAATTTTACAAAGTCATGAAAGCTGTGGAACAGATAAATAGGGAGCTGCTATTTTCCCTTTCCAAAAATAATAGAATAAGGGTTCACTCCATGAAATTAACGGGAGTAAATTTAAAACAAATAAAAGGAAGAATGTTTTCTAGGGATGGGCGAACGCGGTTCGGAAGTTTGGAGTTGGGCCCGAACTCGGCCTGTTCGGATGACCGAACCTGAACCCGAATCCGAAAACGAACTGACCGAACCAAACTCAATTCCGAATGTTAAAATGACCGAACAGTTCGGTCAGTTCGGATCGCGTTTGGGTGAGTTCGGGTGGCAAAAAAAGGATCACTGGAAGATCAAACGTGACAGGGAGGGGTAGTCAGCTGAGGAGCAGACTTCCAGGCACCAGGGGTGGAGAGACTTGCAAGAAACGAAACTATCTGCCTCCCCCCTTCCCAACACCTTCTGAGCTAGTCATTGTTCCTGAACAGCAGGCATTTCAGAAGGCTCCCTCTCCCAGCATTTCCCAGCTCCCCAATCCATTGCAATCCTTCTCCCATTTCACCCATCCAACCCATCTACCCCCATATTCGTATTCATTTCTTTAGCTTAGCTTAGACAGATTTAGTAGTTATTTTTTGTTTTTACCCCTCCCTGTGTTCCCTGTGTTCAATCTTCCTTCCTCACTCCCCCCTCCATTGAATCCTTTTCCTCTCCCATATATTCCATCCCAGATTCCCTTCCCTCCCTCTGTTTTTTTCATTTAGAGTAGGATTATTAGATTGCTTTAAGTTTCATTTCAGTTTTGTACTGAAATGAAACTTAAACCTTAAACTGAAACCGTGTGTTGTTTGTGATTCTCCCATCCCATATCTATCTATCTATCTATCTATCTATCTATCTATCTATCTATCTATCTATCTATCTATCTCTAACTGCTATTATATTCTAAATGCTATGAACTAAATGGATACTAGCTAGCTAGCTAGCTAGATAGATAGACAGTTAGTTGTAGGAGTTAGCTGTGTACTAATTAGATAATGTACTAATTAGATAATGTACTTATTAGATAATCCATTTAGTTCATAGCATTTAGAATATAATAGCAGTTAGATTTAGTGTAGATAGTTAGATATAATATTAGATAAAAAAAATTAAATTAAAAAAACCCATATAAAAACAAAAAAACCAAATAAAAAACAAAAAAACCATATAAAAAACAAACAAAAAAACCCCATAACAAAACATTTCCCGAATGGCCGAACCCGAACCCGAACCCGGCGAACTAACCTAACGGACGAACCTAACGGACAAACCGAACACAGCCGAACCGAACGGACTAACCCGAATCGCGATCTGTTCGTCCATCCCTAATGTTTTCACTCAGCATACAATAACAATGTGGAATTGCTTGCTTGAGGATGTTGTTCAGGCTAGTAGCATAGAAGGCTTTTTAAAAAGGGACTGTATGATTTTTTGAAAGCCAGGACAAATAAGGGCTACTGGGTTGTTCAGAGGTACATGACCCTTGACTGTTGGAAGCTGAGGGAGGATAGATGGAAATTAATTACTCCATTGTACCCTGCTCCTCTGCTTACTCCCCTGAAGCAGTCAAGTCTTGCCACCATCAGAGACAGAATGATGGGCTGGATGGATCATTGGTCTGACCCAGTAAATGGCATTTATGTTCTTATACAATGAAAGAAAGAAAGAAAGAAAGAAAGAAAGAAGAGAGAGTAATATAGAGTACCTTACTGGCTTGTCTGTGTAGACTGCATCTAGAATAGATGTTCCCAAACTATGGATCATGACCCCAAGTTGAGTCACACTGTCTGCAGATGAGGCTACATCTTTGTTGTTTCATTCAGGTGTCAAAATAGGAACAGACAGAGACTTTAGGAGTCACTGATCTAGACGTCGTAGTGGCTAAGGCAGCAGTGCCTGACATAGAGTGAAATGTGGATGAGCAGCTAAGTGAGAGACACACATAGGGTGTTAACAGATGTGACACTGGCCTGGTATGCCGCCTGCTTTGGCCCACCTGGGCCAGCACCAAACCCCACACATCTGTTCCAGGACTGCCAGATGTGGGCCTGGTTCACACCCCAGTAAGGTTGGCAGCTGGGCCAGAAACAATGGCCCGGAAAGAACTGGGCCCAGTTTGGTCCCGTGAGCTGCCCACGTAGACCAGAGCAGAGCAAAATGGGCAGGAACATCTGTTTTTGTGCCCACCTGGCCCAGTGTGGGGGTTGTCATGGCAATGAGCTATGGCTGCTTGTTTTTTCAGGCATGTATGTTGACACCCATAGACTGGCAGCTATTGGTATGTGAGAAGGTGAAGAGGAGAAAGACTGATGAGATAATCCTCCATCATTAAAGTCAGTGGGAGTTTTGCCATTGACTTTAATGGTAGAGGACTGTGCTCTGAGAGATAGATTGGCTGACAGGTAGGTGAGAGGGAGAGTGGAAATCAAGGAGAGTAGGACAGCAGTTGAGTGGTTGAGTGACATAGGAGTAGAAGAAAAACACTTACTTTTTTTCTCATACATTCCCCCCCACCCCCCAATATTAAGTCAGCTTCTCCAATTCCTGAAACCTTTTGGTCAATATCTAACCTAATCTAATCCCATCCAATCCATTCCATCTATCTGTGACTGTCGTCTCTTGATAATATTTTGATGCCAAATACCCAGTTTCCTAAGAGAGCTCTGATATTTGTCACCACTTACTATCATTCTCAACCAACCCTGTTCCACTCTGCAGAGAGGAGCTGTGTGTGTAGTTGATTCCAGGCTCCACTGACAGCGACAGGGTGTCTGTGTTGGGAGGAGATTTAGCAATGTCTGTTCTTTTTAGGAGCTTGGAGACTCACTCCCTGGAGCCCAGTCCAGCTCAGCAGCTGAGGGTCACCAAGGGAATTATTAATTTTTCTGGATTGCACTTTTCCCAAAAGCTTAAAGAAACTGAAAAGCTAACAAGCCCAGACAGGCTATGGACTCCAGACATGGGTCTGAGCTCATGTCAGGAGACCAGGCGTTCAGTTCTGTGACTCATTGAGATTTATATACATGCTAATTAATTAGTGATGTGTAAACACATTCTGTGCCTCGGTCTCCAATTTGGTGAAATTAAGAAAAGAGTTACAAGCACCAGGAAATGGTGTTCCAGTGGAAGATGTAGGGAGTTCAGTCTCAGACTCTCTTTATCTTACACAAAGGGGAGGGTAATAATTATGGACTCTATAACAGTTTCTAAAGGTTGAGTCTTCTAGAGGTTTTCAATCTAGGACTCTGCACTGGGTGATGTTCCCAGCTAAGTCGGTGTATTCTGGGGTGCAGCCAACATGAGCGATAGGTGGACTCATGTAGGTGGTGGCAGTTGGATTGCCCCTGTGCATTCTGCATTTTTATATTTGGGGAAGACTTACAAGCTATGCCTTGCCATGTGGTTTGGGGTGCTTGGTTTGCCTCTGAACCCTCTGCATTTTTGTTTGTGGGGGGTGGCAGCTTTGCCTTACCATGTGGTTTGGGGTGCTTGTTATGCAAATCAGGGGTGGGCGTATTCAAATTAGAGGCAGGTTCATGCAAATTAGGGGATGGGCAACAGGCAGCGTAGCGTTGGGATCAAACCAGATATTATGACCCTCATGATGAATTCTGTTGAGCACCCCCGTCTAATTGCTTCCCGCACTCCAGGGGCAGCCACATTTCAGTACATGGTGAGCCTTTGAAAATCAGAAATTTTACTATTACACTGCTCAATGTTCCTAATGTGCTAGCAGGATGGATTTTCTGTATTGCAAAATCTTTCTGTATTGGAAAGCCTCCTTATGGAAGGAGGAAATTCCATAATCAAAAAACCTTTCAATTTAAGAAAGGAGTTAAGGCCCTTGCAAATTCAGTACCAAAAGAGCATGACAATTGGAAGTTAAGGCCATGGCCATGACTCATGCACCATGAAAGCAGCAAAGATGATGTACACGATCACATATTGTTCTCCCTTACAACTTAGGCTCCATACATCCACACTTAGCCTTGCTCTTTACTCCCAATCCTTTTCCCTCTGCAGGTTGGCGGCAACACTGAAGCTGGAAAAAGGAGAGGGTCAAGGGGGAACTTAGATATGTGTTAGGGAGAACAGGACAGCCTTAAGCTTCATGCCACATAAGCAATAAAGACATTACCCAAACATAGCCAGGTGTTCCCGTATCACTGAGGGACCAAGGTTACTGTCTGCAATAAGTTCACTGGGGAAAGGCCTCCCAGAATTCTTTGGTGTCTTGGATCCTGTTATCTGGTGGTCTTGGGGCACAGCTGCATCTGGTGGAGGCCTCCTATTCCCACAGGGCACACGTTGCTTGCTGTGGCCAGTACATGTAGGACATATCCCGGTTCTGTACCACTACATCTTGTGGGTGGGCGGTTACAGAAGTTTTGGATGTCTATGAAACCATGGTCCTTGGTGAACTTGGGCTTAAGTATGATGTCCAACTTCTGTTGGCCAATCCCTTGTCCACATGTGATGGATATGATGTGCTGTCATGGATCCTGTTCCTGGGACATCATGTGTGCAGCTGTGATTGCCAGTGATGGGTGAGCAAGTTAGGGTTCCACGTTCTGGGACCTGCTTGGGGTAGGCCTCTGGCAGGACTGCTACTACCATGGGAGGGGAGTGAGATAGTTGCTTTGCAGGAGATTTGTAGGGATGGGCGAACATGGTTCGGCAGTTCGGAGTTTGGGCCGATCTTGAACAGTTCGGTCGACTGAACCGAACTTCCAAACTGAACTCGATTTTCGAACTGAACCGAATTTCCGAACTTGGTTCTGTTCACCCATCCCTATAAGATAATACTGGAAAACAGGAAGATATTGCAGCACTGGCAGATTGGAAAGCTGCACCCAATTATCATCGAATTAAACAAGTGCATAGATTTGAGTTATATTTGGATTGGTTTCCCAAGCGCTGTATACGTAGGGCTTTTACACAAGCACGTTTACAGCTGATTAAGTCGGCTATAACTCAGGGAAGATATACGAATCAGCCTTATGCAAATCGCACCTGCCCATGTAGCGATAGTCATTTGGAGGATGTTTTTCATATTATCCTTCATTGTCCGCTATACGAAGAACTACGGCAAGCTTGGTTAGCTCCTTTGTGGCACAGATATCCCTACTTGTCTGACTATTCCCAGTTAGAGCAACTTCTCACTACAAAGGAGAAGGTAGTGGCAAATGCTGTAGCCATATTTGTCCATCTGGCCTCCCAGAAAAGGGAGGATTTTGGTGCCTGCAATGTAGGGACTTTGTAAGGACAATACCCTATGTGTTATACCTTGGTGGCCCTTTCTTTTGTTTGGAAGTAAGGGTGGGTGTGAGTGGCCTGGACGGATCCCGGGGGTATGGTTAATTAAAATGTCCTTGGTAAATCGAATGGAGGATCGGCTTGTATAGGATTGGAATAGTCTTAGGACTTGAACAATTGAATTTGTTATTACCTTAGGGGAGATCTCCCTGTTGAGGTCCCCCACAGAAGAGTAAGGTAAATTTTTTAAAAAATTTCTGGCTCTGGACTGGCTTTTCTGTGATATATCTATGTGGTGATAAATGATGCTGTGGCATATTATCATGGATGTATTTTGTGATGTTATTATTTGATTATTTTATTTTATTTTATTTTATGGTTTTAGTTGCATATTACTTATCTGTATATTGATATGTTGTTATATCATATTATTAATTATTATTATTATTATATTATATTTTTTTGTATATATATGTTTGTGGGTATGGCTATGGCGAAAGCTAGCTGAATAAAGTTTATATATATATATAAGATAATATTTCATTTAGTTCAATGGGATTTGAATTTCCGAACTCTGTTCGGAGGTTCGGAGTTCGGACTGAACTCGAATAGTTCGGTCGACCGAACTGAACTTCTGAACCGAACTCGATTTTCGAACCGAACCAAACCGAATTTCTGAACTCAGTTCTGTTCACCCATCCCTAGAGATTTGTAGCCTTCCATATTATCACCTGTGCCTTCTGGAGGGGGGTGATCTTCCTCCCTGTCACCTTGGTGACTGTCCTGATGTGTGCCTGGGGTCACTGGAGACAGCGGGCAGAGTGCCAGGATCACATGCATGAGCTGCGGTAGCTCACGGCCCCAGATGGGGGTTCCTACCAGACCATTGAGCCTACTTTAGCAGAGATGGCTGTCCTGTATGAGATCTGGATGCAGGCAGGTGTTCAGCTCACTCTGGGCAGTAGGAATCATGGCCATGCAAACTTCATGGTGGATCAACATATGCAGTTGTGAGGATACCGGGGAGGAATGTTTACATTGACGGTGTATGCTGTGTGTGTGGGGTTCCCGACTCTCGATCCACTGCTGCCATGACCCACCTTGGAACAATGGTCGGTGCCTGTGGCCCCCCTCCATCTCCCATGTTTCTGTGTGTGGGACTCTCTCTGCTTAACTTTGCCCTTGGACTTCACTGTCCCAGTCTCACTACTCCTTCAAACGCCCCTTCCCACCCCCTGTCATTACCCTGTGCTGCCTGTGTTAGTCTGTCACGTGACAGGGGGTGAGAATGTACATGCTACGTGTTTGGGCATTGTATAATCTTGGATGGCTGGTATCAGGGATCATTATATCCTCTGTATTTGAATAAGGCACATGACGTTGGACTCTTGAGTAGGGGCAGAGGGCACAATTATGTGAATGAAACCCACCTGTGAGCTTAAGGAAGATTTAATTTGAGGGGCAGGTTGGGGTAGAACAATGGGTGCTAATCACACCTGAGCTCTTCTCAATGGCTCTGAAAAAGTACCTACCCAGGTCAGTTTTGCCCTAAGTGGCTGGGGGCGGGGAAGCTCCTGTCTGCACTCAGAAGGATCTAGAGGAGGACCTTTCTAGCGGATTCCAGTTCCAGGCCAGGGCAAGATACAAGAGCCCTTCTCCCCATAGGACACTGTCATTCTTCAACCTGACGCTCAATGGAACCCCCTGCAACAGGGAGACAATCCTGCTCAGGGATAAGGGATCGTGCATGTACCCAGCTTAGGGAGAGTCAGATAAGGGAACCAAGTGGAGTCAGCAGCTTGCATGTTTACTCTTTACATTTATTTGGTTGCCTTTGATTGCCATCATCTTGACTTTGTCAGACCTTTCTCACCAATTGACTTTGTTCTTATAGTTTTTTAGAATAAACAGTTTTTCCTTCACTACTAGAGATGTGTGAAGGCAGTTCAGGCATTTGGTATTCAGCCCGAACTCGGCCCATTCTGAGAGCGTGGCTGAGGGAAGTGGTGGAGGTGGTGCCCAGGCAGAGTTATATAAGGGAGTATGACAGCACCACAGCAGCAGTGGAGAACTACCTGGAGGAGGAGCCATGCATAGAACCCAGCAACGATCCCTTGGGTGGGCAAGACCAATGTGTGGCCAGCCCTGTCCAAAGTGGCCACGGGTCTCTTGTCCTGCCCACCAACAAGTGTCCCCAGCAAGCGGGTCTTCTCCATGGTGGGGGACATTTGCTCGCCGCACTCTCTGAGACTGGGGGCCAAGTTGGTGGAGCAGTTACTTTTCATCAAGGTCAACATTCTGCTGCTGGGATTCCCCAAGCTGTCCCTGGACTTAGATTAATGGTGCAGTGGCACACGCCATCCCATGTCAGGAACAGTCTTGGGATGGGGCTCTTCCTCAATCTGGGCTGCTGCTGCTGAGGTGCTGTCCCTAACTCCCTCCCAATGCCCGGCGCCCGCCCTGCCTCTCTCTCTTTCTGACTAGATGGATTCGGCTGGCCTATCTGACTGACCTCATGATGCAGGGTGGCATTGGGAAACTGAAAGCCTGCCAGCTAGCCTCTGTCTAGGTGAACTTGGCCCACCTATCTGACTGGCTCTCTTGTGCGCTGCACAGTCGTCGCCAGCCTATCTGAGTGCCCTGTCAAGATCCCAGTCTACGTTCCCTACTGCCTCTCATGCCACGCTGCCTGTCTGCCTGCCTGCCCACCTGCCTGCCCAGGTGGCCAAGATCAAACCCTGCCTCAGCCAGCCTTCCAATGCTCATGCCACACTGCCTGTCTGCCCTCCCAGGTGGCAAAATCAAACCCTGCCTCAGTCTGCCTTCCGATGCTCATGCCATGCTGTCTGGCTGCCCGCCCGTCCAGGTTGCCAAGCTCAAACCCTGCCTCAGTCTGCCTTCTGCTCATGCCAAAGTGCCTGTCTGACTGCCCTGTGGGCAAAGCTGAAGCCCTGTACCTGCCTGCCTACCTCTCATGCCAAGGTGCCTGTCTGCCTTCCCTGGCAAGCCTGGTTGATGTACCCCACTGGCCTGGTAATACCACTGCTGCTGTATGCTGTTGTATGGGAGCTCTTCCTTGGCAAATCCTACCATCCTGGATCCATGGGTGTGTCAGACTCCAGGGCACGGAGCTGTGGACGGGACAAGGAGGGAGAAGGAAGGCCAGGACTATCAGGCTCCAGGGGATGGAGCTGGGAGAGGGAAACAAGGTGGGAGGAAACAAGACCCGGGCATGGGGGAAAAAGGGTGTCCTCAAGGCAAACCCCTGAAACCTCTCAGTCGCTCTCTCATACCTGAGAGGTTATGCACTCAGCATCTTTACCAGGCATGCTGGTCTAAGAAGACACGCAACTCATCATTGAGGCCAGGGTCTGGAGTCATAGTGGGAACCCACCACAGGGAAGGGAGATAGGATCCCATGAATGGGAAACTTCACAGGGGTAACTAGTGGAAGGGGAGTTAGGAAGAACCCAGCCACAAGGGTACAGGCCAGGATACTCAAGGCAGGGAAGCTGGCGGGTTAACCAGCACCCTGGAAACAAGGGGAACCAAGCATAGGCTGATGTAGGGCAAAGGGGAAACTAAACATAGGCTGATGTAGGGCAAGGGGGAAACTAAACATAGGCTGATGTAGGGCAGTGGGGAACTGAGGCACACGCTCACACAGAGCAGGGGGAAACTAAGCATAGGTTCATGAAGAGCAAGGGGAAATGAAACATAGGCTCACACAGGGCAGGGGGGAACCGAGGCACAAACTCACACAGAGCAAGGGGGAACCGAGGCACAAGCTCACACAGAGCAAGGGGGAACCGAGGCACAAGCTCACACAGAGCAAGGGGGAACCGAGGCACAAGCTCACACAGAGCAAGGGGGACAAGCAAGAATGGGGCACGCACAAGACAAGGGGGACAAGCAAGCATGGGACACGCACAAGACAAAGGGGACAAGCAAGCATGGGACACGCACAAGACAAGGGGGACAAACAAGCATGGGACACGCACAAGACAAGGGGGACAAACAAGCATGGGGAAGGGGTAGCCAAGACCCCAAACACAAGGCCAAAGGAAGGGGCAGAGCAAACACTCACCTTACAGAGAACACGCAGGAGGAAGGCAGGTGGACACAAGACCCAGTCTCACAACATGTAGCCCGGGGGGAGGGGGACGCACACAGGACTCAAACATGCACAAGGGGACTGGAGTTCACCACACAACACACTACGCTAGTACGCCTTAAACACAACAGACAAGAATGGAAAGGGGTGTAAGAGACGTTGCTCCACCAGCTTCCTGTGACCACACCAAGGCTTAAATACTTCTTGTGGTCAATCAGGAAGCTGGGAGGCAGGACTAGAGTAACTGGCTACAGCTGGGAAGGGGCCTGACACATAGGGAGCAAGCACACAAAGGAGACAGAACACCCTCACCAGCCCACCAGGTGGCGCAGGGCTCTGGACAGGCTGTCCAGCACCCCAAGGGCCATGGGTTCAAAGCCCAGTCCTGACAGTACCCCCCGTCCAGGCCCTTGCCCCCCCCCGCAGGATGGGACACGGACTTGGGAACATAGGAAGGGGTACTCTATACCATGGTGACAACATTGGGAACGATAACCACTAAAGACCCCTGAAAATGAACAAGAGGAACCCTCCCCGCCTACAACAGCCTACAATGGTGATTTACATATACTCCAACCTACAAGTAGAAAGGAGGGACAGGTTGGGGAGGGTGTAAAATGGCTTGAAGAAGGGTTGACACAGCCTGGATGTGATTCCAGGTGCTCTGGGCTAGACATATAGTGGGGAACAGAAGGTACCAAGGACATGAAGTGCGGGGTCCCGGGACCTCTCCCCCTAGGACAGGAGGGAAGGAGGGAAAACAAGGAAAAGGACAGGGTCGTTGATGGCCAAGTTGGTGGGACCAACCTTGAGACGGAAGCCCATACATGATTTCAAGAGCATTTTGCCAATGTTGGGCCTCAATCCTTCCAAGCAGCACTTAGGCTATACCCTCAGACATTGTCCTTTGGAAGTAGGGGTTTGATTGAGGAGCAGTCCGCTGACCCCGGCCATTCCGCCTGACGCCACACCTGAGACGAATTATGAAGTCCGTGCGATTCTAGATTCTAAAATGTTTCAAGGACGCCTACACTATCTAATTGACTGGGCTGGCTACAGCCCTGACAATCTTTCCTGGGAGCCTGCCTCATCCATTGCAGTCCCCTGACTGCTTCGTCTCTTCCACTGTCGACATCTGGAAAAGCCGGGTCCCTGCTGGGCCCTTGGATGGGGGGCTCGAGGGGGGGTACTGTCAGGGTCCTTCCCCCTCCTCAGACTTACCTCGGGTGGCGGAGGTGGCGTAGGCTAAACCATCGAGTCGCAGGGCCTCCTGCGGCACCGGGACAGCCCCCCCTAACAGACAAGACAAGTCCTGATGCCCTGGTCACCCAGCAACCACAACACTGGGAGACTGGGGAACCGCTGGCCCCACACGCTGTGAAAAATGTAGGGGCGGGGCCAGGTACGCTTCGCCGCTCAGCGTGGCTCCAGGAACGCCAGGGGGGCATGGCTCAGGCATAAAAGCCGGCGCTGTGAGGCACACAGAGCCGGTGATCCATTATACTGGCCCCTGTGTGTTTGGAGTATGAGAGAGATATAGAGACTGCTGTCTGGAGCAAGCCTTGCCCCTTCACCCTTCCCATTACCCTTTCCTGTATTCCTGTGTGACTGAGGAGCCTGACGAGTGACAGAGTGGTGAGTGTGTTCCTTTTCCCTGTGACCCTTTTCCCTGAGAGAGTGTGTGTGCGTTGTTGGTTTAAGTCTGCCCACGTCCCCTTCCTGGGTTGTCAGTATCCCCCCCCTGTGTTGCATGAATCTGGTTCCTTCCTCCCTTGTGCCCCTGGGACCCAGAACCTTCCTCACCCCACACGTGGCACCATTTACCCTGTCCTCCCCATCGGTGGTGAGTGAGGGGTGTGTGTGGTGGGTGGTAGAGCAGGGGAAAAAGTCCTGCACAAGTTACCTGTCGCCCAATGATGATAGTGGCCTGATCCCTTGTGGATTTAAAGGGCCAACACACTATCCTGATGGGCATTCTCAACCCCGCACGCCTGCCTTGTACCTGGAGCTAGGTTCTTTCCCCAGGGACGGACAAGTGGGGAAAAGTGAGTGGCCCCAGATTCCTGGTATCTCCCCCATCGAACCCCCCTCCTGTGACAGGGTGCTGCATACAGGCAAATCCTGCTGCTGCCATCTCTGCTGTTCCATGGGTTCTGTGCCCGGTCAATCCAATGTCTGCTGCTGCTGCCAATGCCGCCTCTGCTGTCTGTGCCATGGATTCTGTGCCCCGGAAATCCAATGTCCATTGCTGCTTCCAATGCTGCCTCTGCTGTCTGTGCCACAGGTTCTGTGCCCTGGCAATCCAATTTCTGCTACTGGGTGGCCACATAGTTCACCACCGGGCAAGGCTTGACCAATTGGCAGAATAGCTTGTTGAGATCCGGAGACTAGGATGCAAGCCAGCAACGCCCGGCCAAGCAGGGTTGCAAGCCACTGACACCTGGACGGGCCTCTGCTGCTGCTCCACTGATGCCAGCCAGCATGCAATGCCCGGTCGAGCAGGGATGCTGCCACTCCAGCCCCAGGACCCACCCTCAGGGTTCTGGGGCCCTCATACCATTCACGGGGAACCATCATTCCATTTGTCTGCAAGTGTCCCACATCCAGGCCAGCCAGCTTGCAATGTCTGGCTGAGCAGGGGTGCCAGCCACCAAGCCCTTGCCGGGCCTCTGTCATTGCTCCACCAATGCCAGCCAGCCTGCAACACCCGGCTGAGCAGGTGTGCCAGCTGCAGTTACTATGCCTGGGCAATCCAATGTCTGCTGCTGCTACTGGTACTGCAGGTCAGCCCTTTGCTTCTCCCTCTTGTAGATGGGCATAGTTTGGATGAGAGCAAGGCTTGCCAAATTTGCAATAGAGCTTCTTGAGCTCTGTCAAGTAGGATGCCAGCCTGCAATGCCTGGCCAAGTAGGGGTGCCAGCCACTGAGCCCTGGACAGGCCTCTGCCGCTGCTCCAACAATGTCAGCCAGCTTGCAATGCTCAGATGATCAGGGGTGCCAGCCACTCCATCCCCTGGACCCACCATCAGGGTTCTGGGGCCTACATTCCAGGCAGGAAGGGCTATCATTCCACTTCATCAAGAAGATTCCACTCTAGTCCCAGAACCCACCATCAGGGTTCTGGGGCCATCATTCTGCTGACAGGGAGCCATCATTCACCACATCAAGAAGCAACCAGCCACTCCAGCCCCGGGACCCATCCTCAGGTGGCTGGGGCCTACATTCCAGGCAGGGAGGGCTGCCCATCCACATCATCCAGAAGATTCCACTCTAGTCCCAGGAACCACCGTCAGGTTTCTGGAGCCATCATTCTGCTCATGGGGAGCTGTCATTCCACTGCATCAAGAATCAGCCAGTCACTCCAGCCCCAGGACCCATCCTCAGGGTTCTGGGACCTATATTACAGGCAGGGAGGGCTGTCCATCCATGTCATCCAGAAGCAATAGGGGGTGCTGCTGCGGCTCAGCCTGCTGCTACTGCTACTGCTAGTGCTGGGGGCAGGGATAGACACCCCCCCCCCCGCAGCTGAAAGGGGTGGCTTCTCCCACTCCCACCATCCCCAGGGGCGTCCTGCTGCTGCCGTGCACTCTAAAGAGCCCTCTCTGCCTTCCGGACCTTCTCCACCAGCTCACCCTTCCAGTGGCCATAGAGCAGTGTCTGACATGCTACACTGCCATTGACCCTGGGGTCCAGCATGGTTGTCAACACATATTCCTCCTGATGCAGGAGCTCATCAAACCGTGCCTTCAGCCCTGCCTTCAGCTGCCACACCAGGACAACCACCTCAGTTGCCAGCTTCTTGTCCTGAGGGTCACAATCCTGCCCCTGGATAATCTCATCCAGCCTTCTGAGGAGACTCTGGACCAGAGGGGTCACCTGGCTGATGGTGGCCATGGAGGAGCTGATGGTCTTCGTCATGGCCAGAAATGGTCTCAACACAAAGACAGTGTGAGCCAGGATCTCTCATTATGCCCCATTGTACCCTGGAGGTGTCCCGCTGTCCATCACCAGTTGATCCTGATGCAAGGTGGCTTTCTGCTCGAGAAGCTCCTCAAGCATCAGGAATGTGAAATTCCACCTGGTGGACACATCCTGCACCAGCTGGTGCACTGGGGAGTCTTGCTCAGTCTGCTTCACCTGGAGGAGGTCGCTGCCCTTCATGCTCCGGTTAAAGAAACTGGTCAGCTTCCTCCTCTACTCGATCAGGGAGCTAAGGGTGCCTGTCCCAATTCCCGTGTACCCCAAGTCCAGAGTGTCCCTCACCACCATGTGAAGGGTGTGTGTGGTGCAAGGGATGCTGGTGAAGTCCCCCTCATAGACTACCCTCAATATTTTGGCCGTGTTGTCGGTCACCACGCACCCCTTGGTGAAGGGTGCACCTGGCATGACCCACTCCCTTACCATGGCAGTCAGGGCTGCATCGATGTTCCGAACAGTGTGGGAGACATCCGTTACATCTCCCTGAAGCAGGGACCACCTATACCTGGCTTCAGGACTCCTCCTGCCACTCCCAAATGCTTCTTCTGGGTCCTGCCACCAGTGCACCGTCACTGCCAGGTAGGCATGCTGCATGTTTCTGCTCGACCACAGGTTGGTGGTGAAGTGGATGGTGGCACCCCCAGCCCCTGCCATATGCTCCTTCACCTGCTCCTTTAAAGCCCAGTAAGAGGCTGGCACCACCTGCTGACTCAGGGTGGTGCATGAGGGCAGCTTAAACTGGGGGTCCAGGAAGCCAATCAGGCACCTAAACCCCATTTCCCTGACCACCGAGAAGGGCTGCCCATCGAGCGCAATCATTTCTCCCAACATGCGCGTGACTTTCAGCCTCTACATCCTGCTCTCAAAGGGATGTGTGGTCGGCCTTTCCAAAGTGGCCAAGAGTCTGTTGTCCTGCCCACCAACGAATGTTCCCAGCGTGCGGGTGTTCCCATTGGCAGGGGACATTTGCTCGCCGCACCACCTGAGATTGGGGGCCAAGTTCGTGGAGCAGTTGCTTTTAATCAAGGTCAACCTTCCACTGCTGGGATTCCCCAAGCTGCCCCTGGACATGGATTGATGGTGCAGTGGCACACGTCATCCCATGCCAGGGGCAGTCTCCTCAATCTGGGCTTCTACTGCTGAGGTGCTGTCCCTACTTCCCAATACCCAGCACCCGCCCTGCCTCTTTCTCTCTCTGACTAGATGGCCTCAGCGGGCCTATCTGACTGACCTCATGACGCAGGGTGGCATTGGGAAGCTGTAAGCCTGCCAGCCGTCCTCTGTCTAGACGATCTCGGCCCGCCTATCTGGTTGGCTCTCTTTGATGCACGACTTCTGGGGTTATAAGATCTGGGTCAGGGGACCTATTACTTTTTAGAAGCCTAATCTGTGCAACAATTTGTCCTCAGAACAGCCTCCTAGATGCCACTGTGAAGTGGAGGCATCTAAGGACACTTCTGGCAAGAAAGTCATCAGTCCCTACTGCTCGATCGGAGTATAAGTTCTTGAAAAAGGACTCCCATGCTGTAGTAGGGGGTCCGAACCCCACACTTGAGCTTCTTGGCCTAACTATCCCATTCAGGGCTGTCCAAAATCCATTTAGGTTACCAGTGGAAAGATCCACCACCATCTTTGCCCATTTCTCACAACAGAAGGTGGACCATTTCACCTTTAAAAGCTTGGAATATAAGGCCCTGAGTGTCCTGAAGTCCTCCCCCAAACCAGTAGAGCAATCCCTGTCCCACTCTCTCCTCAGCTGCATCACCTTCTTTTTGAGCTCTTGACACTCATAATCAAACCACTTGCAGACCGGTTTGTTTAGTTTCAGGCCTCTCTTGGCCTTGAGCATGAGTTGATCTTGTACTATAGCAAGGATTTGGTCATAAGTTGAAACAAGGCTTTCTGCCTCACTAGAGTTCTGCATCATTTTGCCAAGGTCAACAAGAACGTCTAGCTTAGCAATCCTACACATTTCATGAATCAACTCTGGGAAAGGGAGTCTCTTCAAAACTTTCAGGGGTTCTTGGGTAACATCGATAGCAGCAATAGTACTCGAGGGTGCCTCACTCACTATGGAGGTAACTAATACTACATCATCACTCTCTGGCCTAATGATCCGGTTTACCTGCCCAAAATGTGCTTGATGGCAAGCCTCTACCAAAATTAGATCAATAATACTCTTACCCTGCGGGCCCATAAAGGTAAATCCTCTAAGGGGATCGTCACACAACCCCTCCTGCAACACCCTGAAGTCAAAAAGCTTGATCAGGGTATTGAGATGGTGCTTGGGCTGGGGGACCTAGACACATCCCACCCAACCTAACTCCTGGGTCTGTACCCATCCCCCCTACCTCCTGATCTAATCCCTCACACCAACGCGAGTTCCAGTCCCCCACAAGGACCATCCTAGCTTGTGGGAACCGCTCTTCTAACTTCAAGACTGCATCTTCTAATGCTGGCCACACCTCTGGTTGGTAATACCGTGAGGAAACTGGGGGAATGTAAACATTAAAAATTAATGTTTACATTCCCCCAGTTTCTCCCTCGTTTTTCCTGCTCGCCCAACCGCCTTCGTCCCTTCTCCCTCGCTGCCCCGCATGCCTGGAACTCCCTCCCTGCCGACATCCGCCTTGACTCCTCCCTCCGCTCCTTCAAATCCCTCCTCAAGACCCACCTTTTCCATGCTGCCTTTCCCAATGCCCTCTAGTCTTTCCCCTTGCTCTTACTGTCAGCC
>QEPC01012542.1:64009-76187 GCA_003113815.1 Sphenodon punctatus
AGATGGGTGTTGGCCGGTGGGTGGGGAGCTTTTCCCTGGGTGGAGATGGGTGGGGGCGTCTGTGTAAATGCCACTTTCGGTGGGTGTTGGTGAGTGTTTCCTCCCGGCCAACACCCATCTCCACTCACACCCACCCACGGAGCAACCGGCAGTGGCGTCTGTTGCTCCGTGGGTGGGTGTGGGTGGAGATGGGTGTTGGCCGGGAGCAAACACTCACCAACACCCACCGAAAGTGGCATTTACACAGACGCCCCCACCCATCTCCACCCAGGGAAAAGCTCCCCACCCACCGGCCAACACCCATCTCCACCCAGAGGAACTGGGTGGAGGCATCATGTGTGCACAGGGCCCATGGTGATTGGCTGCAGTGGTGCCCTACAACATGTATAATAAAATGTAACACCCATTTTATGGGTATTAGAGCGTCTGTGTAAAAAGGGCCTAAAAGGGCCAATGGGTGGAAGTTCTTGTGGAGCTGATTGCCCAAGAGTTGTACTAGCCTCTAAGGATTTGACTTCAGCAGGACCCAACCCAGGCAGCGTATGAGGAGAGGACAAGCAAGTGCACTCACTCTGGGGAAGACTCAAGGTGTGAGTGTGTGATGTCCCAGTTAGTCACAGAGGCCCTTTTTACACAGGAGGCAGAAATCTGTGTGTTTGTGCATGGGTGCCGCCCATGTAAATCCCTCAGGGGTGTGTGAGCACTTCTGCGCACACAGAAGCACACCCATCCCCATGCAGGGAGGCACTGGCGAAAACAGAAGTACCTCCATGCATGGGGGTGGATGGGGGTGGGTGTAGATGGGGGTGCACCCGTCTACACCCTCCTCCCACCCAGCCCACATGGGCTGCAGTACACACAGACCCCCCCACTCCCACTCCACAGCCTGTGTAAAAAGTGGCAGAATCTCAGTGGGAGAAGTGGCTGTTCTGCTTCTTGGCCTCAAACCAATTATATGCCCAAATAAAACAATGGGTATTTTTACACACACATTTCTCTTGCATGTTTATTGTTACATTCTGAACTGTCTGTGTGTCTAAATTGCTCACCCAGATCTTAAACAACCAACTCTTTGAATGTCTGTATAGAACTTCTCCCACAACTTTTGTGTGTAAAAAGTTCTCCTGGTAAACTGCTTTGCTCCAGGCAGCTGTGGTCACTTGGTTTCCATGGCAGCCCCTCACGTCTACAGCTACAGCTACTTTAGACTACCTCAGGGCAGTGTGAAGAATGCATCCAAGAACTGTTTCAGAGCAGTGTTTGTGTGAAGAATGCATCCGGAACTTATTTGTGGACTTGTAAACCTAGAAGATTTGAAAGACCATCACTTTAAGGTGTGTGTAAATATGTCCATGCATGACAAGGTTATTATTCATTTCGATGAGAAAGTTATTAGACCCTGAGGCCTTTTGGCATTTATTTTTTTATTTATTTATTCATTCCCCACCAGTTACACTTGTAAATATGTACACAGGCAGGCACAAACATTAGGAAAACAATAGTCTGTTTGCGAGACATGCTTTGATAGATATTTTGCCCAAAGCCTCTTTGATCTCCTTGTTCCTCAGGCTGTAAATCATGGGGTTTACAACTGGAGACACCACAGAGTACAGCACCGCGGCCAGCACGTCCACATATGGGGAAGACTCAGAACTTTGCCTCATGTACGTAAACATCCCAGTGACCATAAACAAGGAAAAGACCATCAGGTGAGGCAAGCAGGTGGAGAAGGCTTTGTTCCTGCCCTGGGAAGAGGGAATTTTCAGCACCATGGAGAAGATGCAAGCATAGGATGCAAAGATTGAAGCAAAGAAAATGAAACCAAAGAATGCACCACAGACAATGATCACAATTGCATTAGTGCTTGTGTCTGAGCAAGAAAGCTTTAGCAGCTGTGGGAGGTCACAGAAGAACTGATTGATGATATTGGATGAGCAGAAGGGCAGCCGGAAGGTGTTAGCCGTGTGCAGTGCTGAATAGATCAGGCTGCTCAGCCAGCAGCCAGTTACCATGTGGGCGCAAGCGGTTCTGTTCATGATCACAGTGTAATGCAGGGGGTGGCAGATGGCAGCATAGCGGTCATACGCCATGACGGTGAACAGAGCCATCTCTGCTGCAGCAAAGGCGAGTCCCCAAAAAACTTGGGAGACACATCCCAAGAAGGAGATTTGCCTGGTGCTCATTAGGGAGTTAGACATCGAGTTTGGGACAGTGACAGAGATGTAGCACAGGTCTAGGAAGGATAGGTTGACCAGGAAGAAGTACATGGGGGTGTGAAGGTGGTGGTTGTGGGCTACAACAATGATAATGAGCAGGTTCCCTGCCAGGGCTGCCAGGTAAATCATGAGAAACAGCACAAAGTACAAAATCTGAAGCTCTCGAATCTCAGAGAACTCCAGGAGCAGGAAGTCGGTCACGGTGCTCTGGTTGGACATTCCCTGCAAGAAAAAGGGCAATGAGAATGATTAGAAATAGGACAATATCTGCTTAAAAAATCTTGGGGGAAGACATTCCTGTAAGCCCTTTAGCAGCTGCACTGCTCTGTGTTAAGGGCATGAATTTTGTGCTGTTCATCTATCCGCAGCAGGATAGCTAGGGACAGGCCAAATTTTCTTTCAGGGCCACCTTTTGCCAAATAATTCTGTCTTCACAATAAAAAACTGGGTGTTTTTACGCACAAATTTTCCCTGGATGTTTGCTGTTGCATCCTGAACTTTCTGTGTGTCGAAATCACTCACCCAGATCTTAAACATCTGGCTCTTTGAACTTCATTGTAGAATGTCTCCCAGAATGTTTGTGTGTAAAATGTTCTCCTGGTAAACTACTTTGCTCCAGGCAGCTGTGGTCACTTGGTTTCCATGGCAGCCTGTCACATCTACAGCTGAAGCTACTTTAGACTGCCTCAGGGTAGTGTTTGTGTGAAGAACGCATCCAGGAACTGCCTCAGGGCAGTGTTTGTGTGAAATGCATCCGGAACTTACTTGTAGACTTGTAAACCCAGAAGATTGAAAAATCCGGAACTTTAACGTGTGTATAAAAATGCCCACTGTGGTAAATATGAGTGAAATTGCTTAGCCTCTCTTCCCTGGAATCTGAGGGATTAGGAATGGAGCGGTGAACGTTTAATGAGTGCCCAGATTGCTCCTGCATCCTCCCCCACAAGCTGAATGAGGAAAGTGAGCTGTGAAGAGCCAGAGCTGCAAGGGTGCAGCAGGCCACCAGTGGAGGAGGAGGTATCACCAGGGTGTCTCTCTCTGAACAGGGAGATAAAGAACATTTCCATAAGACCAATACACACTTTGCACAGCTTTCCCTTTGGAGGGAGCTGCCCAGGCTGACACTCTTTCCGGCTGCTGCTCACCTTTGCCTCCGCACAGCATATCAGAGGGGACAGTGAGGGACTTTACAGAGCTAGGAAAGAAATTGCACAGAAAATCATTATTAAAATTCCTGGTGACATTTCCTCTAAACATTTTTGCTCTTGTGAAAATTACCCCCAGAAAGGTGCAGCTGGATTTAGAGCTTTATTCATTATGGAAGAGCTTGAAAATCCAAGTCCTCCAGCTGCATTGCTGCTACTCCTTTCATAACCCTTTCAAGGTAGCTGACTGCTCTACTGACTCCATGCAGAAGTCTAGGTCCTTGGCAAGGCAAGTCTGGCTGCTTTGAGTAGCCTAAAAACACAGTCACGGCCACATTGTCTCAGATGAATGGTCCATTGAGTCCATTGTACTATTTTGGACAGCAGTTAGTATTAGTTAGGGGTGGGACTATCGGTATTATTGGATTTATTTGAAAATGTTGATAATGGTCGGTATCGGATTAATCCAATAATACTTATAATTGTCAGTATTGGCAATATCCGATTTTTTAAACTGTCGGCTTTCTAATATCGACACCATTTAACAATGGCAGCAATGTGAAAGATCCAAGAAAATCGGCAATGTTAAAAATCCGATATTCCGATACTGATAAATCCAGTATCGGATCTGATAAATCCAGTATCGGGAGATCCGATACTGATAAAACCGATAACTCATAATCCCCCTGGAGTCCCACCCCTAAATTAGTACCAGATGCTTCAGAGAAACTGTACAAACAGGACATAAATAGCGTGAACCATTTTCTGTTGTTTACTCTCAGCTCATTTACAACTTCACAGCTTCATAACTTCACATGGATTAAGTTCCATAGATTAATTGTACATTGTGTGATGTATAGGGATGTTCTGAATAGGCAAAAAAAAAGAAGAAGTGAGTATTCTCTGAGGATCCAAGGAGTAGTCCCAAGTCTTTGGACTGCCCATCGGACCATCAGAGAATACTCAGGCGAATTTCAAGGTGCCGAGATGGCTGGGGGGATTGGGGGGGCTTAAGCGGAGTGGGGGGGCTTAGCAGGGGGATCAGGGTGAGTTACTTACGCATCACATGGAAGGGTCCCATGTGATGCGTGACCTCTTCCAGGCTTGTAAGTCTGAAAGTAAAAAAACAAACAACTGAGCATTCTCAGAAAGGACCTGAATTACCCTTTCTGAACTTGCGTGACCCTTTTCAAAGATGGCACTGGCAGCGTCATAATAATAGAATAATATTATTTTATTATAATTCTATTATTTCTAATTCTATTCAATTCTATTGCCTATAAAATTGACACCATTTATCCTATTTCTCTGCGATTTGGAAGGAAAGGCCACTTGGGTGTGCAGTACAACCTTTCCAAATTTAATGGAATTTGTTTAAGAGATGAAAATGTTAAAGCAATTGAAATATTTGGTGAAAAAAATGTTTTTTCTTCCGGGTTTGTTTGTTTGTTTCTTTAGGGAGTGTCAGTACTTAACCTGCAGAGGAAGAGGACTGGGGCTTAAAGATGAAATCAAATTGTGGGTGCATGGAGCCTAAGTTGGAAGCAAGCACAATATGTGTCACTATACTTCTTTACTTCTTTCATGGCATGGAAGTTAAGGCTGTCCTGTTTTTCCGAACCCATAGAAAAATCTGCCCCTTGACCCACTTCTGTTTTCTGCTTTCTAGCGTAACAGTCAAATTTCTGATTTCCAAAGGCTCACTATGTACTAAAATGTTGCTGCCCCTGGAGTGTGGGAAGCAATAAGACAAGGGTGCTCAACTTGATTTATCCCGAGGACCGGAATATTTGTTTTGGTCCCAACACTGGGCTGCATGTTGCCCATCCGCTAATTTGCATGGAACTGCCTCTAATTTGCATAGTTACACCCCAAATTTGCACAACTTGTGTGAATGTAAAACCAAGCAAGAACCCCAAACCACATGGCAATGTAAAGCTGGCACCCCCGTCCCCAAACATAAAAATTCAGAGTGTGCAGGGCAAACCTAGCACCTCAAGCCACATAGCAAGGCAAAGTTGGCACCCCCAACATAAGAATTCAGAGTGTGCAGGGGCAAAACAAGCACCCCAAACCCTCCCCACATCACCACACACATACACCCTCCCCTCTTCCCTCACACCCACTCCCCTACACTTCCCACATACATTCCCCTCCCCCACACAACACACACTCCTCCCCTCCCCTCACACAACACACCCACCTCACCTCACTCTCATACAACACACCCCTGCCCCCTCTACACCCCATCCCCTCTCCACACACCCTCCCTCCCCTCAAGCAGCACACCCCTCCCCTCTCCCACACACCACACACACCGCCCTTCCTCCAGCACCCAGAACACACCTCCCCTCCCCTACACAACACACACCTTTCCCCCCCCCCCAGAACTTCCCCTCCTCCCCCCCCACAAAAATATACTCTCCCCTGTCACTCCTGGGCCCGTGCTGATGAGCTGTTTGGTGCTGGTGCTGGGCCAGAACCTGACAGGGGAGGATTGTTTTGAAAAGCCTCCCCACCGAGCGTACACACAGGACCTGTGCGTGGAGGCTGGGCCAAGGAGTCAGGGGTGTCAGGGAGGCATCTCGTGATCTCCCTGATACCCCAAAACTCCAAGGGACACCTCACCTCCCCGTGCAGGTTCTGTGCACCATGCAGCCGAGAGGCTCTTATCTTGCAGTGTCTCCGGTTGTGAGAATGCCTCAAGCTGGTTACAAGGAAGAGAAGGTTTCTTCCTTGAACCCAAGGTTCTTTGAGATGTCTCCATACAAAGGGAGAAAACTACTCACAAAACTACAGAGCCACTCGAAGAACAATCCTTCCCCTGCTGGCTCCTGGTGTCTTAAACCCGGAAGCAAAATCAATTTCTTCTCTGAACCTTTCAACTGCTATTTATTTTTGTTGTTTGTCTGATTTTCATTAAATTTGGGCAGGTGCTACCCCACACCCTAGTGGCTCTCTCTGCCAAATGTCACACAAATAGGAAAATTGGTGCCAATTTTTATAAGCAAGAGAATGATCAGGCTTTACAATGGAGACTGTGTGCTGGCCTTTAGTATGGAGTGTCAGGCTAATCAGGGTCTGTGGTAGAATGAAAGGCAGGGAGAAGTGTGGCACTATTGCTGTGGAGCAGAGGTGCTTGCAATTTCTCGAGCAGCACAATGGTCATAGATTAGATCTACAGTCTCTATAACTGAGGGGTGCTCACAGTCAGAGACAGGCTATTGGGCCAGATGGACATTGCAGCAATTCTTATCTTCATGCCCAGTGGAACTTGTTAGACTCTTGATAATAAAAGACTGAATGGTGCTTCTCCTCCCTAAACTGTCTTTGCCCCTTCTCTAATGCACCCCCCTTGTCCGTAACTCCGTCCCCAAGCACTAAGGCTCTGCTTCCTCCTTCCTGACCCTAAAATCCCTAAAAAAACCAACAACAACCTACCAGTTCCATTAGACTTTCCCAGGCTTCTTGCCTCCATAGATGGTTTGTTAATTTATGCTTCTGCATATACAGTTTTATCCTCTGAGCTACACTTCTCCCTTTGCAACTCAGCTAAGCTACTGCAGCTTCATTAATATATCCCTGTCTCTCCCTGTGGTTCCCTCCACCTTTCTTCCCATCTCTTGTTCATCTGAAACTGCAAGCTCCTCAGGGCAGGGACCTGTCTCTAATTATGACTGATCAACATCAAGCACATTGCTGGTATTAAACAAACAAACAAACAAACAAACAACCAATAACCATATTGTGCTGAGCTTGCTCTGTCTCCACAGATTTCATTCCATGTCAACTGCAGCATGTTTCCATGCATAAAACTAGAGCTCCAGATGGGGGGATACAATACAAGAGCAGCTGCTGTTTCCGTTTTGGCCTATGGGAAAATGCTGGTTTAACTAACTAGGTATGGGGTGCATGAGAAAGAAATGAACTTATGCCAATAAATTTTAGCCTTCTATGTTGTTGTAATGAAATAATCCAAATTGTTTTAAAAATACTGCAATTTGTCTTTTATAAAAACATTCAAGCAAGGTGTTACAAGTTCAGTGAATAAAAGACTGCTCTGAAAAAAAGGATTTCCCCAATCATTCTCTCTGTCATGGGATGGGATTAGGGTGACCAGATATGCACATTTTAGAGGACACTTATGAGAAATACAGGTTGCAAGGCTGAATTTGAACCTATGCATATGTGCATACATGGACACCCTAGGTGGGATGAACATTTATATAAATAAAATGTTTTAAACACGCACAAGCATAAAACTTTTATGTTTGCTAGTGTGTTAGAGCAGGGGGGCTAAGAGTCAGGACACCTGGGTTCTCTGGGAGGGGAGGGCACGCTCCACCTCCCTTCCCATCTGAAGTCCACTGCAGCACAAGAGCAGCAGCAGGAGATGGCGACTCAGGCCAGGGATGGCAGAGACTGGATCCTCCCGGGTGTTTCAGAAAATATTTCATTTGAAACAGGTGAGGGGAGGGAATCCAAGTGCAGGAGACAGAGTCAGGATCCAGTGTCTCCCCCTGTACATGGATTTGCAACCCAGCCGAGCGCTCAGTACTTCAGGAGGTGGTGGACTTCTTATTGCTTCCCGCACCACAGGGGCAGCCACATTGCAGTACATAGCTAGCCTTTCAAAAACCAGAAATTGTACGGTTATGCTGCTCAATGTTCTACTGCACCAGAAGCTGGAATTGTCTGTATTGAAAAAAAAAATTGTATAGGAAATCCTCTGAAAAAGGACGAAATTCTATACCCAAAAACCTACAGTTTAAAAGAGAAGTTAAGGCCTTTACAAATTCAATCATACTCCAAAAAGCATGGAAATTGTAAGTTAAGGCTCAAGTCATTACTCAGATGCCCCATTCTCCCCAACCTAAATGAAAGGATAGAGGGAAAAGAGGGGCTGAGGAGGCAGCTCACACTTTTCTTTCCCCAGCTTCAGTGTTGCCCCCCAACCTGTGGAGGAAGAGGATTGGGACTGAAAGGCAAAGTCAAAGTGTGGGTGCATTGATCCTAAGTTGTAAGCAAGCACAATATGGGAGAGTGTGCAATGTCTTTACTGCTTACATGGCATGGAAGTTAAGGCAGGAACCTTAACTTGGGGCATGACTGAATTTGTAAGGGCCTTAACTTCTCTCTTAAACTATTGTTTTTTAAATATAGATTAGTATTAATACTAAAGTGCCTACTTTAGTGCACTTTAGCATTAATACTAAATTAGTATTCCCTCCATAAAGTCCATATAAACCAGAAGAATCTCTTTTCAGATTCCATATTCAAAGGACAAATACTAGGTTTGTGTATTTAGGTTTCAAGTGATCCCAGCATTTTTCCAAAAATTTAGTATCTGTCGTCTCAAACTGGACCCTAAGAACTGCAGCACATGTCTAGCTTGGTATTGGTCTAGTCTCTGACTGTCATCTTAGTTGCCTGCTCTGGAAGCCAGTAGTGAGCCTTCCCTATATGCAGGAGCTTTCTCAGAACTGCAGTTTAAATTAAAAACGGTTTGGTTTAAACAGAAATAAAAAGTAACCGTGCATGCACAAAATGCCCACCAGACTGTTCTGCACATCCAAAGCCTTTTCCAAAATGGTAACAGTAGTGTCACCACCATTTTAGAAAAGGCCATCCACTCTGCACATTCACAGTGGCCATTTTGCATATGCACAGACCGGCTGTCCTTTCCCAAAATGTCAGCTATGCTGCCAAGGCCATTTTGGAAAAGTCTGAGCAATTGCAGAGCTTTTTTTGATGGTCATTTTTCACATACTCAATGTTTGTTTGTTTGTTTGTTTTAAAAAAATATGTATTTGATTGATTTAAATACGGATGCATAATATGGATTCCTAATTAAATCCAGACATTAAAGATACGGATCCGAAACTGATCTGAATGCACAATTTCCTCTGGATACCCATCCCTAGTCGGAAACCACTTCCTCCCCAAGTCAGAGCCATGATTTATTCTGAGGCAGCCCCATGTCCCATTTCCCTCCACAAGCCAGCAACCTCCCATGAGTCTATTCTCATGCCTCATTTCCCCCCAAGTCAGTGGCTACTCCCCCAAACCAGTAACACCACCAAGACAGACCCATGTCCCATTCCCGCATCCCTGAGCCAGCTGTTCTGCACACGAGCCAGTCTCATGTTCCATTCTCCCCTCTCCCAAGCTAGCTGTATCCCTCAAGCCAACAATCCCCCTGAGCCAGACTCATATCCCATTCTACTCTCTCCAAGCTAACAACCTTCCCACCAGGCCAGACAGTCCCCACCCATCCCCAAATCATTCCCCCCCCTTTCTTTACACTGGAAGAAGATTTAGCAACAGTTTTGACTAGAGCCTCACTGCACTTCTGTGTCAAACTAACCCATATGCAGGCACCTGTGTTTACTGCATTTCTCCCAGTGGAAACAATGGTGGAAATTCAGTGAACATAGATAAAAACAGAAATAAAAATAAATGCAAAGACTAAACAGACACACATACTTGGACCTGTTCACAGTCCTACCTGTTACTGTTCCCAGTGACTGCACCAGCAGATCTGTGCTTTACAACTGCTAATGTTTGCAGGTGAACTGCACGTAGCTGACTTTAGGCTTTCAGGGCAGAAATGAGTTGGTGGAGGGGGAAGGAGATTTATCCATGCCTCTTCTCCTCAGGGACTTCCCCTTGGAGATTTTTGCAGATTGGAAGCCAGGGAAGACAGGAAAAACAAATAATTAGGATGTTTCTTCTCTGTTTCCAAATTAGAGCAGAAGCAAAGTCACAAAGGCACCAGGGTCAGCTGGACTTCACAGCCGGTGACTGTTAGGGATGTGCGAATAGAACAGAGTTTGGATGTTCAGCCATTTGACCCAAAAACCTAGTTCTGGTTTGTGCGTTCAGTCCCATGGATTCGGACCCCCCAGAATGTTTGGAAAGTTTGGCCGCCTGGACGCTTGGGGCGCTCCAGGGGTGCCCATGGGGGCATGGCAGGCTGTTGGAGACACAGAAGCAGCATCAGATACTGGGAAGGCTTGGGGCTTGGCACCCTGGGTTGCCCGGGAAGACAGGCTCAGTGCTCGGCCCCATGGGGGTTCCCATGGGGGCATGGCTGGCCATCTGAGACCTAGCGGCAGCAGCAGCAGCAACAGAGGCCGGGAAGGCTTGGGGCTTGGTGAATGGACTGGCACCCCTACTTGGCCGGGCATTGCAGGCTGTCAGGCATTGGCAGAGCAGCGACAGACATTGGATTGCCAGGGCACAGAACCCATGGCACAGCAGAGGCAGCAGAAGCGGACATTGGATTGCTGGGGCACAGAACCCATGGCACAGCAGAGGAAGGAGCAGCAGCAGAAGCAGACATTGGATTGCCAGGGCACAGAACCCATGGCAAAGGAGCAGCAGCAGAAGCAGACATTGGATTGCCAGGGCACAGAACCCATGGCACAGTGGAGGCAGCAGAAGTGGACATTGGATTGCCAGGGCACAGAACTCATGGCACAGCAGAGGCAGCAGAAGCAGACATTGCATTGCCCGGGCACAGAACCCATGGCACAGACAGCAGAGGCAGCAGAAGCAGACATTGGATTGCTGGGGCACAGAACCCATGGCACAGCAGAGGCAGTAGCAGAAGCAGTAGCAGACAGGCAGCGTGGCATGAGCAGCGGATGGCAGACTGAGGCAGGGTTTGAGGTTGGCAGCCAGGGCGGGAAGACAGGCAGCGTGTTATGAGAGGCAGTAGGGAAGGCAAGCTGGCACCTTAGCAGGGCAGATAGGCTGGCATGGCAAAGACTGCAGCGAGAGAGAGCCAGTCAGATAGGCGGGCTGAAATCGTCTAGCCAGAGGTTGGTTGACAGGCTTACAGCTTCCCAATGCCATCCAGAATCATGAGGTCAGTCAGATAGGCCGGACGAGGCCGTCTAGTGTGTGTGAGAGAGAGGTAGGGCGGGCCCCGGGCATTGGGAGGAAAGGACAGCACCTCAGCAGCATCAGCCCAGATTGAGGAGGAGCCCTGTCCCAAGACTGCCCCTGGCATGGGATGGCATGTGCCACTGCACCATCAATCCATGTCCAGGGGCAGTTCAGGGGATCCCAGCAGCAGAACCTTTATATTTATTTATTTATTTATTTATTTATTTAATATATTTATACCCCTCCCCTCCTGCGAACAGCTCGGGGCGGCTGACAATCCAATATAAAACATTAAAAATATTTAAAACATCATAAAAACAACAATTAAGACAGGGATAGGCAAAATTATACTAAAAAATAAAGACGGGTAGAGGGAGAAAAAACCCACTAACCCACCCTCACACCCTCCTCAAAGGCCTGGGCAAACAGTCAGGTTTTACAAACTCGCCGGAATGTTAAAAGACTTGGGGCCAGGTGAGCTTCCTCTGGGAGGGAGTTCCAAAGATGTGGCCCGGCCACCGAGAATGCCCTCTCCATTGTGGCCCCCCTCTTAACACAGGGGACCTCCAAGAAGGCACCCCCGACAGACCAAAGGAGCCGCTCTGGAACACAGAGGGCGAGGTGATCCCTGAGGTATGAGGAGCCGAGACTGTAAAGGGCCTTATAGATTAATACTAATATCTTGAACCTGGCTTGGCACGCTATTGGCAGCCAGTGCACAGCCCGGAGCACAGGTGTTATGTGGTCCCGGTGACCCATCTCTGAAAGGAGGTGGGCCGCCGCATTCTGCACTATCTGCAGCCTCCGAACCAGGAACAAGGGTAGTCCCACGTAGAGCGCGTTGCAGTAGTCCAGCCTCGAGGTGACGAAGGCATGGATGAGGGAGGCCAGGTCTGGGCCAGAGATGTACGGATGCAACCTCTG
>QEPC01012542.1:76287-101365 GCA_003113815.1 Sphenodon punctatus
ATGTTATCCAAAATCGATGGTATTCTATGAATTAGGAGGAATGGATAGGACTCTCTCTCCTCGAGTTGCGATGTGGTGCTTTGTCGCGGAGTGTGGAAGATCAGAGTGTGTTAACAAACACAGACACTGGCGGCGCGGCTCCAACAGTCAGTCACTCTCACTGAGATTGGGAATCAAGAGGAAGAAAAAAGCTACAAACACACGTATATATACTTAATGGTGAAGGCGGGACATATATCTCTGGGAAAGCCCTAGCCAATGAAATTGGGCATGCAGGTGTCGTCAACAGGGTCCGAGGGTTGATCATGCCGCCGGGTCTCACGATACCGTGTATTCTGGGTGCTGGAAATATGATACAATGATCAGATAACCACAAAGATTCCACGATCAATGGGAAGGGGAGTTGCTGCCGCTTCTTATTGAAATCTGCAAAAGTTCCACTTCCGTTCACCAGTTCCAATGCCGCGGCACCATTAGTGGAAAACCGCGGCCACAGCTGTCAGAAAGCTGTCTCTGCCAAACCATGCTGCGATGCGTGGAACAGGGGTTTCCGTCAGTAACAGCTGCCGCAGCGGTATGCCACTACAGCCCTACACCTTACCATAAGCCCCATTGGATCTGTGCAGCCTAGCCCCATGCCAATCGGAGACTGCCAAGCCAGTGGTCTGAGGAAAAGACCAGACCTTTGGGGTTAGGGTTTTCATCTCCCCTACCCTGTTTTAATGTCAAATATTATCCCGGGGCCCTGTTTTAAACATTGTTATTGTTTTGATATTTTAAATTGTTTTATATTTGTTTTTATATGTGCTTTTTATTATTGTTGGAAGCCGCCCTGAGCTGTTCTCAGGAGGGGCGGGGTATAAATTTAGAAAATAAATAAATAAATAAATAAATAAATAAAAGAGGGATGGTGATTGGGCAGGTTGGCTGCTAGTCCATGTCTCTCAACCCCTCCTCAGCTGACTCCCCCTCCCTGGGCCTGCCAGCCATGTGGCCGAACTGTTCGGGAGTTTTGGCGTTCGGTTTGGCCATTCGGTTTGGCTGTCTGAACTGGCTGAGTTCGGGCTGAACCCCGAATGTCTGAACCGCGTTCGCACATTCCTAGTGGCTGTTGTGGTGGCACATGTAATAGTAGATAGGGGTAGGGCATATGTAGACCTTTTGCTGGTCTTTATTACTTTTGCTTCATATGAGGACTTTTTCAGCTTGGTCTGCCTACCAGGGTGGAGCAGGGCAAGTCCCATTCCATATGGAAGCCATGGCTGCTTCTACTGCTGCTGCTATAAAGCTGCTGGTGTCAGGGCCATCCAGCTGCCATGGTTTACAGACAAGGTCTTTGTCTAGCCAATCTACCCTGATTGGCTGCCGGAGTCTTTCTCTCAAGCTCTTCTGGAATTGCCTCTTTAGAGCAACTCAACATCTGGCACAGGTTTCAGCCAGCTCTGGTGACCTAACTAGGGGTTCAATGAAAATCCCGCATGTTCTCATGAGATTTCACTGAGATTTTTGAAAATCTCTTGAGATTCTTGAAAATCTCAGATGTGCTCATGCATGCTCAAAATGTCTGCAGCCATTCTGTGGATGTGCAGTCCACTGGCAGCCATTTAGTGTATGTGTAGAGGTGGGTTTTTTTAGGGTTCACAAGAATCTCATGAGACTCTAAAAACCCTAAAACCACTTTGCAGTCACAAAATGGCTGCTTTGGGATGTGCATGTGCAGAATGGCTGTGGCATGTCCATTTTGCACACTATTAAGTCTCATCCACCAGGGGCCCCCTACACAACTCTAGCACTCCCCTTAGAGATTCTGTGTAGCCTCCTAGCCCCAGAGGATTCCCTGGATGCTGGACAGCTCCCCCCTTGCCTGCTATTAAGCCTTCTCCCACTGGGGTCCCCTCTCTGACTCTCACCCTCACTTCAGAGATTCCAGGGCAGCCTTACCCCTCGGGATGTCCGGACATGAGGTAAACCCCCTCCTCCCTGGACCCCATCTTGCTGCTATTAAGCCACTGCCCTGTGCCCCATCCAGGAATCCCTCCCCGCCCAAGATTCTGAGTGGCCTCCCTGGCCTGATGAATTTCAGGACACCAGGTCAACCTCTCTTGCAGGAGGAAGGATTTTGGGACACCAAGTCAACCCCCAGGCTAGGTCAACCTGCTCTCCCATGCTGCTCTGCCAGCAATGCAATCAGACAGGACGGTGGGGAGGGCCTTCTCGGTGGCTGCTCCTCAGCTGTGGAAGTCCCTGCCATTGGAGGCTTATTTGGCCCTGGATCTCCCCTCTTTTTGACGTAGTTGGAAGACTTGTCTGTTCCACCTGGCCTTCAAGGGGGGGGGATGGGTAGGATGCGTAGGGAGGGAGTGGGTTAGGGTGGGGGATGATGTGGGACATGTTTATTCTCTTTTTTATGTGTGTTTTAAATGATGATGTTTTAAGTTTTTATTGTGAGCTGCCCATAGCTGCCTGTGGCAGGATGGGTGGGATATTTTGGTTTTTAAATAAATAAATAAATAAATAAATTTCTCTCTTACAAGGCCTGCTCTCAGGGGCAATTTCTGCAAGTTGACATCCTGACACACCTTGGGGTGCCAAGAATAGTACCAAATGCCCAGAACTGTTCAGCCATTTGAACATTCGGTTTGGACGTTTGGTTCAGTCATCCGAACAGGCCGAGTTCGGCCTGAACTCCGAACATCCGAACTGCGTTTGCACATCCCTAATATTAACCAGGAGAGGGGACAAAACAGAACCTGTAGAACTCCACACAAGAGATCTCAGTATGATGAAAAATAATCACTGAGAACCACTCACTGCATTCTACCGACCACGAAGGAGCGGAACCAGTCAAGAACCGTGCCGCCCACCCCAGTCTGATCCCGCCGGTCCGTCACCAACATTTCATGGTCAATGGTATCAAAAGCAGCCAACAGATCTAATAGAACCAACAGAGCTGAACAGCCCTGATCTAATTCCCAGCGCAGTTGATAGACTAGTGCCACAAGTGCAGTCTCAGTGCCACATCCCAGGCGAAATCCAGACTGCGAGGGATCAAGGAAACCAACATGGTTCAGATGCTCCTTTAACTGCCGGGCCACCACCCATTCAATAGCCTTCCCTAAAAAGGGAAGGTTAGAGACTGGCTGATAGTTGGTGAGGGAGTCAACGTCAAGCAATGTTTTTTTGAGCAGAGGCCGCACCACTGCTTCTTTGAGGCAGCCCGGCACCCTGCCCTCCCGAAAGGAGGCGTTGACCACTCCAGCCAGCAACGGGCCCACAGTCTCCCAGCAGGCCTTAACCAGCCAGGACGGGCATGGATCTAATTTGCAATGAGTAGCCCTAACAGCCCAAAGAAAACAGCCCCAAGAACCTCCTCTGCATCAGCAGGGGTCAGCGACTGAAAATGATCCCACAACATCAGACAAGATGGGGCTTCCATAACCTGTGGTATCCCCATTGTCAAAAGTGCAGCATTGAAACTGAGGTGAATCTGAGTGATTTTATCCACAAAATAATCCACAAACATGTCACAGCGGGCCCGAGATGACTCCACTTACAAGTGGAGGGAGGTCAGACTGAACAGCCCCCGCACCACTTGGAAAAGCCCTGCCAAATGGGATTTGACGAATGCTATGAGGGCAGCAAAGAACTCCTTCTTTGCTGCCAGCATAGCCACGGCATAGGCTTGTAAACTAGCTCTTTGCCGCAATTTGTCGGCTTCAGCATGTGAACGACGCCACCATCGCTCCAATCACTGCCACTCCCACTTCAGCCCCCGCAGACCCCCCCAAGAACCAGGTGGGCCTGCGGTGCTGCCGCCTGGGAAGCAGACACCTTGGAGCCATCCAATCAATGGTCTCTGTCAAAAAAGGTGTTCCACAGCTCAACAAGGTCATTGATGGGACAGCTGTCAAGATCAGAGGGTATTTCCCCCAGAGAGTCCCGGAACCAATCTGGTTCCATCAATCTCTGGGGCCGTACCATTCAAATTGGTTCCATGGCCCTCTGAGGGCAGACATGTGCTGGGAGAGAGGCCTGCACAAGGTAATGGTCAATCCATGACAAGGGACCCGCAGAAGCGTCCCCCACCAATGGACCCCCCCGCTTCAACACCGGAGAAAAATATAAGGTCCAAGGTATGTCCCCCCTGGTGTGTCAGGCCACTAACATATTCTTATGTTCTTATATTTACCCTATCAGCTAGTACTAGAACTAGGGGACACTCCTTGAAACTCATGGGTGGCAAGTTTAAAACAAATAAAAGAAAATATTTTTTCACGCAGCATATAATTGGGTTGGGGAATCTACTGCCAGAGGCTGTGGTAAGGTCCAGTACTATAGCTGAGTTTAAAAGAGGTTTGGACAAGTTTCTGGAAGATAGGTCCATTAGCAGCTATTAGCAGTCAGACAGGATCAGGGAACATGACAGGAGCTGTGGGAAAACAACAGGAAATGGATCCCCCATCATGATCTGTTGGGTGCTTCTCCCAAGCCACCATGATTGGTCACTGTCGGAGACAGGATGCTGCGCTAGAAGGACCATTGGTCTGACCCAGTATGGCACTTCTTATGTTCTTATGTTCTAACAATCTGGGATACACCCATAGTTGCCATGGTGGCCATGAACTCATGGTCCGCCCCTCTAAGGTCGGCATCAGCATGGATGTTGGTCCCCCAGAACTATTGTTTTCAAGGACCGCAACACCACCCCCAACACCAACTCCACTAGAGCATGCAGGGAGGCTGCCGTACAGGTAGGCACATGGTATACAAGCAGAATCCCCAAACTATCTCCTGCCAAATCCATTACCAGGTGGAGACCCTCAATGTCCAGCATAGATTGCACCGGATACCCCCACGCAGCCCAAGACTCCCTAAAAATAATGGCTACACCGGCCCCTGTCCCTCTGACTGTGACTGATGCTGCATGGAATACCCATCTGGAACAAGGTCAGTCAAGATAGACCCTGACTCAGTGTCCAGCCAGGTTTCTGTGATACATACGAGGTCGGCAGCATGGTCCAGGATTGCTTCCTTCCTGGACAGTTGTTGCTTTGTTAACTACTGACCTTATATTCACCAGCATCAGAACATGGCCAGGGACCATCTGATCCTGAACCACCTGCCCCACTGCTAGGATATGCACTGGCAGAAGCAGGCAGTGGTGGCAGGTGGAGGAGGAGCAGAGGCTTCAGGTATTGGCACTGGATTAGCATTCCAAAGTCTGGCAGGGAGTCAACCTGCAGAGAGTAGCCCAGGGGGCAGGAATTGCATGCATGTGTGAGAGAGAGACACGCTGGCAGGAGCACTCACTGGTGGCAGGGAGCAGAACAAACATTGGCACTGGTGTTAGCAATGACATCCCAAAAATCTGTCAGGCTATCAACTTGCAGAGAGGGCCCCAGGGGGCAGAACTTGTGTAGGAGAGAGGTGCACTGGCAGGAGGAACAGCAGTGGGCTATGCAAGGCAGGTAGAGGAGGAGAAGAGGCAGTAGGTACTGGCACTGGCATTGGCACCCCCAATGCCTTGCAGGGTATCAACTTGCAGAGAGCACCCTAGGGAGGCAGTACTTGTGTGTGAGACAGCACTGGCAGCAGCAGCAGCAGTGGTCAGTGCAAGGAAGGCAGGCGGAGGAGCAGGAACAGAGACAGCAGGTACTGGCACTGGCATTGGAACCCACAAAGTCTGGCAGGGTATAAACTTGCAGGGAGTGCCCCAAGGGAGCAGGACTTTTTTGAGAGAGAGGCACACTGACAGGCAGAGCAGCAGGAGTGGGCAGTGCAAGGCAGGTGGGAGGAGGAGCAGCAGCAGCAGGTTGTGGCACTGGTATTGGCTCCCCAAAGTCTAGCACAGTATCAACTTGCAGAGAGTGCCCCAGGGAGAATCATTTGAACTCCGCATACTGGCAAGGCATTTTCAGCTCACAGAAACTGCCCCATAGGGGTGTCATTGGAACCCCACAGATGCAGAACATCTTGCAGAGATTACCCCAAGGAGGACAGTATTGGAACCCAGCAGACTAGCAGGGCATCTTCAGCTTGCAGAGACTGCCCCAGGTAGGCAGCATTGGAATCCCCCCAGACTGTGAGGACATCATCATCTCACAGATGTCTCCACAGAGGAGGGGGGGGGCAGGACACAGGAGAGATAGAATGGCTTCATTCAGTCATCCTGATTGGTAGAAGCAGGTGTGGGCACAGATGGTCTCTCTCTCATTCTGGAAGTTGGCAGCTGGTGGCGGCACAGATGTGGTCTCTTTCTCTCTGGTTCTGGTAAGTGGCAGTGTGGGCAGGGTGCGTGCCACTCTCGTACTAGCAGTAGGGTATGTGTTGCTCTGGTTCTGGTGTGAGCAGGGTGTGCCCCCCCCCTCTCATTCTAGCAACAGGGATAGTGTCTCTCTCTGGGTTTGGCAGGTGACAGTGTGAAAGGGTGCACCTCTCTCTCTCTCTCATTCTAGCAGCCGGGTGCATGTCTCTCTGGTTATTGCGGGTGGCAGCTTGGGCAGGGTGTGCATCTCTCTATATTGTTCTAGCAGCAGGGAGCACGTCTCTCTCTGCTTCTGATGTGTGGCAGAATGGGCATGGTGTACGCCACTCCCTCATTCTAGCAGCAGGGTGTGTGCGTCTCTCTGGTTCTGGAGTGGGCAGGTGTGCACCTCTTTCTCTCTCGTTCTAGCAGCAGGGTGCATGTCTCTCTCTGATTTGGTTCTGGCAGGTGGCAGCGTGTGCCCCTCTCTGTTTCATTCTAGTAGCAGGGAATGTGTGTCTCTCTGGTTCTGGTAGGTGACAGCGTAGACAGGGTGTGCCTCTCTGATTCTAGCAGCAGGGAGTGTTTGTGTCTCTGGTTCTGGTGGGTGACAGCATGAACAGGGTGCTCCTTTCTCTCTCGTTCTAGCAGCAAGGTGCATGTCTCTCTCTGGTTCTGGCAGGAAGCAGTTAGGGCAGGGTGAATCTCTCTCTCTCTCTCTCTCTCTCTCTCTTGTTCTGGCAGATGACATGGCCTGCCACTGCCACTGTGTGTGTCTCCCTCACTCAGCTTGCCCAAACCCCAGCTATCACAAGGTTAAGGCTTCAAGTTTCAGAGTGTGTCCGAGGGTGGCCTGGCACTATACAAGGTAGATAAAGGGGCAGTTGGCACTGGCAGTTGGCACTACCCTAAATTTTTCAGGGTGTTAATTTGCATAGATTGCCCCAGGGGGCTAGAATAATATTTGAGAGATGGGGGTGGGGGCAGCCATCATTTGGGCAGGAGGGGTGGGAGGCATTGAGAGAGACTCATTAGGAAGGAGGAGCAGCAAGGCTTCAGGAAGGCATCAGGAAGGAGGAGCAGCTTCAACTTCCATGAAATGTAGAAGGGGGGAGTAATGTAAGCAAAGTAACTCTCAACTACACACACGAAAGGAGTTTGTGAATAATAGAATGTTTACTTCTCCTAAAAACCCCTTTGGAAACATGACCTATCCATAATATGGAATATCATATCATTACTATCTTCTGAGTAACTTTTTTAATGCCACTTTGACTTCCTGGTTTTTCAGGCTGTATATGATGGGGTTTAGCATGGGAGTCAGGACACTGTACTGCACGGACACCAGCTTGTCCAGAACAACAGAGTATCCAGAGGCCGGCCTCATGTACCTAATAAAGGCTGTCCCACAGAATAACAGAACCACGGTGAGGTGGGAAGCACAAGTGGAGAAGGCTTTGTGCCTGCCCTCTGCAGAGCTAATTCTGAGGATGGTGCGGATGATATGAATGTACGAGGTCAGGATTAGCAGGAGGGCAGCAAACCCCAATGGCATGCTGAAGGTGAGGATCACCATCTCATTAGAGAAGGTGTCAGTGCAGGAGAGCTGCAGCAGCAGAGGCAGCTCACAGCTGAAATGGTTAATGTCATTAGCACCACAGAAGTGGAGGTCAGTAAGAAACAGAGTGTTGACCAGGGAATCCAAGAAGCCAGAGAGCCATGCACCTATCACCATCTGCACACAGACCCAATGGTTCATAACAGAGCTGTATCGCAACGGGTTACAGATGGCAGCATATCGGTCATAGGCCATTGCCGAGAGCAGGAAAATCTCTGTGCCAACCATGAAAATGAAGAAGAATACCTGGGCAATGCAGGCCATGAGAGAAATGTTCTTCTTCTCAGCGAGAGAGTTCTCCAGCAGCTTGGGGACCGTGACTGAGGAATAGCATATGTCGAGGAAGGATAAGTTGCTAAGGAAGAAGTACATGGGCGTGTGGAGCTGAGGATCAGCGTGGATCACAACCATAATGAGGATATTCCCCACCAGGGTGATTACATAGATCACTAAAAACACCAGAAAGAGGAAAACCTGGAGCTCTGGATCATCAGAGAGCCCCAAGAGAGCAAACTCAGTCACAGTGGTTTGGTTTTCCATTGTCATTTGTTCAGAAGAGCGGTGGCCTGAAAAGCAATAAGAGAATGAGATTCCAAATTAATTTACTGAAGAATAATATTGCTAAAGAAATATATTAATTTCAACACTGAATCCTTAACATCCAACGTGTCCTGAAGAATGTATCTTTCCTGTGGGAATGCAAAGGCGCTGTCAAGGTGAGACTCACCTTGGAGAGGTGTCACACCCTTGCCAGTGGTGTTGAACATGGATATGACCAATTCCTGACCAATATATCAGTGGACAACTACTGTCCTTCAGTTTGCTATAAGAGACTGTAGCAGACAACCCAGGCAAACTTAGTTAGAAAAGGATTAATAAAACACACTGAGGCTGTATTCTGATCTGCGGCGGTAGTGGCAGAGTGAGGGGACAGGAAAGACATGGCAGCACAGAGGAGCTGGCCGACAGGAAAAGAGCCAGTGTGAATGGGGATCTGCTGTGGCTTCTCTTGTGCATGTCAGGGCAGGATTTTGCGCAGCCTTAGCAGAAAGAAAAATGTTAAGAAAATATCCTAATATCACAGCGTAACCAAGTTGCAGCTCTCTTATCCGTTTCTCCTCTATTGTCTGAAGTCCCTGCTATTTATAGCAAATTATGCAATTGTAGATATGTCCAAGAGTGGTCTGTACCTTCACATAAAAATGTATTGTAATCTATCTCAACCCTTCCTTTTGCCACTTGATACCAAAGCTTCTTCTGAGGAAGAGTCAGTTTTACGGTCATGTTCTACCTAAAGCAGTTATTAAGGGTAAAATTGTTGGATCCTTCATGGATAGATGCTGGGACAGGGTGATGCAGGATGGGTAGGCAGATAGAGTGCAGCATCTTGCACCCATGGTTCCATCAGTACTGTGGATTATTGCAAAAAAGCAACAAAGGGGTCAGTTTTTGCTGGTTGAGAAGTACGTAGGTAATTTACAAGTATGGCATTATAAAAGGCCAGTCAAAAGAGAACTAGCCCCAAACTGAAGATGCCCGTATCTGTTACCAAGAGAACCTCTTGCACAATAAAGGTATACTAGAATGCCCATTAGTCTATTCCTTTTCTAACAAAGACAAATCACTGCAATATAGCGCTACATCTTAGATGTTGTAATTCTCAAAGAAACTAAGTAAATACACATGACACTGCTTCGTAAGCAATTAAGTTTACATCAGAGGACTAACTCCCAGGTATCCAAATTATAAATAAGATCATCCAGTGTCTTATTGGGGACTCTGCTCTCCCTTTAGGTTCTCAGAAATGAAAATTAACAGCTGCAGCTAGTAATTGAAAGGCACTGACATATTCCAGATTTCAAAATACAAAAGAAGACGGCTGAACAGACTATTTCCATGGACTGAAACTTCTGAGTCCCACCACTGTTGACAGCTTGTTTAATATTAAAATTTAAAACAAACAAATTCACTGGGATCTCTTAAGCTACCTCAAATTTACTAATAATATGTGTTATTGACCAGGCTGCTTTTATGTCACTGGGACTGGCAACTCTGCTACATGATTTTATTTAGAGTTCAAAGGAAGTGATTAATTTATCCTGTACAGCACCTAAGCAGTAAGCACTCCGTAAAGATGCAGACCATTGGAAATGATCATGACTATTATCAAATCCTTCTGAATTTTTGCCGATTTGATCCTGAAGGTAAGGTGAGAGATACAATTCTTCCAAATTTCATTCAAACTGGATGGAATACAAAGACATTACAGCTAGAAATGCATGAACAAGTAAATTGCTTATAACATCAGGACCCCTTATCTAATTGTTCTGAAATTTAGCATAGATCGCTACCTTGGGGAATGTTACAATATATCCAAGTTTCATCCAAATTGGATAGAAGACAAAGATGTTAAGTCAGAAGTGGGTATGCAGCTTTTATTAAAATCACAAAATACAATTGCTTATAAAATCAGATCCCTTCATCCAATCATTCTGAAATTCAGAATGCATTACATTTGGTGTACAATATCTACAAGTGTAATCCAAAAAATGAAAGAAAAATAACAAGGTTACAGCCAAAAGGGTTTTTTCCATTTAAACCTATGAAAAATAAAAATGAAAGGAATAACAAAAGAATAATGAAAGAATAATGAAAATGAATGACATTTTAGTAAATAAGATGAAAAGAATAATGAAAATGAAAGAAATTTCTTTGCACATCCCTATCCAATAACTCTGCCTCTGCCCATCCACCTATTCCCATTACTGCACTGCACCGAAAACTGAAGCACAGAAATAATGTTTGCTTCTCTGAACTGACCTTTTCTTCATTGAGTGCTTCTTCCACAACTTTTATACAAACAAATAAACCAGGATGGGAAATTTATTTCAACTTACCCAAAATCCATATTCACCGGACAGAAGACTTGAGATGTAGACTGTATGGCATTGTGACATGAAGCAGGGTGGGGGGGGAGGGGGGGAATCCATCCACAATCCTCATCAAATATACTGGAGTGACAAGGAAAATATGAATTCTGAAGCCACTGCGATGCAGCAAACAAGCTGATATAAGTGTGATCAGTGGGAGTCGTGGTTGGCAGGGGATTTGTACCTTGAGGGATTAATTATTGTCAGAGACTTGGTGTGACTATTTGAGGATTTTTTGCTGCCTTTGGGGTGTATCACACAAATTACCTCATAGTCTAGCCACAATTTCCTTATACTACTGCCTTAAATGTACACTGGATAGTGGATTCCTGCCTTTGTGATGGGCATTGGGCTGGAATCCCCTTGGGGGGTGACCCCATGCAGGGTTTCCTAACACAAAAAATCATACTATTAGACTCCTAAAAATCATGTAACTGACTCAAAATGTATAATAAATTATGGAATCTTCTTTATTTGTCATCTGGTTTCTGAGATTTTGTAGCAGGTGTTGCAGACCTATTTTAAAACTTTTCTTGACAATTGTGAGGTTCAGAAAATCAACATCCCTTAAAATGGGGTAGGGAGGAGGGTGGGGATGGGTTGGGGTGGGTGAGGTTGGGAGGCAATTTTATTTTTTTAGTTTTAATTGATGGTGTGTTTTTATATTCTATTTTATATTTTTGTTCTTAACTGTCCCAAGTCATCAGAGGCAAATGGGGCGGGATATTAAATATAAAAATGAAATAAATATATAAATACATTAAAATGTAACAGTTTTAAAATATATTTTAATTAATTAATTAATTAATTAATTAATAAAAAGGTGCAATACTCAAAGTTTGATGACTCCAGGAGGTCACTACTTCTTCAGAATGCTACTGTGGCTGATGCTGCAGTGCTTGGAGCAGTGTCAGTGGAGGGGCCTTTCCACAGAAGCAGCAGCCATAAATCGGGAAGAGAAGAAATGTGCCCACCCCCAGTTCCTTGCAGTTGATCTCTCTGCAGGCATCTTCCATGTGGAACAGAACCCAGGCATCTGTCCTTGGGGCCTGTGGTAAGAGGGTGCTGCTGAGGATAGAGCAGAGATGGGGGAAGAGTGTGGGAGAAAGAGTATGCATCTGTGCAGCATCCATTTCCCCATTTGTTCAATGCCCCAATGTCTTGGGGCTGTGTAGAAGGAGAGCTCTGGCAAGTTGTCTGCATGGTAGGCTACGAATCGGGCACTACCTAACAGGGTACAGTCCCAAAGTTCCATAAAAACAAACCCATGTGATTAAAAACCTGGTTCATTTTTGTAGGAGGTAGCGCCTCTTAAAAGGAGAAATGAAAATTCAGGATCTGAACCTGACTGAAGAGAACCCAAAGGATATCCAGTTCAGTGGTTTAAGCATTTGGTCATGACTACGCAGGCTCCAGCAAATGATTTACAAAGCACCATGTTCACAAATACCTAACAAAAAACCTTCCGGTTTACAAAAAAATAGTTGAGGCAGGTTCGGACTTCTTAAACAAACCCTGAAAACCAAGGAAATTAACATTTCCAAAGTCCAGCAACCAAATAAAAAAAAAAACCTCAGACAACAAACCCACATCTCCCAAACTCTTCCCAAACCCGCCTTAATGACTATGCGGTGTTAAATTTTGTTTGGCTTTCTAACCTCAGCCTCATGGCCTTGACTTTTTTTGGGTCTGTGTGTGTGTAATAAAAATTAGAGTACTCACGTAATTCGTAATTCCAGTGAGGAGCTTTGCCCATGGTGCATGTGGGGAAAGGTCAAAGCCATGTTCTCTATGTTCGGTGTGGTAGTTGTATGTCCCTGTGTGTTTCACTGAAGGCATGTGCAAGGTGGTTGTGACATGCTGGGATATACAGTCTATGCAAGATCTGCGTTTTCTTAATGGGTTTGATATAGTATCCACTGGATTAATTCAACTATGTTCAGCTATACTCTTGCTGTTCTTTGAAACTGTAGTACCTCATTCAGCTGTTACCCCCTTTCAAAGCTAGCTGTCCGTTCATGTTAATGGAATGGTGTGTGTAATCATTGTTTCCTCCATTCTCCATAGTCTCTTTGTTGGCCATTAATGAAATTCTTTACTTTCTGCTGGAGTTGTTGTTGTTGTTTTGTCAGAGAGATAATGCAATAGCTTGCTATTTTCTAAGTAGTGAAAATATTTTCCCATCAATAGGTTTAGTTTGTTGTGTGTCTGCAAATTAAGAAACTCAGCAGATGACTGAAGAATATCCTGATCATTGTTCTCATGCTGCAGCAACCTGCAGTAAAGATACTTATTGAAACTTTTAGCAGTCTTAGCGTTTGCACTACATCGTCATTAAGCCGTGTTTGGCAGGAGTTTGGGAGATGTGGGGTTGTTGTTTGAGGGGTTTATTTTTCTTTGGTTTCTGGGCTTTGGAAATGTTAATTTCCTTGGATTTACATAGTAAGAACCCGCCTTAATTATTTGTTGTAAACTAGAAGGTTTTTGTTAGGTAATATCTTTGGTTTTTGAGCAAGTAATGACACTTTCCATAGACTTCTCCTCACCTGCACTGTGTCCCTTTTGCAGCACTTTTGAAGTTTCAGTAGTCATTCATAATAATATTCAAGACAATGGTGGTCTGATTTGGCTTCTGGTTTTTTACAAATTGAGAGAAATATTGTATTTTTACAAATTCATATTCCAGGCACATTTACTTGATGGTAAAGAAGCAAATTATAAACTGTGGGCTCTGTTACTTAATTATTTCCTTTATATTACTCCTTACTTCTGAGGCTGAGAGGGGGTTGTTTTGTTATTGATGGTAAAGAAGCAAATTATAAACTGTAGGCTCTATTACTTAATTATTTCCTTTATGTTACTCCTTACTTCTGAGGCTGAGAAGGGGTTGTTTTGCTATTTGTGCTTGCATGTAAATTAGAGCTGACGTTAGCCTCTTGCATGCAAATTAATGGTTCAGATACACATTTGGGAGGGAAAGGGACAATTTGTAAGCTATATGCAAGTAATGTTCAGCTCCCTGGATAATAGAGAATTTGTTTCTCTGAGCACACAAGGGTTCCTGACAATAGGAAAAGAAAACAGTAAAAACTGGAGCTGAGTTATTGAATTTTTGGGTCACTCACAAGTCACCATGACCTTAAAAGGTATTGTGTATGTTGCCCTCAACCTTCTAAGACTGTGTTTTCACAATAAACATTCATCTTTTTAGGAAGGGTGTGGTTTATCTATTCTGGTTTTAGTTAAGATTTATTTTTTAAAATGTATGTTTAATTAAAATTCTTAAATTGCAAAGTTTTGTTTAGATTTTCAATTTCTGATTTCTTGATACTCAGGAAAAGTTTGAATTTAATTTGAGTATTTGAATTATCTATTTAGTACAGCCTTACTATGTGCCTTTAGTTATATATAACTGAATTAATAAAGGGCTGTTGTCTGTTCATCTTGATTTGTCTATGTCTTGTTTCTTTTGGTTTCTGGTGTGGTAGAAAAGAAAACAGAGTTATGATTTTTGTCACCAGAAAATCAATTTTTTCACACAAAACCAATTTCTATAATATTTTTAATAATTACAACAAAAATCCCAAGGGGGCGGGAAATCAAATCTATCATGGTTCAGGTTTTTTTGTCTGTTACAAAAGTGCAAATTCAAAATATTTAGCACTTTTTATACGAGACTCAACAACACGTCCACCCATCAAACACCTGGGCGAGTGTTGGTATGAAGGTGGCAGTGAGTGGGCGTGTGTTTCCACAACCCACCCATCAACAGGCAGCAGTCATGGGGGGGGCACTGAAGCAGCAGGCCCCATGACACTCCCCCATGCATCCTTATGCATCCCCACTCATGGAGCAACCTCTGTTTCCCCCAATTGCTCTATTTATTTTGTATTTATTTAGTTAGTTACATTTATTAGCCACCCCCTCATGCCCACGGCATCTCAGGGCGGCTTACAACACAAGCAACAGTTAAAACAACAATTAGCACAAAATTTAAAATATCTATAAAAAGTCTGCCCAAAAAAACTCACCCTACCCGCCTTTTTTATCCCATCCCCCCTCCCCACCTCCGAAGGCCTGGAAGAACCGCCAAGTCTTTCATGCCTGGTGGAAGGCCAATAGACTTGGGGCCAGACGGGCTTCCTCTATGAGTGGGGATGCGTGGGGGCTGAGTGGGGATGCGTGTTTCATGGAAGCGCACACGAACATGCACTCACTAGCTGCAGAATTTACACGAGTCTGTGCCACTCATGCCCAGGCAGTGGATCTGCCTGGGCATGAGTAGTACCGTTTCACATTAAAAGAGCCAATGACGAATCCTAGGTTAGGGGAAGAAAGGCATGGACATAATGGCACACCATTCTAAAAATCTCTTTCCTATTTTGGTTAGAACTAAAGTTATTTGCCACACTCAATAAATCATTTTATCATGCTCCTTTAGGAATACCTACTGGTGCCCTTGGAGTGAAGTATCTGCCCTAGTTTTAAAAGCTACAAGAAAGAATTGAGACTCCTGAATTTTAAGAGAAGGAATCTATCCCTGTAATAAGCCCCCTTCATCCATGATCTCTTCCTCTCTCGCCCCTTTCAACTCCTTGCTCTTACAGAAACCTGGATCTCACCCTCCAACTCTGTTATCCCCAGCCACTCTATGCTCCGGGGGCCTTTCGCTCTCTCACCGACCCCGCCCTGAGGGCCAGGGGGGTGGCGTGGGTTTCCTCCTTTCCAAGCCCTGTCAATTCCAAACCCTTTCCCCTCCTCCCTCCCTCTCCTTCCCATCTTTTGAGGCCCACTCTATGCGTTTATACTCCCCCCTACACCTTCGTGCTCCTGTCATCTACCGCCCACCGGGTTCCCTCTCCTCTTTTCTCCCAGACTTTGAATACTGGCTCACCTTCTTCCTCTCTGATGACACCCCCGCTCTCATTCTTGGTGATTTCAACATTCACATCGCCACACCTTCCACGCCCTCTATCTCCCACTTTCTCTCCCAGACCTCCTTCTTTGATCTTCGACTCTGGACCGACTCCCCCACCCATACCGACGGCCACTCCCTCGACCTCATCTTCTCATGAAATTGCTCTCTTGCTGACCTCTCCTTTGATCCCTGCCCTAATTCTGATCACTTCCTTGCCTCCTTCAGCCTCTCCCACCAACCCCCCTCCTCCTCCTCCTCTCCGCGCCCTTTCCGCAGTATGCAGGCCTTGGGCCCAATGGAGTTTGCCTCCTCTCTATCCCTCCTCCTCCCCTCCGTTTTCTCTTCCTCCTCCCCTGACTCTGCCATCTCCACTCTCAACACCTCTCTCTCCTCAACTCTCAACTCTCTTGCCCCCCTCTCTTTCCGTCCCATCCCGTCAGGCCCCCAAACCCTCACTGCTGGCTCACCCCTAACATCTGCTACCTCCACTCCTGCACCCAGGCTGCTGAACGCCTCTGGTGCAAATCCCGCTCCCTCCCTGACTTCCTCCACTACAAATTCTCCCTCTCCTCCGTTATCTCCCTAGCTAGACAACGCTATTATGCCTCCAGGATCGAATCTTTCTCTCGCGACCCTCGCCGCCTCTTCTCTACTTTCGACTCCCTTCTTAAACCCCCCTGCCCTCCTCCGCCCTCTTCCCTTGCTGCTCAGGATCTTGCATCGTTCTTCACCTCAAAGATTGACAAGATCCGTCAGGACATTGCCTCCCACCCACCTCCTCCTCCCGCTCCCGTACCACCCCCTCCCCCCTCTCTCCTCACATCCTTCCCTCCTGCCTCTCTCGAGGAAATCTCCGCTCTGCTCTCTTCATCCAACCCCTCCACCTGCCCCCTTGACCCAATCCCCTCCCGCCTCCTGACCTCTATTGCTCCCACTGTCGCCCCCCCCCTTCTGCATGTTGTCAATCTCTCCCTTTCCACAGGCTCCTTCCCCTCTGCCTTCAAACATGCCACTGTCTCCCCCATCCTCAAAAAGCCTACCCTGGACCCTTTCGATCCCTCTAGTTACCGGCCGGTCTCCCTCCTTCCCTTTGCTTCGAAGCTCCTGGAACGTGTCGTCTACTCCCGCTGCCTGAACCTCCTCTCTGCCAACTCCTCCCTCGACCCTCTCCAGTCCGGCTTCCGCCCCCTCCACTCTACTGAAACTGCCCTGGCCAAGATCACCAATGATCTACTTGTCGCTAAATCGAAGCGCCACTACTCCGTTCTTGTCCTCCTTGACCTCTCTGCTGCCTTTGACACTGTCGACCACTCGCTCCTCTTGGACTCGCTTTACTCTTTGGGCTTCCGTGGCTCTGTCTTTGACTGGTTCTCCTCCTACCTCTCTGACCGCTCCTTTAATGTCTCCCTCCCCGAGTCGACCTCCCCCTCCCTTCCCCTCTCGGTTGGGGTTCCCCAAGGTTCTGTCCTTGGCCCTCTCCTCTTCTCTATCTACACCCGGTCCCTTGGTGAAATTATTGCCTCCCACGGGTTCCAATACCATCTCTATGCTGATGACACCCAACTCTATCTCTCTACCCCCTCTCTCTCCTCCTCTGTCCGCTCACGCCTCGTCGACTGCCTCTCTGATATCTCCGCCTGGATGTCCCGACGCCAACTCAAACTGAACATGGCCAAGACTGAACTCCTCATTTTTCCTCCATCCCCCTCCTCTCCCTCTGACCTGACCATCTGCATTGATGGGGTCACCATCCGTCCTGTTCTCCGTGCCCGCAGCTTGGGCTTCATTTTTGACACGCACCTCTCCTTTAAACCTTACATTGACTCTGTGGCCAAATCCTGCCGATTCGCCCTCCATAACATTGCTCGGATCCGCCCTTTTCTCTCTACCTCCTCGGTCAAAACCCTTGTTCATGCCATGGTTATCTCTCGTCTAGATTACTGCAACCTCCTCCTTGCTGGCCTCCCTCGCTCTCACCTCTCCCCCCTTATCGCAGTCCAAAACTCCGTTGCTTCGACCATGTGCAGCCTCTCCTCTTCTCTCTCCACTGGCTCCCCATTCCTGAATGTATACTGTTTAAACTCCTGGTTCTCACATTCAAAACACTCCACAGCCAAGCTCCCCCTTACCTCTTGGACCTAATCTCCCTACACACTCCTGCACGCACTCTCCGCTCTTCCTCTGTCCCCTCCCTAACTCTCCCTCATTTCTCCTGATCACCTAACCGCCTTTGTCCCTTCTCCCTCGCTGCCCCTCATGCCTGGAACTCCCTCCCTACCCACATCTGCCTTGCCCCCTCCCTCCGCTCCTTTAAATCCTTCCTCAAGACCCACTTTTTCCTCGTCACCTTTCCCAAAGCCTGCTAGTCGTTCCCCGTATACTTACTGTCTGCCCTCCTCTGCAGACTGCTGCAACCAACCTGATTGTAACCAAGCCAAGCACACGCACCTGAAACTTTGCATCTGCTTGAATGTTGTTTGTCTTCTCCCCTGTCTCTCCCACTGTTCCCTCTCCCTGTCTCCCCCTCCTTGCCATTTAGATTGTAAGCCATAGGCAGGGACCGCATCTATTTCTATGTTTCTGTACAGCACCAAGTACATGACTGGCGCTATATAAATATTTATACTACTACTACTACTACTACTACTAATAATAATAATAATAATAAAGGATAAAAGTACCTCATGCTGTGAGCCAGATGAAAAATTTTAAAAAATAGAGTTTAAATACACATCCCGAGGGTTCTTATACAAATCACACTCAAATACACTATGATTGAGTGATTCAACCGCTTGCTGATGACAATGATGGCATAATCTCTGTTCATAGGAGGTAGCCAATAGCCTACCTTCCATTACTGCCAAGGGAACCTGTCCAAATCTCACAAGAATAAACACACAACAAAGCTTCCAGACAGAAGGAAAATTAAGATAAGAGAAATCCGAGAACACTAAGTCAAAATCCCTATAAAAAGAGGAAACTTTTGGGTCGCTATGGCAGCCAACCTAGTCTGCCTTCCTTAGGCCATTATCCTGTCTTTTATCTGCAAAAAGGTGCTCTCTAGGCCAAAGGGAGCAACTTTTCCTTAGAAAACCTCAGTTGGGAAAACAAAGAAACAACCCATTCCAGCCATGGGCCACTATCTGTCATAGACAACGCTAAAGCCACAAAACTATCCTGAGGTGCCAAATTCATACGCAACCAAAATTTAAGAAAATTAACCTTGATCAAAGATGCCACCGGGTGAAGACAGGTTTTGGCTCAGAGTAATACTTTATGAGTATTCTGTTTTACATGCAACATAGTATGAAGAAGCGTATTCTGAAGAACCCCAAGTTGGGTTGGTAAGGACAAACCCCTTACCTAGGAGCCATACAACTTCTGGGCTAACACCTTTGCACAATATATTTTCAGGACTAGGGACTAAAGCAAATGATCGTGTTAACAGACATTCCAGGGTCATCAAGAGCAGACAGACAGAGAGCAAGAGAGAAAGAATTTTTAGGGGTGTGCGAACACCCAGGGGTTCAGCCCATTCAGAGTTCAGCCCCCCCGAAACCATTCTGGGTTCGGCTGGTCGGCCTGAACCTGTTCGGGGGAGCCGAACCTGTTTGAGCAGGGGGCAGGGGAGGAATTCGGTTTCCACTCCCTCTAACTGCATGAGTGGAAGGGGTGCCGGAACTCACCTCTAGGTCTTTCAGGTCTTGCCACGCCGCCATTCCATTCCACAAATGCAGCACGTAATGTGACTTCCCCTCAATATTTCCGCAATTCCGCATTTGCTGCTGCTAGATGCAGCAGATGTGTTATGTCTTCAGTTTGCATATTTATCTGATTTTGCCTACATTCGCGGAATAGCCACACAATATTGCTGCATACAGCAATAAAACCCCTAAAGACAATTTTTGTGTGTGTGTGTGTGTGCTTATGTTAATAGAACCTCTCTGAAGCACAAAGACAAGGAGCTGGCAATATTTTGCCTCTCCTGTCCTTTTTTCCTCTCTCTCTCTTTTTTTTTTTTGAGTACTTAACTAAGTCGACTAAAAGCTGTCAAGGATAATTTGCAAAGCACACCGTCGGCCATCAGCAGCTATTTGATAATATTACACTCCATGTTGATTGAAATTATTGGGTTTTTTTTGGTAGAAGTTCAAAAAAAAAAGCAGCTGGGCATTTGACTTTCTTCCCCATAGAGAGTTAGCAAGCATCATGTCTGAAAACACCCATTCGCTCAATGGTGCACGACAGAGTAAGTCCCTGCAGCTTGGGTATGTCTCTGCATAAGTGAAGTCCTAAGGGAGGAGAACCTTGTTCTTAGAATGAGAGATACTGAGATGCTCACACCCTGCCCTATCTTCCACCTACAGGAACCACCTCCAACAATCATTCTAATCAGGCAAGGATCTATCAATAAAACCCCTAAAGGTGGCTACCTATGAGGGTGTGTTTGTTGGTGTAGTGGTTATGGTGTCCAAGCTGAAAAAGGCATGGTACAATCTAGAGCTATAGAGAACCAAGTTCAAATCTCCACCATGACTTTTTTCTCCCACAACTGTATTTAACTTTGCAACTTTAATGTAAGTGACTATAAGTAGCTGAAATGTTAATATACAATGATTTTTCTTAAAAACCAATGTGCTGCTTTAAGGTTTTACTGATGGAAAGAGAGCAGCACTGCCGCTGCTGCCTCCACCACAGCTGGGTAGTGCACATCACTGGTGGCCAAGGGGGACACACCCATCAACACGCTGCGTGCTGTGAGTGACTGTCTGACAGGACAACTTCACACCTGAGGGCCTTTGTCTGGACTGTGTTCATAATTCGGACTGGTGATGGCTTACATAGAGGCGCTGTTCAGAATTGGTAAGTTTATTATAAAACCAAAATTATTCAGTGTAACTAATATATTTATAGGATCTATCCTTTATATTTAAATTTAAATAATAAGTGTCTCATGGAGTTTGACTTAAAATGTATACAATACTTGCAGGTGAGATATTGCAGGTGAGTTTATGCTAAAAGCAAAATGATTCAGTCTCACCTATATATTTAAAGGATCTAACCCATATACATTTAAATTTAAAAGATAAGTTTATCATGCAGTTTCACTTAAAAAGGTATAAAATCCTATTGCAGGTGAGATTCTGGTTGATGTGGGGTCAGCGATCTGGAGCATTGTTTGGAGTGTGGTGGAGTCAGTGGACCAGATAATTAGGCAGCAGGAAAGTCAAGGTAAGCACAGATTCATATATTGCATTCCATAATTTAAATAGTTTTAATAAACATCACCAAATCACATCTGATTGTGCATCTAATACCCCTATCCCCTAATTGACAGAAAAAAAACCTTTGAAGCTGAACATGAGCGGCATGGACAAGAATATATTGCCCTACAGCTCAACATTGCTGAGGTGATGGAGGAAGTCAAGGCAATCAGGCATGCTGTGGATGCCCTCAGTGTAGAAGGGCAAGGCCAAAGAAATGAAGATGCTGCCATAGTGCAAATTTTGTAATATCTTTTTGTTTCATAGTTTGTATATTGTTAATATTTTCTATTTATTTTTGTACAACAGTAAACATTTTTACATGTTATTTCTAATAAAAATTTTAAAAATATTTTATCTAGCATGTCTTATATAGCTTTCTTTAATATGAATGCATGTTGCAGTGTCACCACTTTGAATATGCCAGGTCCAGAAAAATATTAATAAGATCAAAAACTTAGCTGGACCTTTACATGGCCAAGAGGTGAGGTGGAATATGGGTTTTATGAGTGTTGTGTGAAGAAGCCTTTATGGAAGTTTGTGTAGTGCATCAGATTTTTTTTTAAAAAATTGAAGTTTCCTTTTTCCAATCAAATATAGTTTAATTTGTGAATTAAAGTACCATGTGCTGGTAGTGGGATTAGAATAGTTGCTATATCAAGAAAAAAGAAATGATATTTAGAGGAAATAAACAATTTGGGGATTCTTTTGCCTATTAGGTCCTCATCCTTAAAATACTGTTACACCCAAAAATCTCCATCCTGATTGTATTAGACTTTGGATTAAAAATCATGAGATTGGTCATTCTGGGACCAGCAAAATTGTGAGTGTGTGTGTACAGATCCCACACTATCCTTGAATAAATAAATGCCCTCATCTATGGTCCCTTGAGTTTGCTCTTTAAAAAGTGGTGTGTCTGACTGCCAGTGGATGATCTGTATTTGGGGGGGACTGCTGCTTAAAAAGGCAAATTATATGGGTACAACTGAATGAATTCTATTGATTACCAACCCAAACAATCAAACAACCCAGACACATGCACAGAAGTACACAGATGTAAGGGCCACACATACGTGATTGGCTGCTATGAAGTGAATATGTTGCCTTGCCTTCAGTAACTCACTCACTGTCATCTTATTCATGTAAATGCTGTAGTTAAATGCATGCTGCGACTTTGCAAGCACGTGGTTGGACTAGATGACTCTGTGATGCTGCTATACCCAGTCCTGGACTCGGAGTCTGTTCTGCTATGCTCCTAGTCCTACCTAGGTGGTGTGTGAGTCACTCACACTCGATCTGCTTATACAGCCAGTCTTCATTCAAGACCCATACAATAAATAATAAATATAAAAAAATAAATTAATAATTAATGAAACACCCAGACCCTTTGCTCTCACTGTCCGCTTAGGTATATAGGCTGCAAAGAACTCATGCTGTATGACCGTCACAGGGGACATGATGTGGGGACTAAAGAGATGTAATGTGGGGGTGACCATCATTTTTATCTCATAGCAAGATATTACAGGAAACTGACAATATCTAACTCATGCAAAAAGGTCAGAGACTCCGAGTCAGCGAGACATCAGGTGCATATTCCAAGAGGGGCAACGTTTGTTTTTCCCTGAGACAATGGCTGTTTGTCGGGAATAAGTGTGTGGCCTTGAAAGACATCTTAATTTAATATATCTGTTCTTCAAAGGAAGGCAAAACTCACAGCAAAACTCCCCCAATCCAAAACCTAGACTTGAAATCTAGGAGTGAGGATGATTTCTCGCGCACACTTTTTTTGCAAGGTGCTTTGCTGCTCTCCTATTCTCCTCCTCATCAGAGGATGGGCTGAGAGCAGGACAGTCTGGTGTAGTGGATTACACTGCCAACTGAAGGCAATGTATGATCTTGAGCTGGACAGACCACAGTTCACATCCCCTCTTGTTCTTTTTTCTCCCGCAACTGTATTTAACTTGGAAATTTTAATTTAAATTACTGTAAGTACCCGAAATGAAAACTTATTTTTTTTAAAAATGAGAGCACTGCTGTTGGGGCTGTGAGGCGCACAGCGTGTGCAGTGGGGCACCAACACCACAGGCCTGGCAACGGGGGGAGTAGAAGACACACCCATCACCGCACTCCTGGCAGGAGAGCAACTTGACGTGACCGCACTGAGCGAGCTATACACCACCTCACCTTGTCTTTTGAAGTTGAATATGACCTACATAGAATCTCTTTTCAGACTCGGTAAGTTTATTCTAGACTGAAACCAAATAATTCTGTGGTCTAATCAAGTTATTGAAAGGGTATATCCTATATATTTAAATGATAAGCACAAGGCCAGTTGTAGAAAGTAGAGCTGGACTTTAAAAGAGCATGGATCAGTTCCTAGAGAGTTGTTGAAACATCCATTAATGACTATTAATATATATCTGTTATATATATATTCTTATTTATAGATTTAAATGACAATTTCACGGCCAGTAGTATAGCAGGGTTTAAAAAGGGCCTTCATAATTTCCTAGAGAGTGGGTCCATTAGTGACTATTTATATTTATATATTTAGTTAAATATATATATATTCTCATTTATATATTTAATTGATAACTTATAAGTTTGCGTGAAAATTTATAAAATGTATAAATCCTATGGCAGGAGATGTCTTGGTGGATGTGGCATCTGCCATCTGGGTGACTGTGTGGACTTCGGAAGAGTCCGTGGAGCAGATATCTGGGAAGATGGAACATCATGGTAAGCAGGTCAACTGGATTCATATATTGCATTCCATTATTGAAATTGTTTTAATGAACAGCAACATAATATCAAATAGTGAATCTGAAAACATTTCCATGACAGAACAAGAGTTTCATGAACATATGCAGCATTGGCACGAAGATTATGCTGCCCTCCAGAAGCATCTTGCAGATGTCACGGAGGAATTAAAAGGCATCAGGCAAGAACTCCGGAAATGCAAGGAGCTGGACTTGGAGCGATGCAGGAGGAGAACTCATAATTTTTTTTTCTTTCATATATATATATATATATATAACACAGAAAATGTTTATATGTTATTTTAAATAAAACTTGTCAATTCTTGTATCTAAAACTTTAGAATGGCAATCTTTTCAAAGTCACGTTTATCTTGGATGTCTTATATATCTTTCCTTAATATGAATGCATGTTGTAGTGACACCTCTTTGAATATGCCCTGTCCAGAAAAGATTTATAAGCTGACCATTACGTTTTCTATCACTTGAAGCATCGTCCGAGTGTGCTACCCAAACTTATGATTTGCCTTTTTTTGGAGATTTTCTTTCCCTTTTCTTTAAATCACCTGCCTTTTCTTTCACACACATAGCCCACTTTGTTTCTAGAAGTCTCTAGAAGATAGCAGCGCTCTGAATGTAGTAAAATGTGCCAGTCATGAGGCCTTGAAGGGATACATTTTCCAGCAAGTATTCTCCTGAGTTATATTACTTGTTTTTATTTTTATCATTGACTCAGGGCTATTAATCAAGTTTGAAATTAGAGAGTCAGCTGCATCAAGAGGCTTTCAGTTGCTGATTCACAAGAAGATGTAACAGGGAGGGAGGGACACACACGTTCCCATTTTACAGATATAATGGAACTGAGGTTGCTTGACAGTTACTTACCGAAGGCAAGGCAATCCAGTTCATTCATATTAGCAACCTAGGTTATGAATACTGTTTGCATTTTGAAAGCCTAATTAAATATATCTGTTCTTCAGGGTAAGGCAAAACCCACATCCAAACTTCCAAAAAACCATTGCATTGGCCACTTTTCTCTCACTGACCGCTTAGGTATACAGGCTGCAAAAAACTCATGTTGTGTAACACTCAGGGTCAACGATGACCAGGGATTGGAGGGGCATGATGTGGGGATTAAAGAGATATCCTGCAGGTGCACCACATTTTTATCTCATAGCAATTAGCAACATCTTCCAGGAAACTGACAATGAGTATTTTCAGATGTGATGAGATCACAGTGAACCACAGTGAATACCCACCTGTGGTCACTGTGCCCTGAACATCTGTTCGGTGGCCACCAGATGTTCGCCACACTGAATACCAATATGGGGTCAATTTCAACCACGCT
>QEPC01012542.1:103596-114045 GCA_003113815.1 Sphenodon punctatus
GGAGTCCGAGGCCGGCACCCTCATCACCCTCAGCCAGTGGTCCATGGGAGAGCACTCCCACACCAAGGGGCCAGACTCGGAGGGATCCGAGATGGACATTGATGGTAAGCGGGTGACCCAGAGGGGGGAGGGACCAGGCCCATGGGGCCAAGGGCCAAGGGGGGGTTTGGGAAGGATGGGCCAGGGCCAGGGCCAGCCCCCCACAGGCAAGGTGGGAGGGGGCCCCTCCTCAGGTTGCCCAACTGCACACCCCTACATCCACAACCCCCCCTCCTCACCTGAAGGCCACGGAACACCCTGAGACCAGACTCAGGCAACTGAGCAGGAAGCCGCTGAGGAGCCCAGCCAGCAGGTGCAGGAACCAGGTGAGGCCGGTGGTCCAGTAGGGAGGGAACTCCGGGATTCAGAGAGGGGGTCCCTGGTCAATCGGAGGGGGTGGGATGGGCTGGGGTTGAGGGGTGGGGAGGGGTCAGGAGAGATGCCCGGGGGCCCGAGGGGCCCCTGCCCCATCCCAGGCAGGGTGCAGGGGCCCGGGGCAGAATCGGACTCACCCTCCCATACCAAAAGGCAACCCTGGCAGCCAGCGTACCCAGGGCCCGCGGCCCCAGCACAGTGCATGAGGGAGTACCAGGCACGTGTCCACAGGTGGAGGGAGGAACAGGTGGAGGAAATTGTCCAGACCTCAGTGGAACAGGGGGAGAGGATGATAGCCGCCATGAAATGGATGGAGGTGGCCATCGAGAGGTCCCTGGAGCGGGCGGAGGCGAGGGGCAGGAGGCTACAAGCCGAGGTGCACCTGGAGCAGAGGCGGGAGCACCGGGAACACAGAAGGCAGGTGGAGGTGCTTGGGAGGCTGGAGCAGGCCATCACAGGCATGGTGCGGGAGCACTCGGCAAAGATGGATAGGTCCCATGATATTGGGACCTCCCTGCTCCTGCACGCTGGCACGATGTGCGTACCCGCAGGCACCCTGCCTGCCCAGGTCCCAATACCGGGACCCTCGGTGGCCCCGCCCCCATCCAGGCACCCCAGCTGCCCCCGCGCCCTCAGGGGCCACGCATCCACCTCCCAGTGCCCCTGCTCTCCAGAGGGTGCAGAATCCCAGGGGGCCACCCCGGGTCCTGGCCCACCCCTCCCCCCCACTGGTGGCCCCCCTGATGGACCAGGAGGTGGCACAGGACACTACCGAGAACACGGACAGTGGGGGAGAGGAAAGCTCCCAGGGCTCCATGGCCCCCACCGGGCGCTCACGGGGACAACCAAGGAAACGAGGGAGAGTGGGGGGAAGGGATGGGAGGGGGAGGACAGTGTGATGGGGGGCACTGTAGGGGACAGGGCACAATCTGCGTGGAGGGTCAGGGTGTATGTGTACACGTGGGTTCAGCAAACGGTGTTTGCACTATAATGGCTGCCGTGCCCATTTGTGGGTGAGGGGGGCTGCAACATTTTTCACATGCAGGTTTTTTGCAAGGACACAAGGTGCTCTGCTTACTATAAGCAAAGGAGGTCAGCAGGCAATGGGATGGAAGCGGAACAGTGGATTATTCCACTACCAACTAAAGGCAAGGTATGATCTCGAGCAGGAGAGACCATGGTTCAAATCCCCTCTCATTCTTTTTTCTCACACAACTGTATTTAACTTTGAACTTTTAATTTAAGTTACTATAAGTACCCGAAATGATAAGTTATTGTAAAAAGAAATGTGAGCAGTGCTGTTGTTGCCGCGGCTGTGCAACCACACGCACAGTGTGTGTAGCGTGGTGCTGCCAACAGACGCCTTGCAGGGGGAGTAGGACACATCCACCATCACTGCGCTGCTGACAGGACAGGAGCAACTTTTCTGACCGCGGCTCCAGCTATAGAACAAATCTTCCGATGGCATACATTGAATTTCTATTCAGGATCAGTAAGTTTATTATAAAATAAAACCAAAATGATTTGGTTGTCTAATCTAGTTATTCAAACGATGTAACCTATATATTTAAATGATAAGTACAGGGTCAGTGGGAGAGCTGGGTTTAAAAAGGGCCTTGATAAGTTCCTAGAGAGTTGTTCCAAGGTCCATTAATGGCTATTAATATATATTATTCAGTTATATATATATTCTTATTTATATATTTAAATGATAATTTCAGGGCCAGCACTATCGGTGGGTTTAAAAATGGCCTTGATAAGATACTGGTGGATGTGGCATTAGCTATATAGTCGGTAGTATGGAGTTCTGCCGAGTCCATCGAGCAGGTATCTCATGACATGCAATGTCATGGTAAGGCGTCAAGCAGATGCATATATACCATTCAATAATTTAAATTATTTTAATGAACAGCACCATAATATTAAATGGTGCATCATTAATAATTTTGATATTCCCTAATTGACAGAACAACAGTTTCCTGAACATGACCACAGGTGCCAGGAACAGTACAAGGCACTACGAAGTCAGGGGGCAGAGGTGACGGATGAATTAAAAGTAATCGGTCAAGACCTCAGGCAACTGAAGGAGCTGGAGTCGGTGGCTGCTGGCAGAAGAAATGCTGGAATGGACTGATGATGTTTACTTTCGTTCATCTTTGTTAGCATACTGTAAATAGTTAATTTTATTTTTTTTACATAGAAAAAATGTATATGATATTTTCAATAAAACTTGTTTAGTGTTTCTAAAACTATTGAATGGAAGCCTTTTCAAATTAATGTTTATGTAGCTATGATGTCTTCTATAATTTTCTTTAACCTCTTTGTTTAACCTCTTTCTTTTTCTATAACTTTATTTAACCTCTTTGAATATGCCCGGTCCTGAATATATTAATATAAGCTGACCATTAATTTCTCTATCACTTGAAGCATAGTCAGACTGTGCTACCAAAAGTTATGATTTGCCTTTTACGAGAGAAATTTCACGTGGAGGTTAAAAAATACGGATGTGTAAGATTTGGATGAGTGATTTTGTCACACAGGAAGTTCTGGAAAATGCAGTAGACATCCAGGAGCAGGAGAAATGTGTCTCTAAGAACACCAACCATCAGCGGTCAGGATCAGTATCAGCTCTGCGAATGCCCCACCTCCCAGACAGCACGCTGAGGCAGAACCGCGGTGAGCTGGGTATGGGAAATATCACCCACGATTTGCATTACAAAAGCTAACTGCAGGGTACTCTGCTAAATCAATAAGCAGATCAGGGCAGTGACCTTTTTTTTTTCAACACAGATGTTGAGATTTTCTGTATCACTTAAAGTAGCACCAAGTGCTGGGTGGGAGCATGAACAGCAGGTGTTTCACAAGGCTCCCTCTCTCCCAGCAGTTTTTGTTCCTTCCTATTCCTAATCCATTGCCGTTCTCCTCCTATTTCACACATCCAACCCATATACCTCCATATTATCATTTATTTAGATTATATTAGATAGATTTAGGTGTTATTTTTTGTTTTTACCCNCAGTGTCACCACTTTGAATATGCCAGGTCCAGAAAAATATTAATAAGATCAAAAACTTAGCTGGACCTTTACATGGCCAAGAGGTGAGGTGGAATATGGGTTTTATGAGTGTTGTGTGAAGAAGCCTTTATGGAAGTTTGTGTAGTGCATCAGATTTTTTTTTAAAAAATTGAAGTTTCCTTTTTCCAATCAAATATAGTTTAATTTGTGAATTAAAGTACCATGTGCTGGTAGTGGGATTAGAATAGTTGCTATATCAAGAAAAAAGAAATGATATTTAGAGGAAATAAACAATTTGGGGATTCTTTTGCCTATTAGGTCCTCATCCTTAAAATACTGTTACACCCAAAAATCTCCATCCTGATTGTATTAGACTTTGGATTAAAAATCATGAGATTGGTCATTCTGGGACCAGCAAAATTGTGAGTGTGTGTGTACAGATCCCACACTATCCTTGAATAAATAAATGCCCTCATCTATGGTCCCTTGAGTTTGCTCTTTAAAAAGTGGTGTGTCTGACTGCCAGTGGATGATCTGTATTTGGGGGGGACTGCTGCTTAAAAAGGCAAATTATATGGGTACAACTGAATGAATTCTATTGATTACCAACCCAAACAATCAAACAACCCAGACACATGCACAGAAGTACACAGATGTAAGGGCCACACATACGTGATTGGCTGCTATGAAGTGAATATGTTGCCTTGCCTTCAGTAACTCACTCACTGTCATCTTATTCATGTAAATGCTGTAGTTAAATGCATGCTGCGACTTTGCAAGCACGTGGTTGGACTAGATGACTCTGTGATGCTGCTATACCCAGTCCTGGACTCGGAGTCTGTTCTGCTATGCTCCTAGTCCTACCTAGGTGGTGTGTGAGTCACTCACACTCGATCTGCTTATACAGCCAGTCTTCATTCAAGACCCATACAATAAATAATAAATATAAAAAAATAAATTAATAATTAATGAAACACCCAGACCCTTTGCTCTCACTGTCCGCTTAGATATATAGGCTGCAAAGAACTCATGCTGTATGACCGTCACAGGGGACATGATGTGGGGACTAAAGAGATGTAATGTGGGGGTGACCATCATTTTTATCTCATAGCAAGATATTACAGGAAACTGACAATATCTAACTCATGCAAAAAGGTCAGAGACTCCGAGTCAGCGAGACATCAGGTGCATATTCCAAGAGGGGCAACGTTTGTTTTTCCCTGAGACAATGGCTGTTTGTCGGGAATAAGTGTGTGGCCTTGAAAGACATCTTAATTTAATATATCTGTTCTTCAAAGGAAGGCAAAACTCACAGCAAAACTCCCCCAATCCAAAACCTAGACTTGAAATCTAGGAGTGAGGATGATTTCTCGCGCACACTTTTTTTGCAAGGTGCTTTGCTGCTCTCCTATTCTCCTCCTCATCAGAGGATGGGCTGAGAGCAGGACAGTCTGGTGTAGTGGATTACACTGCCAACTGAAGGCAATGTATGATCTTGAGCTGGACAGACCACATTTCACATCCCCTCTTGTTCTTTTTTCTCCCGCAACTGTATTTAACTTGGAAATTTTAATTTAAATTACTGTAAGTACCCTAAATGAAAACTTATTTTTTTTAAAATTGAGAGCACTGCTGTTGGGGCTGTGAGGCGCACAGCGTGTGCAGTGGGGCACCAACACCACAGGCCTGGCAACGGGGGGAGTAGAAGACACACCCATCACTGCACTCCTGGCAGGAGAGCAACTTGACGTGACCGCACTGAGCGAGCTATACACCACCTCACCTTGTCTTTTGAAGTTGAATATGACCTACATAGAATCTCTTTTCAGACTCGGTAAGTTTATTCTAGACTGAAACAAAATAATTCTGTGGTCTAATCAAGTTATTGAAAGGGTATATCCTATATATTTAAATGATAAGCACAAGGCCAGTTGTAGAAAGTAGAGCTGGACTTTAAAAGAGCATGGATCAGTTCCTAGAGAGTTGTTGAAACATCCATTAATGNACTGGTACACCTAGTGACCTCCATTGGGGGTACAATCTCCCCAAGTTTCATCAGAATTGAACAAGAAGCAAAAAACGTATAGCTGGAGATATGTTTTTCAGTTTTCCCCCTTTATTTCAAAAACAAAGGTAATTTTCATTTCTATTTTCATGATTATTATTTGTCATTTTCCTTTGTGCAATAACCATATGACAATTTTCATTCTTGTTATTGTAATAACAAAAATGACATGCACATGCCTAAGCAGCCAAAGCTCCTGCCTCAGCCGTGGGGCAGGAGCAGAGCAAGCAGCACCTGCCCTGCCTCCCTCATAGCACTGTGGTTGAACTGGTTGCCTATTGTGGCCAGGAAGGAATTTTTATGGGAACCCCAGATTAGCAAAGGAATTCTTGGTTTTTGTCTTCCACACAGTGTAGAGAATTGATTTGGACTAATTGGCTTCCTGAAGAACGGGGTGTTGTGGTGTAGATAGAGTTAAAATTTGCTACACACTTGCAGAGGCCCAGTACAGTTGTGCTGTGTTAGTATAGAATTAAGTAGACTCCTTAAGAGAGGAGGAGGCGACACCAGGTACAGAAGCAGGGTATGGCAAGCATTGGAGTGGCATCCTTGGGACGGGTGATCCATGAGGACGGTAAGGAACAGGCCCAGTCCCTAGCCCTCAGGCACCTGACTCCTTGTTTCAGTCCAGAAAGGACATTGTCCCCCTCACCCACAGTCTGACGGCCTGGGACCGTCTGACGGTGTGGACACTGTTTGTTGAAACTTGCGGATGGCATTTTAGGGTCCATCTAGGCCAATTCGCTGACAGTTCTGTTGAATCTGTTATTGGTTTTCTGTGTTTTTGTACTGGACCCAAATTGCCTGTGGCAATTGCCCCGACTTTAGCCTTATTCTGATGCTAATAAAGAGTGAGGATGTTAAATCCCATCTGTTGTCCTCGTTTCATTCTGAATGTGTTGACAAAGATACATTATCCCTGTTTTGACATATAACATGGGAGGAACCGGTGTTGCAACTCGGTCCTCAGTTTTCTCCAGAATTTACAGAGGACTGGTGTATTTGACCTAGGTTTGCCAAGGCCTGAAGTTACAAGGAAGGGCCCCACAACTTTGGGACTCGGCAAAGCCTCAGCTGAGTGCAGGAAGGGAGGGGGAAGAGGTCAGTGGGTGCAGGAAAGCAGGCAGCGGATGGCTGGGTAAGGGGCATAAGCAGTGGTGGCCAGGGAATGAGGGTCAGGGGAGAAGGATAATGGGAGCCTGGGACGGGGTACTCACCAGAAATGGCAGGGATCTGAGTATGGTCCTAAAGGTCTCTGGGAGCATTCTGGAAAATGTAGTCCAGCTTTTTCCCAGACAGCATTAGTTCTAATGGTGCTTCAGGATGAGTTTAATTGTGAATGGGAAGTGGGATTAAAATCCTGTGATGTCTTTGAAAATNCATATATATATATATATATATAACACAGAAAATGTTTATATGTTATTTTAAATAAAACTTGTCAATTCTTGTATCTAAAACTTTAGAATGGCAATCTTTTCAAAGTCACGTTTATCTTGGATGTCTTATATATCTTTCCTTAATATGAATGCATGTTGTAGTGACACCTCTTTGAATATGCCCTGTCCAGAAAAGATTTATAAGCTGACCATTACGTTTTCTATCACTTGAAGCATCGTCCGAGTGTGCTACCCAAACTTATGATTTGCCTTTTTTTGGAGATTTTCTTTCCCTTTTCTTTAAATCACCTGCCTTTTCTTTCACACACATAGCCCACTTTGTTTCTAGAAGTCTCTAGAAGATAGCAGCGCTCTGAATGTAGTAAAATGTGCCAGTCATGAGGCCTTGAAGGGATACATTTTCCAGCAAGTATTCTCCTGAGTTATATTACTTGTTTTTATTTTTATCATTGACTCAGGGCTATTAATCAAGTTTGAAATTAGAGAGTCTGCTGCATCAAGAGGCTTTCAGTTGCTGATTCACAAGAAGATGTAACAGGGAGGGAGGGACACACACGTTCCCATTTTACAGATATAATGGAACTGAGGTTGCTTGACAGTTACTTACCGAAGGCAAGGCAATCCAGTTCATTCATATTAGCAACCTAGGTTATGAATACTGTTTGCATTTTGAAAGCCTAATTAAATATATCTGTTCTTCAGGGTAAGGCAAAACCCACATCCAAACTTCCAAAAAACCATTGCATTGGCCACTTTTCTCTCACTGACCGCTTAGGTATACAGGCTGCAAAAAACTCATGTTGTGTAACACTCAGGGTCAACGATGACCAGGGATTGGAGGGGCATGATGTGGGGATTAAAGAGATATCCTGCAGGTGCACCACATTTTTATCTCATAGCAATTAGCAACATCTTCCAGGAAACTGACAATGNTGACCCTTACTACAGCCCATCCTTACTAGTCTTATGGCCTCCAAGTGGCAAGTGCTGTATTAAATAGGGAATGTTTTATTACCTCACAGCCTTCTGCCTTGAGCTCAGCACCACAACGCCTCAGTAAGCCAGAAGCACAAATCTATGGGTGATTTCAGACGTGAAGGGGTGCCTATTGTCCCCATCACAGAATCACCTTTTGCTTCCCCACCGGAATCAAAACTTCATGTCCAGAAGATGTGCTGGCTGATTCCAGTGGGGAATGGGGGGGGGGCCGGGGCTGCGCAGCACAATGTGCGGCCGCACAGCCCTGCTCCCACATGCTCCTCCAGCCGCCCGCCCTCCTGGAGACGGGCGGGTGCAGCTGCCCATCCAGCCACTGTGCCCGATTCCAACCCAGGGTCTGGGCCATGGCCCGGAATCGGTGGTGGTAATAGACTTTACCATCCACCGATTCCGGGCCATGGTTCAATTAACCACACTTTCGGGGATGGTGCCTGGACCATCCTTGAAAGTGTGGTTATTTTCCTTACCGCTGGTGGTTCACCGTGGTGAACATCTGGCAGTGAACAACTAGACGTTATGGGACCATCCACCACCACGGGGGATTCACCGTGGTTGAGTGTGGTAACGTAATGTTTGAAAATACCCTATATGACTTCACAAGTTTCCTGTGGGATAGGAAGTCATCCATACAGTGGAGTGGCTGTTTGAGCTTGAAGTATGATTAAGGTTTCACCTGAATCTGCTGTTGAAACAGAAAATGATTTCCACACTCACCACAATTACCATAGCTCAGTGGTTCTCAACCAGTGGTCCAAACCTGTGGTTTGTAGCCTCTGCTACAAACCTCATAGTCCTAACTTCAATCAACTTAATTTTATAATGAATAGAATGTTTCTGCTTTTTAATAGAGCATGCAACGTGCCTTAACTCTAGAGCAGCTAACACTGCCCTAGAATAATTCACATCGCTAGGATAAATGTTAACCTTGCACAGTCACAATTTCTGTCACCCACTTCCTATATCATCCCCCCTCTAAATGTTTGCCCTAGCATGCTTCTTAATCTGCATGCATATTATATATTAATTCTTGACTTTAATACCACTATCTTTTTATTTTTAATCTCATTGTTCTTAAATGTCTGAATTCCAAGTTTCCCCCCAAAACAACTTCCTCACAAGTTTGTTTTTTCTCCTAGGTCACTGCTTTCATATATACACCTGCCCTGTATTTTCTCAGTCTATAGTTCTGGCTTGTTACATACCTGAGAAAGGGCCCTGAGTGGTTTGCACACTCTTAGCAACAGAAGTTTTTACAATAAAAGAGATCTGATGAACTACTTTGTCCCTTTTTACACAAGATGGTACCACTCATGCCCATGAAGTGGATCTGTGTGGGCATGAGTGATATCGTCGCATGTAAATCCCACGGCTGGTGAGTGGGGGTGCGTGCATGCTCCCAAGAAACATGCATCCCCACTCACCACCACCCCACACATCCCCATGCACAGAGCAACTGGGGAAAACAGAGGTTGCTCTGTGCTTGGGGGGTGGGTGTGCACTGGCACCCATACACCGCCCATGCTCTGGTGTCCTCCACCCCTATGCCGCAGTCTCAGCCTGTGTAAAAAGGGCCTTTGTCACCTTGTCATCTAAGAGCTCATGCAGAATATACTGCAAAGGCATTGACAAAATAAATGAAGCAATGAAGTGTTACCTCTCCTGTGTGCAGTGGAGCTGGAATTTGCAAGAAGACAACAGAGTTAATCTCTTCCCAGTCTCTCTGTGACAGGTCTCAGTTGTCTTAGTGCAGGGCCACATCAATTCTTGTGAGTATGTAACCTCTGGCGTCCAGCATGACTCACTTTGCATTGTGTGCCTTGCCAAAAGCAGGTGTCTCACTCAGATGCTTATTTATCCTTTATGTGAGCAGATGATTTCTCCATAGGCACTTAGGCAAATTGTCATGTATATTCACCAAGAGAACAAAGTTAGTAATAAAAAAACCCCCACCACCAACAACCCTATGAATAGAACTGAACTGCTAACCTCAAGGGAAAATAATTGAGAGATGCAATGTTCAACCCTCAATAGGAAACACTCTAATTCCCAGGGACTGGGTCATAGCTAAGTGGGAGCAGGCCCTGGTGCAGATGACAGATTGGTCCCCCTGCTGGGGCACTCTACTCCAGTGTGAATATGAATTCTACATGCATATGCCTCTGCCCTAGGCATGTGGGCCCTAGTACAGCTGCACCTGCTGCATCTATCAGGGCTGGCCTTAGGGGTGTGCAGAAGGGGGCCATGTTGTTTTTCATTTTTTAAGTTGTCATTTTTGTTTTTGAAATTTTTTAAACTTATTTTTGTTATAGTTTTGTTTTTGCTTTTGCATTGGAATCCAAGGGGAATCACTGTAGGGCTTTCTAAGGCTTATGAAGCACTTGAATTTTGTCTCCAAAGCAATTCCTCCCTTCCCAAACGTTGCTAATAGTGCCGCAGCATGCAGTAGTAAGTGCATACTAACAATATGAAAAATAGCTAATATGTATGTCTAACCTACACCTAATAACCTGTACTATATTGAATATATTCTTATCTATCTATCTATCTATCTATCA
>QEPC01012542.1:115330-125373 GCA_003113815.1 Sphenodon punctatus
TGCTCATGCCTGTAATAATGCTCTCTGGAAATGTGCTGTGGGCAGCATTTAGACGCGCCGTAGACACGCTGTATTTCTGGTTGCGCATTCTTTAAGAGTTCCAATTAAATACCTTGATATCAAGATATTTAATTGGTGCTCTTAAAGAATGCACATCCGGAAATACAATGTGTCTAGGTACGTCTAAATGCTGCCCATGGTACTTTCACAGGGCACATGACTCCAGGCGTGAGCGGCACCTGCTCCTCTAAAAAGACCCTTAGTATTTTCTTCTAACAAAGGCTTGGTGAACCAAGTTATGTAAAGGGAGTCAACTGCACTAGATCTCACCTTTAGGACACCCTGGTTTGAGCTTCTGTACAAAATAACTTATCTTGACAAAGTAATTTGATTTGGCTTCTCATAATACTCACATTGGAATATGTGAATGGTAATGGTGAATGGCATCACATAAACTTTATTTTGAACAGGCTGAGCATAAACCACCCTCACAAGACCTAACAATTAGCCCGTCTATGAGGTTGAAGTTATTACTTTTAAAACTTGACACCTTTAAATTACAAAGAATTGAGAAGGCAGAAAGGTACGCAAAAGAGTACAGGTTTCTCAGTATAGTCACATCCATGTAACTGGTCTATGTTCTGTGCCTTGTGCAATGTAAATAATGTATTATAGGTTTTTAAAAAATAATCCTTTAACTATGTTTACAAAACTTGAGACAGTTGAATTTTAGAGACCGTTATGGAGAAAAGTACCACACTACCTTCTTAAAATTGAAAGGCAGAATAAGCAAGTCATGTAGTTTCCTTGCCAGCTGCAAACTCAAAGCAGCACCTGCTGCTTGGAGCCTTTTTGTGTGTCCTCTCCCTGGCAAATCATCATTGGAGAGCTGAAGCTCTTTGCTGCTAGTTGTTATACCACGAAGGAGTAACCTTCCAGGTGCTTCGGCTGAGCTGTGGCAGGTCTTACTCTCAAAGCATTAGCAACCATGAGGATGTCATAATGCCTCATTATGAGGATGTCATAATGCCTCTATGCAAATCAATGGTGCAACTGCACCTTGAATATTGTGTGCAGTTCTGGTCGCCCCATCTCAAAAAAGACATAGCTGAACTAGAAAAGGTACAGAGAAGGGCAACAAAAATGATCCAGGGTATGGAACAGCACCCGTATGAGGAGAGGCTTGATAGGTTGGGACTCTTCAGCTTATATTTGTATAGCTTATATTTTTATGGGCATTATTTTTGCATCTTTCATATATATTAGTTTGCTGTGGAACTTCCTCCCCCAAGAGTCCACCTGAGGCAATGCAAGACCATTTTGTTCTGTCGGGCTTTTGGCAGTGGGGATTGAATGGATGGGGGGTCATGGGAGGGGGGAGGGAGATGGATGGGGGGAATGGGAAGGTGGTATTGTTGGGGGTTGTGAGGGGGTTGGGAGATATGTTTGTATTTTAATGTATATTTTTTATATGTGTTTATATGTTTTTATGTGTGTAATCCCTTTTTAAAAGCGGTGCTCGCTTTCCAGGGACAGGAGTCCTAGGAGTCCCGGTTGTGTTGGGGAATTTGAGGGGAGGCTCCCGATTGGTACTGCAGTGCTTAATAATTAGAATATACCCTGGCAGTGCCTCCACTTGGATGAGCCCTATAAATAGAGATTTCTGTGATTAGGGCAACCAGGAAACAACATTTCAGATCTTCTGTCTGATAAAACAGTCTATTTAATCCATTACAACTTTAAAACTAGAATGAAAACAACAACAGAAGGAAACATCACCAAACCCTCAAATTCAAACCAGAGTCTTTGCAGCTGGCTTGCGTAGGCACGCTGGAAGTTGGCAGGGTCCGGGAACACAGAGTTCAGCAGCTTCCACTCTCCAGAAAGACTTCAGAAGACTGTCCAGAGTGTCCCACCAGAAATTCTGCTAGCTCCCCGACCTTCTCTGAGGAGATTTCCTTCAGCATCAGCCCCAGGCCCAGATAGATCTGTGCCCGGGCTATTTGTATGTCCCATGGGTGGATCAGCAAAGCAGCCTTCCACAGGGTCTGGGATTCCCAGTATAGGCCTGAGAGTGATCTCCCTCCTGAAGTTCAAATAGCAGCAGCCTTCCCCACACTCGGTCTCCCCCTTAAGCTCCCAGCAGCCCCTTCTTCTTCTTTTCTCTCTCTCTCTCTCTCTCTCTCTCTCTCTCTCTCTCTCTCTCTCTAACTGCTGCAGAATCTTCAGACCTCTCCTCTACTGAGCGCGCTCCAACCCCCAGGTCAGGGCCTGATATTATGTTAAAGGCACCTTACATTTTAGGTGCCTAAAGTACATATATTTTCTTTTGTAAGCCGCCTTGAGTCTTTTTAAGGGAAAGGCAGGATACAAATCTGAATGAATAAAGAAAAATAAATAAATAAATTTATATTCTATGATGTAAACCTCCCTGAATCTTTAGGGAAGGATGATTAGTAAATCCAAATAAATAAATAGATGTATTGAATATTTCAGACAATTACTTCCACAACTCTACCAGTTTCACAAAAAACAAATGGAAACTATGTTTATAGGTGAAAGACAGACATTTTTTTCTTGGAGACAAGTTTCCACTTAGTCAGTTTCCATAGTGCAGCTTGGATATCTTTGTTCCTCATGCTGTAGACAACAGGATTCATCATTTGTGGTACCACGGCATATGCCGCAGCAATAACAAAATCCACATCTGATGGGGAGCTGGAGGGTGGACGCAGATAGGCAAAGGTGCCAGTGCTGATTACTAAAGAGACAACAGTGAGGTGGGGCAGGCAAGTTGAAAAGGCTTTTTTCCTACCCTGCACAGAGGGGATTCTCAGCACAGCTCTGAAGATTTGCACATAAGATACAATTATGAAAGCAAAGCAGCCAAAAAGTAAACACACACTAAAGACAATAGCCCCAACCTCAATGAGGTACAAGTTCGAGCAGGAGAGCTTGAGCAGCTGTGGGATTTCACAAAAGAACTGATTGATTATATTGGAGCAGAAGGTTATTACAAATGTGCTACCAGCATGTAAAGCTGCATTGAGAAGGCCACTGATCCATGCACCTGCTGCCATTTGGATGCAGGCTGCCCTGTTCATCACAGTCTCATAGTGCAGCGGATCACAGATGGCAACATATCGGTCGTATGCCATGACTGTCAGGAGGGAGCGGTCCGATATAACAAACAAGAAAAAGAAAAACACTTGGGTGACACAGCCAGAATAGGAAATCAGCCTGGTATTCATGAGGGAATTAGCCATGGCCTTGGGGACAGTGACAGAGATAGATCCAAGGTCCATGATGGCTAAATTCATCAAGAAGAAGTACATGGGGGTGTGAAGGTGCCGGCTGAGGGCGACCACTATGATGATGAGAAGATTCCCCATTGCAGCAGTCAGATAAAGTAACAGAAATACCACAAAGTGTAGAACCTGGAACTCCCAAATCTCATAGAATCCCATGAGCAGGAACCCTGTCATGTTGCTTACATAGGCCATTTCCTCCTCATCTGCCTGTGGAAGCAAGGAGAACATCATTGGCTGTGAGTAGATTAGAAAGGAAATGATCAGATTACAGTGATTACAGTGAAATTCCCCTACTTTTACTACATATGGGTGAATATTTTCCTTCAAAACCTTTAGGGAGAAATTACTTTTTTGTACTAGTGGAAGTTATCATGACACACGTCTCTTTTCAACACACAGCTCAGGCTTTAAAGGGCCAGAATGTTCATGTTGTGAATAAAGTGTTGATTTCCAAATTATCTTTCTCTTATGCCTTTGCAGTAGCAGCCATTATGGGCTAGGCAATGTTTAAACATTTTTATGTTACAAAATGTTGGCTATCCAGGGCATAGCACTGGATTTTGGTCTGTTTTTCATCCATCTGTGACAAGTTGTTAAAAAAGGTTAGAGAGAGAACTGTGTTGCGATAACGCTGGCCAGAGATGGAATTTCCATTTCATAGGAAATTCTGATATTTTTCCTTTCTTTTTTATCCAGGCCAAAGCATGAACAAAATACTTTTTAATGCAGATTTTTAAATGACAAAACAAATTTTGCATTCATCTTCTAAAAATGTGTATGCCTTATTTCATGTCTACATATGACTGAAGTACATTCCCCAGCCCCAGCCCCACTGTAGCCAGTAGATTGACAGTGAGAGGCTCTTTGTCACACTCCCCTAAAAGAATGAGCAAGGAGGGGCTTGTGGCTGTGTAGGCAGTGCAGCCTTAGTTGCTAGGGCAATGCCTGCCTGGGGAAGGGAAGCTGGACTGCCTGACCAGGGTTGCATAGGCAGCCACAGCTAGAGTGTGAAATGTAGCCTTGCGAAGCAGGAGTTGACTTAGGTGTTTCAGCAAAGTCTTAGGTGCAAGGGGGCAGTGCCTCGGGGGCTGAAGTGAGCATCACCCACCCTCTCTATGGTACTGTGAGTGTACGCGGGCAGCCTATTAAGGGGCCGGGAAGGATTTTTTGCAGGAACCCCAGATTGGCAGAGGGATTCCTATTTTTGGCCTTCCCCTCAGTGCTTCAGATTCCAACTATCTTACTATGGTCTATTGGGGCAGGTGCTTTAAGTTAGACTTGTCGCACTCTGCGGGGGTCCAGTAACCTTGTTGCACTTTGTTGCCAATCGGATTTATACACAGGAGGAGACATCTCCTTAAGAGATGGGGAATTGTGACCTTGGTGCATTTGCAGGGTGCGGGGTCACATCCCTGGGAGGGGTCAAACTTGAGAGCACCAATGGGGCATATGCAGCCTCGGGCCCACTGAACTTCCTCCTTGCCCCAGTCCCAAGGGGGATAGCATGCATCCTGCGATGGAGGGGGAAGCATATTTTATAGGTGTATGGGCTGGGTCTTGCAAGTGCATCAAGGCAATAAAGGCACACGATAGGCAATAGCCCCAACTTCAATGAGGTACAAGTCAGAGCAGGAGAGCTTGAGCAGCTGTGGGATATCAGTCATATGCCATCAAGCTTGGTTACCCGTGATGTTGCTGTTGAACAGTTAATGCTTGTTCTGTTACTGGACCCAAATTGCCGTTAGCAATTCCCACCCAGATCTAAGCAATAAAGAGTGTGGCCTTTTTTACACCAAATAATTGTGTCCTTGTATCACTTAGGATGCACCAGCAATCAGGTCTCTTCCATCCTTGTGTTTTAGAAATAAAAATGTATAAATAAAAATAAGATTTCTTATGTGATCCTCAGGGTCAATACACCCCACTGAAGTCGGTGGGATGTCTTGTCTGAATTGAGGATCTGGACATTAGCCCTTTATCCTAAGAGAGCTGTCCCAGCAAGTGTTGACCCAGCTCTTTGACTCTATTAGACTGAGACCACCTTACATTTGCTGAGTCCTTACAGTACAGGACTATACTGCCCCTTCTACTGCTCCTTCTGCTGCACTGTTTTTTTTCACTGCCAGTGCCTCTGGCCTTAGTTATTTTCCAGATTAAGGGTGTCATCCTATGCATTGCATGCATGAAGATGGTATGCACATTTGCAAAGATGACACGTATGCACACAATGCTGTGCAACATTTTTCAGCCATGGAGCAAAAGCAAAGAAAGCGTACCAAATCCAAAAGGCTCACAGGTGCATGCTCCACAGCACACACAGTGGTCACAGCATGCATGACAGAAGTGGTTAAAGGTTGCACACCTGTTCCATCCCTCGAGTTGTGGGGTGTGCAGGCTCAGGGAGTGATGTTGACCCAGTTTGCACCCTTATCATGTGCAACTATGCTGCACATGTTGTGTGCATTGTGCACCTACAATGTGTGTGTTTGTTGCACACGCATATTGCATAACTACACAAACAAGCAGCATGTGCACTTCATAAGATTGTGCCCTGAATGTTTTATAATGACCCATCACTTTATAAATTCATCTTCAGTGACTCCTCAGTCTATATATTTGTAGTTCTGATACTAATAAACATTTGTAAATAGCTGAAAAGACAGCGGAAGTACAGAAATCAGAAAGAAGGGACAAATGTGATATTTAGATAATATATATTTTATGATATCAGACAGCTAGATAGATGATATGAGAGAATGCTAGGCACAAAGGCAAATAGAAGAACAGATGAACAATATAAAGGGAGGAAGAGGGGAAAGTGTGCTGGCAACACAGTGGTGGTGGGTTGCTTGACAGATGGAGATCTTTTATATTTGTTCAGGTATCATCAAGACACTGCAGCACTCGTGGCAGCAGTGACTGACACTCAGGGATAGATAGAAAGAAGGAAAGGGAAGGGGTGCAGTAGCAGATCAGTACAAGGATGTTCAAATGAAGCAAAGGCAGACAGAAAGATAAACCAATAGAGCAGTCATTTGTTAGACAGTTTGAGCAGGCCATGAGGACAACAAGAGAGAAACTGAGCAGATGATAGAGAGTTGAAGAAGACTTACTGTTTTTCCTATGCTGATATGTTCCATATTGTGAGGTGATTTCTTCTCCAGTTCCAGTGGTTGTCAGGTGTGTTCCTATCTCACGTGTCTGTGTGTTTATGTGTCTGTCTCTTTCTGCCTAATTATGATTATATCATAACCAGCTAACTACATTTATTTCCAAACATCTACGCCAAATATTCCTCTTTTGATTTTTCATTCCTCACAATGATACGTCAAAGCCTGTTCAGAGGGGAGCTCTGACTGGGGCTGATACCAGGCTCCACTGGCAGTAACAGGGTGTCTATGTTGAAGGGAGGTTTATTAAATAAACCTCCTTAAATACTTAAATACTTGGAGACTCACTTCCTAGAGCCCAGCCCAGCTCAGACGCAGAGAGTCCCAGAGTGGCTAATTATCTTTTCTGCCCTCCACTTTTTCTACAAGTTTGGACAAAATTAATTAGTTCCAAATCCAGCTAAACTGTGGATTCCAGTGTGGGTGCATGGAGGCTAAATTTGAAGCAAGCACAATATATGATACTGTACAATGTCTTTACTGTTTACATAGCATGGAAGTTAAGGCTGTCCTTTTCTCTCAAACCTATATAAAAGCTGCCCCTTGACCCACTCTTGTTTTTTAGCTTCAGTGTCGCTGCCATCCTGGAAAGAGAAAAATATTGAGAATGAAAGCCCAAGACTAAGTGTAGATATTTGTACCATAAGTTGTAAAGGAGAACAGTTTGATAGTGTACATTCTTTGTTGCTTTTGTGGTGCGCGGGTTAAGGCCATATACTTGACTTGCAATTTTTCTAGCTTCAGTGTTACTGCCAACCTGGAAAGGGGAAAGGATTGGGGGTGAAATACAAAGACTAAGTTTAGATGTAAGCTGTAAGGGAGAAAAATCTGATAATGTACATTCTTTGCTGCTTTTGTGGTGCACGACTTAAGACCTAAACCTTAATGACTTACAGTCGTGGACTGAACTTGCAATTTTGGTCCTTTTTGAAGCAGGGCTGAATTTGCAAGGGCCTTAACGCCTTCCTTAAACTAAAACGTTTTTCGAGTATGGAATTTCCTCCTTTTTTGAGAGGATTTGCAATACAGAAAAATGTTGCAATACAGAAAATTCCTCCTGCTGGTGTGGTAGAACACGGTGCAGTGTAACAGTAAAATTTCTGATTTTCAAAGGCTCACCTTGTACTGAAATGTGGCTGCCCCTGGAGTATGGAAAGTAATCAAATACTCCACCTCCTGAAGTGCAGAGCACTCATGTGGGTTGCAAAGCTGTGCACAAGTCTGGCAGGACCCATTGACTAGATTTTAGAAAGTATGAGTAATCAAATTACACTCCTTCCTACATGTAGAATAAACTGACAGGACCAAAAATATATATATACAAGCCTGCAGGTATCTTGGGAACTACTACTACACAGTGGTCCTAATCCAAAGCCCCGCAGATCCTCACATGCCAACGCATGCGTGCACACGCATGCAACTACGCAGAACCCACACTGATCCACATTGCTAGTACATTGTGCTTTGTGTAAACCACGCATGCTGCACTGCACAACGATCCACGGAGTTTTGGATTGGGTATAATATCTGATGTTCTCTGCTAAAGAATTATACAGACACAGAAAACTACATTTCTCAGTTTTTTGACAAATACAGTGCAATGGAGAAAAGTCTTCCTGCTGGCGCAGTAGAATGATGAGTAGCGTAACCATTATGCCAAATTAAAAATGAGGATTTATGCTCTGTGTGTGTTCTTTAAAATCACAAGATCAGCTTCAAAATCATGAGGGGGGAAGTTTTACGGTAAGGGGAAGTGTTCATGAGATTTGACGGACGTGTATTCATTGTTCAAGCTAGGGAAGGACATTTACCTCCTAAAATCTCGTGATTTTGAAGCTCGTCTTGTGATTTTTAAAAGGCTTGAGACTTGTGATTTTGGGAAACCTCTGGGCCCGAGGTCAGGTGAGGTACACTGATAGTTCTCCAACTCAGAATCCCCGCTCTCCTTGCCAACTTAAAGTAGGAGGAAGTGACTAGTTATATTTTTTGAAAGGTTTACGAATTCTTACAATCATGAAATCAGCTTCAACATCATGAGATTGTTAAGGGGGGAAGTGTTCATTAAGGTCAGGGGAGGTGTTTAAGAGATTTCAGGGTCTTGTGTTTATTGTTTTAGTTAGGAAAGGACATTTGCCTGATAAAATTCTCCAGTTTTTTAAGCTCATCTTGTGATTTCTTAAAGTTGCTACTCCTAAACATGAAACACAAATTAATGTTCAGGATATAGTAATAACTAGAGGAAATTAACTTGACTTGTACTACAATGGATGCTAGAGAAGATGCCCTCAGTAGCACAGATCTTCGGAGTGCATGATACACCATCCAGTCAAGAAATAAACTCTTTGCAAGATGGGGATAGAGAGGAACCATCTGTTATTTGCAAAGAAAAATCCTCTGCATGAACTACCCAGACAAAATATAGCCCACGGCAGGGTCATAGTTCCCATAGGGACAGAGGCGGGACATTTGTTCCAGGGCCCAAGCTGGGGAGGGTGGGTTTACCATAAATGCTTCCTCTGCCCCAGGGCTCCAAGTAAACACAACTGCCACTGCCTCTCATTCCATACCACAGCCCCTGCCCCACAGCCCTGAGCTCCCCCTCCTCTGCTATTGCTTTTCAATCCACACCCACAGTCTCTGCTCCACCAACTGTGTTCCTATCTTTGCTTCTGCCCCTCAATTCCCACCCACAGCCCCTGCTCCCCCAGCCCTGCTCCCCAGCTCTACCACTGCCACTCAGTGCCCACCCGCAATCCCTGTTCTGCCAGACCCGAGCTCCCCACAGCTCTCCTGCTGCCCCTCAGTCCCCACCGGTAGCCCTGTTCTCCCTGCCTTGAGGTCCCTACCCAGCTCTGCCACTGTTCCTTGATCGTCACCTGCAGCCCCTTCTGTTCCAGCCCTGGGGTCCCCCCAGCTCTGCCACTGTCCCCTCACTTTCTCTATTCCCCAGCTTCACCAGCTTCAATGTAGCTGGGACTGAAAGACCAATGCAAAGTATCAGGGCAGAGAGCATAACTTGGAATCAATCTCAGTATGTGAGGCTGAACAAAGTCTTTACCGCTTACATGGCTTGCAAATTCAGGCAGGAGTCTTAACTTGCAATTTCCATGCTTCTTAGTGCATGATTGAATTTGCAAGAGCCTTAACTGTTTTTGTAAATGGGAGGGTTTTTTAAATTATGGAATACTCTCTTTTGTCTGAATGCATAGGCAATATACACATTCATTACATTATTGCTATACCGCCCCTCTTGATGATCACGACTCAAGGTGGTTTACAAAACATTTTAAATATAAAATACAATAAATGAAATAACATAATACATAGATAAAATACATAATCAAAGACAGTTCCATCAACACATAAATATATGTGGCCCCAGGACAGAAAAATACATCACCATATTCCCAGGTCCACCCCACCCTATACTGCCCAGGATCTCTCTCTCACCAAGGTACCATTTCACCACTCCCCAAATGTCTTGTACCCCTCCTCTCACTAGGGATACCAAGACCTCCTCCCTAACCCATTCTCCCTTCACTCCCTGCTCTCACCAGAGAGC
>QEPC01012544.1:38430-51740 GCA_003113815.1 Sphenodon punctatus
TTTATACAGGGATCCCTCGCCTGGGACTGAGATGCATCTGCCTCTGGGGTGGGGGCGGCTGTTTATACAGGGATCCCTCGCCTGGGACTGAGATGCAGCTGCCTCTGGGGTGGGGGCGACTGTTTATACAGGGATCCCTCACCTGGGACTGAGATGGATCTGCCTCTGGGGTGGGGGCAGTCATTTTACAGGGATCCCTCGCCCGGGACTGAGATGCCGCTGCCTCTGGGATGGGCCTGCTGTTTAAAAAGGTGTCCCTCACCAAGTACTGAGATTCAGCTGCCTCTAGGGTGGGGGTGGCTGTTCATATTATTATTTATTATTATTTTATTTTATTGTATATAGCACCAGCAGTGTACCTTGCACTGTACAATCAATCAATACTTATAGACAGGTTCCCTACCCCCAAGGGGCTTGTTACAGTCTAAGGCACTGCTGTGCTTTGGGGTGGGGGGCAGCATCCCAGGCAGTGAGAGCAGGAAGAGTGAGAGACTGGGGGTGTCCCGGGTGGATAGTGCCACAGCAGGGAGCAGCAGGCACTGGTCACCAGCAGAAGGCAATGGCAGGGGGGGTGGTCTGGGTGCATTCCCTGCTTCCGTAGCTGCAATAACTCCCAGCCCCGTGAAAGCTGAGCCCCATCAGGAAAGTGAAGCCCCACATGCCCCCTGCAAGGGCACTGAACTGGGGGAGCGGGGGAGGGCGACAGTCATCTCCAGGAGCCACAGGCGCTGCAACAGGCAGACCAGTGCCCACAAGGTACAGAATGGGCGCAGCCCATTGGCTGGTTAGCACAGGATGGAGGTGGGGACATAGGAGCCATTGGTTAATTGTTGCTGGTTAGGGGCGTGGCTAAAGCCGTTTGTTGGTACGAGTCACTCCACTCTGGCCAGTGGCCAGAGTTAGGGTCAGGGCTAGGGTCATGGCTAGGGCTTAGGAGGAAGGGTTAGGGTTAGGGTCAGGGTCAGGGTCAGGGTCATGACTAGGGCTTAGGAGGAAGGGTTACGGTTAGGGTCAGGGTCAGGGTCATGACTAGGGCTTAGGAGGAAGGGTTACGGTTAGGGTCAGGGCTAGGGTCATGGTTAGGGCTTAGGAGGAAGGGTTAGGGTCAGGGTCAGGGTCATGACTAGGGCTTAGGAGGAAGGGTTACGGTTAGGGTCAGGGCTAGGGTCAGGGTTAGGGTCATGGTTAGGGCTTAGGAGGAAGCATTGGGTCAGGGTCAGGGCTAGGGTCATGGTTAGGGCTTAGGAGAAAGGGTTAGGGTCAGGACTGGGATCATGGTTAGGGCATAACACATTTTGAGTCTCTATTTTAACACATTTTGAGTCTCTATTTTCTGGTGGCTCGGAACCTAGTCCATCTCTGTCGGATTCCTTGGACTTAGCTCTGCTGTGGCAGCCAATTACAAATTTAGAAGTGATGAAAGCTGTTGATGCAGCTCACAATAATAAGGCACCGGGTATTGATCATATTAGAATTGAGTTTATCAAACAATGTAGGGATTGGTGGGTGTCATACTTAGCAGCCCTGTTCACTGCAATAAACAACACAGGGATTCTACCCAAAGACTGGGGCATAGCGGGGGTATCCCCTTTAGACAGAAAAGGCCCTAGAGCAGATTCCGCAAACTACCGTTCGATTAGTTTGTTAATAGTTATTAGTAAATTGTATACTGGGATCCTTCTCTCTAAGTTAACATCATGGCTCACTTCAAATAATGTTATCCATCCTGAGCAGGCTGGGCTCCAGCAGGGGAAATCGACTGTTCAACAATGTATGGTCCTTTATCATTTAGCCTCCAAATATGTTGCTCGCAGATTCGTTGTAGCATTTATGGACCCGCGAACAGCGTTCGACTCCGTGGATAGGGAATTACTTTGGAAGAAACTCAAGGCATTAGAAATAGAACCACGGCTACTTTTTCTGTTGCAGAATCTACACAGCCAATCTAGTCTGAGAGTTAAATTAGACAATCAAGGCCATGTCCCAAGGAAAATCCCTCTTCATAGAGGAGTCAGACAAAGATGTCTTCTGGCCCCAGCACTCTTTAATGTCTCTATCAATGAGGTAGTCCCTTTACTGACAGAGGAGAGATTCCACCTACCCAAATTAGCTTCGAGGGGAGTGGGATCCCTATTATATGCGGATGACTTAGCAATAATGTCGCTAACACGTATTGGTCTACAACGCCAGTTGGCGGCTTTTGCTCAATTTGGCCACCAAAATAAACTTCTAATAAACGATGAGAAGTCAAAGGTACTGATCTTCTCAAAGGCCAACAGAGTACACCCATGGGTGGGGGAGGGTCTAAGTAGTCAACAAGGACCTGTCTTCAAATACTTGGGGTTAACTTTCCAACAAAACCTTAAGTGGACTCAACATCTTCAATAGGCCAAGCAGAATATTTCAGGGGCCCCTTTGGCAATATTGAGGATTTGGGGGCATTTGGGGAGAACTGATATTATATGGGCGATGAGGGTCTTCAATGCCAAGGTTAGGTCCAAGTTTCTCTATGGGGCAGGTCTTTGGGCTATACCAACACCCAAAGGACGGAGTATCCCCTGTAATAAATGTTTACAGCGAATATTAAGAACCCCATGGGGAATCCCCTCCGCTGCCCTTAGTTTGGAAACCGGGCAACCCAGTTGGGAATTAGTGGCTAGAAGGGAGGCCTTTGATTTGTGGTTTAAAATGCTTTTTTTCAACAAGCCCTCTGCTTAGTCTTATTAGAGATGATTCATTTAGAAACCTGTGGATTACAGATATGGAGACTCAATTGGCTCGCCTGGGATTTTCCCGAGATTATATTCTTTCAAAGGGATTCTCCCAGGGTAAATCTGAAGTAGTTCAGCGCATCAATGATGTTGAGAGGCAACAAAGCATTGCTACTGTAAGCAGCACCTCCTTTTGGAGAGACTACCTTAACAGCATACCAGATTATAGTGAAGAAATGGCAATTTATCTGTCGCAATTACATTCAGATAGAGCAAGATATCTGTTTCTAACTGCTTGTTTAAACTCATTACCCACTAGAATTTTGGAGGGTAGGATTGCTAATGTTGAGTATGTCCATTTGATACGCAAGTAACTGAAAGAGTGGCACATAACTTAATTGAGTGCCAGCTATATAACAAGCCAAGAAACCATTACCTGGCTTCCTTTTTGGAGTATTTCTCGGGCAGATCTAATTACACAAACGTTACTGGCAGGTAAGGATTTAAAAGTGACTCGGGCAGTGTCAGGCTTTTTAATAGCTGCCTTTGAAATTAGAGGGAAATTTCTTAAATTTCAAAACATTGACATCCCCTTGGAGTTATAATTAAACTTATCTGTAACAGATCTGTTTTTTCTTGGAAACAGGCTAGATGCTGGTATTTTACCGGGCCAATCTGGGCCTAGATTGTCTGTCCTTTATCTGCTTATTATCATTTAAAGATATCGATCTACTTGATTAGCATAAGTACTTAGTGTTGATGAAAACTATTTTATCTTGTTTGTTATTACATTGTTCTGTCTTGTTCTTAAAGATTTGCGATGGCCTCTGGTCAAGCATAATAAAAACATTGGATTTAGTTAGAGCTTAGGAGAAAGGGTTAGGGTCAGGGTCAGGGCTAGGGTCATGGTTAGGGCTTAGGAGGAAGCGTTAGGGTCAGGGTTAGGGTCAGGGCTAGGGTCATAGTTATTATTTATTTGTTTATTTATATTTCTTAGCCACCCCCTCATGCCCATGGCATCTCGGGACGGTATACAACATAAAAACAGTGAACAATAAAATACAGCAAGTAAAAACATTTAAAAACACATCTAACAAACAACAGCTACCCCCCCCACCCCACATTTTATTTACTCACCCCACCCTCCCCTCCTCCGAAGGCCTGGGAGAACAGCCAGGTTTTGCAGGCCTGGCGGAAGGCCACCAACTTGGGGCCAGACGGACGTCCTCCGGGAGGGAGTTCCATAATTGTGGAACGGCCACTGAGAACGCCCTCTCCATTGTGGCCCCCCGCTTTACACAGGGGACCTCTAAGAAGGCGCCCCCGGCGGACCAAAGGGGTCGTTCTGGGGTGCAGAGGGTGAGGTGGTCCCTGAGGTATGAAGGGCCAAGGCTGTGTAGGGTTTTGTAGGCCAAAACCAGCACCTTGAATCTGGCTCGGTACACTATAGGCAGCCGGTGCAGCGTGCGGAGCACGGGGGTGATGTACTCCCGCCAGCTCATCCCCATAAGGAGACGAGCTGCCGCGTTCTGCACCAGCTGCAGCCTCCGAACCAGCATCAGGGGAAGCCCCACGTAGAGTGTGTTGCAGTAGTCCAGCCTCGAGGTGATGAAGGCGTGGACGATGGTGGCCAGGTCAGGTCTGGAGACATATGGACGCAGTCTCCGTACCAGATACAGCTGGTGGAAGGCGGCTTTAGCCACTGCCTCCACCTGCCGGTCCAGGTGGAGCTCTGAGTCCACCAATACCCCCAGACTCTGAACCTGCTGGGCTACAGGAGGGAGGATCCCCTCCACGAGGGGAACCGACACCTCCCTCATCCTACCCACCGCTGTCTTATCAGGATTGACCTTCAGTCTGCTCTGCCGCAACCAGTCCGCTACGGCCTCCAAACACTGGGACAGCACTGAGACGGCAGGACCTGGGTCAGTTGAAAAGGAGAGGTAAAGCTGGGTATCATCAGCATATCGGTGGCAACGCACCCCAAACCCTCTCACGACCTCCCCCAAGGGCTGCATATACACATTAAACAACAATAGAGACAGAATGGAACCCTGCGGAACGCCACAATCCAGAGCTCGGGGGCTAGATGATTCAGCCCCAGGCCAACCCACTGGCTTCTCCCCGAGAGGAATGAGCGGAACCATCCAAGGACAGTCCCGTCCAGGCCCCCCAGGTCTTGCAATCGTCTCAGCAGCAGCCCATGGTCCACTGTGTCAAAAGCGGCCGAGCGATCTAGCAGGACCAGAAGTGTCGACAGTCCTGCGTCCTTCTCCCAGCGGAGATCGTCCACCAAGGCCACCAGCGCCGTCTCTGTGCCATAGCCGGGGCGGAACCCAGATTGAAATGGGTCCAGGAAACTGATGCCGTCAAGATGCACCTGGAGTTGCAGCAGCACCACCCATTCAATAACCTTCCCTAAAACGGGAAGATTAGAGACAGGTCGGTTAGGGCTTAGGAGAAAGGGTGTGGGTCAGGGCTAGGGTCATGGTTAGGGCTTAGGAGGAAGGGTTAGGGTTAGGAAATGGGCTCAGGATGGGGTTGGGTCCAGGAGTCCCTTCAGTACATGTCTCTGCCTGAGCAGGAATCCCCTGCGTAGTTTGGGATCCCCCCCACCCCCTTCGCCATCCCACTGAGCCTTTCTCCCCTTGTGGTGGAGCAGCCAGAGAGCCCTAGCGCTCCAATTGGGGGTGGATCCCCTGGTCTGGAAAACCCCACTGGCGGGGCAGAGTGCAGCGAAACGCAGAGTGCTTTGGGGGACTGGGCTGGGGTGTCAGCCGGGGTCAGGAAACTTGCAGGCTCTCTGTCATGCTCAGCCTCACAAAACAGCGGCACTGAGGGAGGTGGGGGTGGGCACACGCTTGGCAGTGCCAGAGGTAAGTTCTGTGTAAACCCACAGAGTGCTGTGCTGTACCAGGTGGGGGGAGACAGGAGAGCGTTGTGCTGTATCAAGTGGAGGAGGTTTTTGGGATGCTCCCCATGTTTTTGGGATCGAGCTTTTCTCATCCTCCCATTCAACACCCATTTGTTTATTTCATTCCCCACCAGCAGCTGATACTTTGCGGTTCTGGGTAGCATGACCACCTTGATTTGTCCCTTCACCTCCTCCCATTCCAGCTCCACCTCAGCTGTGGGGGTTTCAGTTCCTTGTCCCGCATAGTTAGTGATGGAGACCTTGTGGGGGGCAGGCGAACCCAAAGGCACATCTAAATGTCAACAGGCTGTCTGGCAAGAGTCTTCAATACACATTTTGGTATCTCTTTGTATTTCCTGTAGCGTGGTGACGTGTCAGAGCCCTAATTTGAGTTCTACAGTTTTCAACTGTAACATCACATACATGTGGAACCTTTTGTATTACATATTTGTCAGACTTGTAGTCTACATGTATTGTAACATTACATACATGTGGAACCTTTGGCACTACATATTTACCAGACTTGTAGTCTACATGTAGTCCCGTGTTACACGTGTGTGACCCTATGTTTCTCCGTGACAGGGGTGTAACACAATTTTGGGATCAAATCCTCTCTGACCATGACCATGTCAGCCCCATTATCAACTCGGCCCACACAGGACGCGCTGTTTATTTTGGCTGGTCTGAAGAGGTGTGCGTTGTCTGTGGGTGGTTCGTGGAGTGTGTAACAGATAGAACCCCCTGTGGGAGTATCTCACTTCACTGAGGCCAAGTTAGTGTCAATCTTAGACCTGGTTTGGTCCTCAGTTTTCCTTGACTTGGGGCCATATCTTGCTATGTGTCCTGGCTGGTTACAGGAAAAACAGTTTCTGGGATTGGTCTGTGGGTTGTGGGAAGTGTGTGCTGTTTGGGGTCTGGGGGATCCCTGGCTCCCCCCACCCACGTTCTCATTTGGTTTGTTCTGGGTCGGGTTACCCTGCTCAGAGTGGGGAGGTTTATACCCATTCTTCTGGTAAAACCCTTGTTTGGATTTCCCCCCATTATTTGGCTTCTTTTCCCCATAAGCTGAGATAGCATTTGCAGTAAATTCATCTGCCCTCCTCCCCACCTCCTTGATATTCATGATCCTATGATTAAGCAAGTGTGCTTTTAGGTTAGGGCTGAAAACATTAAAAAATTGTTCTAGCACTACAAGATCAATGATTTGGCCCCCAGTAGCATTCCCTCGTGCGTCTAACCATTTCACCCCATACTGTTTCAACGTATTGCAAACATCGGAATACGACAAGACATACCATCTCCCTTTTATAGTTGTGTAGTTTCTGGCGAAAGGTTTCTGGGGTGATCCTGTACCCCTCAAGAACCGTGTTTTTGAAGTCATCGAAAGTCAATGCTTGGTTTTCCTCTGCTTTTGTGTTGTACACCCTCCTTGCTTTCGCTGAGATCTTAGGCAACAATAACTGGATCCACATGTCGTTGGGAATCTTTTCTTGTCGAAATATGTATTGTGCAGTGGTGAAAAAGTCATTGATGCACTCTCTGTCGTCATACTGGGGTAGGAGGGGTGCGTAGTCTCGAATCCTGCGTCTCCTCTCGCTGTCAGCGTTGCCTCCTGAAGGGAGTTGAGGTTCCATTCCTAGGTCTTTCTGGGCTTTCAGGAAATTGATCTGGTGTTGTCTCTCTCTCTCTCCTTCTCCTCTGCTCGTGCTCGCCTTTCTTTTTCCTTCTCCTCCGCTTGTGCTTTTATTCTCATTTTCTCCAATTCCAGTTCCGTGTCGATCTCCTGTTGCATTTTCCATCTCTCCAATTCCACTTGTGGCTTCATTTTCATCTCCTCCAGTTGGAGTGATGTTGGCTGGGCAGGCTCACCCTCCTAGTTGGGATCCTCTTCCTCTATGTGGTGAGGTGGGAGGCTGCCCAGGGGACCTGGTTGTCCCTTGCTCTTATTCTGCTTTCCCACATTTTGAAGTTTTTGATAAGCGGTTTTAGCTGTTCTTTGGTTTCCCCTGCTATTTCAAGACCTCTCTTTCGGGCTCCCCTGATCAGTTCTGACTTTCTCAGGTCGTGAAAATGCTTTGGAAGCCCTATTTTGCTCACTATCCCTGACCCACGAAATCAAAACTAAAACAACAAACACTGCACACTCTGGTCAAAGATTTGCTTATTCCACTCTTAGAGTTGAGTTCCAGAAGGTGCTGGCAACTCACTCTCTCCAGATATGGGATTCCCTTCAGAGGATACCACTTACTTTTGTTTATCCCCCTTTGCTTTTCTACACATTGGCACACCAGTCTGAGCATAACCCTTCTTGTTAGGTGCCACTGTCACGGGATTGGGGTCCACTACCCCACTTTTCTGGGTTTGGGTGACTCAGTTTCCCTCACTTGCAGCCCGTCTGAATCAGTTCTCTCTCTAGCTGATTCAGTCCTGCAAAGGGGACAACACTTTTGTCACCCAAGCTCCAGAGACTTCCCACTCACAGACTCTTTTCTCTCTGGGTTCGCAAGTGCTTGAGGGCACAAGATACTCAGACTGTGTTTCCCAGTGTGAGACAACAGAAAGCACTTCTTAGTAAAGAAGAAAGTTTATTGATTACATAAACAAAGATCATTTGAACGCAGAGTGGCAAATAAAACAAAAGTAAATAATGCATTCCTAGTCTGTACTGAGAAGGTCCCTGGTTAAGATCTTACCCTACATAAAGTCCTTGCGCTTAAATCCATTTCTCAGCCAGATATAGTGAGGCTGGGCTTTGAGTCCTTAGAAGCAAAGTCTCTTCTCTCAGTACATTGCTTCAGCAGGCTAGCTGACAGGCTCTTGCCCTCCAGCTATAATCCGAGACTCAGCGAGTCTTAGGATGAATGAGTTCCCAAATGACACTGTTCTCTATGGGTCCAAATGTCCCTTATAAATCCTTGGGGGGGGGAACCCTAGTTTCTTCTTGAGTCTTCCAGAAAGTCCTTTTGTCTTCCCCTAAACCTGTGGGCTCACTCACGTATACAGTTTCCTTTCATTTGTATTCTTACAGCTGCTGTTAGACACACTCACACCTTGTGGAAAGACCTCTGTTTACATATCAATGCCCTTTGGGGCTGTGCTGCTCCTATTTTCAGACAGTGTCTCTGTCACGGACAAACATGGGGCCACACACGTGTAACATGTGACTACATGTTTGGTAAATGTGTGGTGCCAAGGGTTTCACATGTATGTAATGTTACTATACATGTACTCTATGTAATGTCAAAGGTTCCACATGTTTGTAATGCTGACATTGAGAACTGTACCACTCAAATTAGGGCTTTTACACATCACCAGGCTACAGGAAATACAAAGAGATACCAAAATGTGTACTGGGGCCCAGACGGATGGCCAGGGACATTAACAATGCTAATGCAGGTAGCCATTGACTACATGCAGAAAGACAGAGAAATCTGATAAGAGAACAAAGGGAATTCTAGAAGCCTGGAGAACTTACTAGGAGTTTTCCTCCAGGAGATATAAGGAGAGAGATCCCAGAGGGGAGAGACATTCTTCTTGCAAAGCAGCTTGGAGAGAACATCTGCATACGAAAAGGACCAGCCTGGCTACAGCAGGCTGGGGACAGCGTGAACTGAGAGACAGGATTGATCTCTAAATCAGGGCCCAGTCATTGCCTATATGACTGAGAAACCAGAACTTCTGAACCTTGCTAGGTAAGATGCCTACTTTAGGAACTCAACCAGTATAAGTTAGGAATGTGTTATGTTTACCTTTGATTTCTAGTTACCACTCTGTTTCAACTATCTTGTTTATGTAATCAATAAACTTACTTCTTACTTTATAAAGAAGTGGCGGTGTCAAATATTGGAACACGTAAAGAGTCTGTAAACGGGAAGGATCGGGCCCTTGTGTGACAAAGGAGTTTCATTGTGACAGACTTGAATTAACCAGAGAGAGAACTGATTCAAGAGAACTGTGCGCAAGGGAAACTGAGTCACTCAAACCTGGTAAAGTGGGGGTGCAGACTCCCAAACCCATGACAGTCTCCTGTTTCGCAATGTTACAGTAATGGTTTAACCTCTCTCAGCTTGGTATCATTGTCACAGATTGGTTTCTATAACTTAATAGTACATGTTACAAACTAGTTTCTATAAATTAACAGTGCCTGCATGTTCCCTCTGGTCATGTGTGACCCTATGTTCTCTCATGACAGAGTGCCGTGCTGTACTGGGAGGGGGAGACAGGAGAGCACCGTGCTGTACTGGGTGGGGGAGGTAGGAGAGCGCCGTGCTGTACTGGGCGGGGGAGACAGGAGAGCGCCGTGCTGTACTGGGTGGGGTAGGTAGGGGAGCGTCGTGCTGTACTGGGCGGGGGAGACAGGAGAGCGCCGTGCTGTACTGGGTGGGGTAGGTAGGGGAGCGTCGTGCTGTACTGGGCGGGGGAGACAGGAGAGCACCGTGCTGTACTGGGTGGGGGAGGTAGGGGAGCACCGTGCTGTACTGGGAGGGGGAGACAGGAGAGCACCGTGCTGTACTGGGCGGGGGAGGTAGGGGAGCGCCGTGCTGTACTGGGTGGGGGAGGTAGGAGAGCGCCGTGCTGTACTGGGTGGGGGAGGTAGGCGAGCGCCGTGCTGTACTGGGTGCGGGAGGAGGGTGGGATGCTGCATTGGGGAGGGGGGCACCGTGGTGTATGTGTGGGGCGGGTGGGAGAATGTCGTGCCCCCGTGCCACAATGTGCAGAGGGAGGGGAGGAGCTCACCTCGCTTGGCGGGGAAGGAGAACATTGTGCCGGGCCGCATTGGGGGTGCGTGTGTGTCCCTGGCAGAATTCCGCGATTGCCATCTCAGCGTAAGAAAGAGTTCGGGTTCACGCTGAGACTTGATTTCCCCACTTCTCGTCTCCACCGGCCCCCATTCTCTGTGTGAAGCCTCTGCTGCCTGAGCCTGGCAGGCGGCTCTAGTCACGTAAGTAGAGGTGGGTCAGCCCCGGCTTGGCATCCCGCCCCAGCCCTGCACCGCGCCCTCTCGGCCAGCGTGCCCACCCCGCATTCGTAAAGTAGGAAGCTTTCGTGTCAAAGATTCAGTCGGGAGACAAGCTGGCTTGGATCATCTCTTTTATTGGAGCAACTGCTGTTGGGGAGAATGAGCGCGCCTTGGGCCCTTCCTCAGGCATGGAGGAGCGTAGCCAGGAGAAATAGATAAAGTGAGCCCATGTGGGGCATGGAATGGGTGGGGGCTGATGAGACAGGGTGACTGCTGGGAGGGGGGTAACGAGAGAGAGAGAGAGAGGGAGAGAGAGGGGCCAGACATTTTAAAACCGCTGCAAAATGATCTCTTGGTGCGGGAGACCAAGAAAGAGTCGGCCGTGGTAAACCCAGAGAGAGGAGAGGGCTAACACAATCGGTGTTGGGGGGATAGTGGGAAACAGCTTCTCAGGTGAAGGAAGGGAGTTCGAATCTCAAAGGAACTGGGCTCCCGGCAGGATTGGAAAGACTGAGTCCAGCTGACAGAGTTTGCCGGTTACAGACCAGAAGACAAATTGGTCAGAATGGTCCCTGGGGACTTGGGAGAGAGGTTCACAGAAATGAAACCTGCAGCCGACTGTGAGGGATGACAGGTGTTTGCAGCGGACCGAGAGGTCGGAGCTGGAGTGGTCTGGCTGGGAGAAGTGACTGCCCGTTGTCGAGTCAGTGACTGGGTTTATAATTGTACGTCTGTGTGAGTTCGTCGTACGTAGATCTAAGGCTTGCTGGGTTTCACCAGTGTAGTTTCCATGGCAGCATTTGCTGCACTGAATGAAATGCACTAACTTTGGGATTTGCAGGTGTAGTTGCCTTGTATTTTTATTTTATTTATTTATTTATTTAAAATTTATACCCTGCCCCTCCTGCCCACAGGGCAGTCTGGGGCAGTGAACAACAATCAATAAAACAATTAAAAAAAATTAAAACAATTTAAAAATACAATATGTGGGGAAACCCCCCCTCACCAAAAGCCTGGCGGAACAGCCAGGTCTTACACAAACGCCGAAACAGCAGGAGGGTGGGGACCAACCGAGCCTCCTCCGGGAGCGAATTCCACAGCACGGGGGCAGCCACCGAAAAAGATCTCACATCGCTGGCCACTCGCCTCGCCCGGGGAACCTCCAAAAAGGCCCCCACGGACGATCTCAAGGGTCGCACGGGCACATGGGGAGTGAGGCGATCCCGCAGATAGGCAGGGCCCAGGGCGTGAAGGGCTTTAAAGGTTAAAACCAGCCCCTTGAACCTGGCCTGGTGCTTTATAGGCAGCTAGTGCAGAGCCCGGAGCACCGGTGTCATGTGCTCCCTGCGACCCGCCCCCGTCAGGAGACGGGCCGCGGCATTCTGCACCAGCTGCAGCCTCCGGACCAGCTTCTCGGGCAGCCCCACGTAGAGCGCGTTGCAGTAATCCAGCCTCGAGGTGATGAAGGCATGGATGACAGTGGCGAGGTCGGAGTCTGAGAGATACGGNCTCTCTCTAGCTGATTCAGTCCTGCAAAGGGGACAACACTTTTGTCACCCAAGCTCCAGAGACTTCCCACTCACAGACTCTTTTCTCTCTGGGTTCGCAAGTGCTTGAGGGCACAAGATACTCAGACTGTGTTTCCCAGTGTGAGACAACAGAAAGCACTTCTTAGTAAAGAAGAAAGTTTATTGATTACATAAACAAAGATCATTTGAACGCAGAGTGGCAAATAAAACAAAAGTAAATAATGCATTCCTAGTCTGTACTGAGAAGGTCCCTGGTTAAGATCTTACCCTACATAAAGTCCTTGCGCTTAAATCCATTTCTCAGCCAGATATAGTGAGGCTGGGCTTTGAGTCCTTAGAAGCAAAGTCTCTTCTCTCAGTACATTGCTTCAGCAGGCTAGCTGACAGGCTCTTGCCCTCCAGCTATAATCCGAGACTCAGCGAGTCTTAGGATGAATGAGTTCCCAAATGACACTGTTCTCTATGGGTCCAAATGTCCCTTATAAATCCTTGGGGGGGGGAACCCTAGTTTCTTCTTGAGTCTTCCAGAAAGTCCTTTTGTCTTCCCCTAAACCTGTGGGCTCACTCACGTATACAGTTTCCTTTCATTTGTATTCTTACAGCTGCTGTTAGACACACTCACACCTTGTGGAAAGACCTCTGTTTACATATCAATGCCCTTTGGGGCTGTGCTGCTCCTATTTTCAGACAGTGTCTCTGTCACGGACAAACATGGGGCCACACACGTGTAACAAGTGACTACATGTTTGGTAAATGTGTGGTGCCAAGGGTTTCACATGTATGTAATGTTACTATACATGTACTCTATGTAATGTCAAAGGTTCCACATGTTTGTAATGCTGACATTGAGAACTGTACCACTCAAATTAGGGCTTTTACACATCACCAGGCTACAGGAAATACAAAGAGATACCAAAATGTGTACTGGGGCCCAGACGGATGGCCAGGGACATTAACAATGCTAATGCAGGTAGCCATTGACTACATGCAGAAAGACAGAGAAATCTGATAAGAGAACAAAGGGAATTCTAGAAGCCTGGAGAACTTACTAGGAGTTTTCCTCCAGGAGATATAAGGAGAGAGATCCCAGAGGGGAGGAAGCTACTTCTTGCAAAGCAGCTTGGAGAGAACATCTGCATACGAAAAGGACCAGCCTGGCTACAGCAGGCTGGGGACAGCATGAACTGAGAGACAGG
>QEPC01012544.1:150655-167152 GCA_003113815.1 Sphenodon punctatus
GGCGCTGGAGGCAGTTGGGCCGTACCACTTGCCTGACGGGGTAGAGCATTCTGGCGCTTGAGGCAGTTGGGCCATACCACTTGCCTGGCGGGGTAGAGCATTCCGGCGCTGGAGGCTTTTGGGCCGTACCACTTGCCTGGCAGGGTAGAGCATTCCGGCGCTGGAGGCAGTTGGGCCGTACCACTTGCCTGGCATCCAAGCTGAACCATTCTAGAAATCTCTCAATGCCCCCAGAGCAGACTCGGCGCCGTTCCTTGGATGCACACGCCACCTCTCTGCTTCTTCTGTGTGCCTGGCCTTTTCCTGCAGCTCCTGCTTGTTGAGGGGCACCTGCCCACTGAGTTCCTTGGGGCCAGCATGGCTGCCACCCCCCTGACCCGGCTCACGCTCCCCCTTTTCCTCCCCAGACTTCCCCCCTGTCTTCCACATCAAGCTGAAGGACCAGGTGCTGCTGGAGGGGGACGCGGTGTCCCTGTGCTGCCTGCCGGCGGCCAGTCCCTCTCCTCGCATCCTCTGGCTGAAAGGTAGCGGCGGCTTGTGGGGCGCATCGTCCCTCCCTGCATGGCTGGGGTGTGGGGCGCCACCCAGGCGCTAAGCTGGGAGCAGTGGGGGCCCGATAGCCACCTCCCCTTGGGCGCTGACGGTGCCTCCGGCACGGCTGCGGTATTGGGGTGTCGGGAGGGCCCCGCTCAGACGCAGCTGCCTGCAGGGGGCGGCGAGAATTGGCTTCGTTCAGCCCATGGACGATTGCCCCATTCACAGCTTTGGGATTTCTGCGGGCGGGTTTTTACCGTTCGGAATGGGCGCGGGACCCAAATTCCAGCAGTCCCGCCCCGAGCCACGGCCAGAATTCTGAACCCCCCAATCGTTCTGCTGAGGAGAAGAGAGTCCCACAAAGGCAGAGCCCAGGAAGACCCGAGCGAGGATTCAGAAGTGCAGGCGGGGCTGGGCACCTGCCTCCTTAGGAGAGTCGCTGCGGGCGGCGGCGGGCGGCCGGGTATCGGTTTCTGCTGCGCCCGTGAGCCCCGCGAGGGGCAGGGGCTGAGGGTACCCGCTTCAGGGAGCCCAGGCTGCAGGAGGGGGCTGGGCGGGTGCGGGGGGTACTGAGTGGCGCAACCAGCGAGGAGGGTGCATGGGGAGCTCCGTCCAGTGGGGCTGGCATGGCTGAGGCTCCTCTCCCTCTCAACCCGCAGACAAGTCTACCCTGGGATCTGAGGGCGCCGTCAACATAGTCTCCTGCAAGGACGGACGCCAGCTGCTCACCATCGCCAAGGCCTCCAAGAAGGACGCGGGCCTGTACGAATGCAGCGCCACCAACACGCTGGGCACGGCTACCAGCTCCTGCACCCTGTCCGTAGCACGTAAGCGCCTCGCCCCAGCCCTCGGTGATACCATTCACAACAAGGGGGGGAGGGGGGGATGCTGCCATCGTCCCCGTGAGCCCAGACACTGATACCACCCAGCTGCCCTGTGCTCTTTGCTCCAAAGCCGCTGGGAACCTCAGCTAATTGGGTTAGTGCTATTTTCAACCCTGCCGTGTCTGCTGCTCCTGCTTTCCCTGCTTGGTCCCCCCCAGCTGCTGTTACTGTCTCTCTCTCCCCCCTGGCAGGGCTCCCTGGAAAGCCAGGCACCCCAGAGATCCCCCAGAGGTACAAGAACACGGTCCTGGTGCTGTGGAAGCCGGCAGACAGCCGAGCCCCCTGCACCTACACGCTGGAGCGCAAGATGAATGGTACGAGGCTGCGCCAGGGTCTGGTCTAGACAGCGCCGGCCTGGGTTAGGGGGTGCAGGGTTACCCCCTGTGCCCCCCTTGTGGGGTTCCACGGGGCCCAGTGCTGATGCACAGCCAAGCCCTGCCCCACCTCAGCCCCAGCTACGTAGAGACTGAAGTAAAGATCGGGCATCGCGACAAACACGCTACGTTTGAGGAGAGCTGACAAGATTTTTTAAAGGGAAGTCGTGCCTCACTAATCTACTTGAATCCTTAAAGGAGTTCAACAAGCAAACTTGGGATAAGAGGAAGAGTCCCGTCATGGATTGGTTAAAAGATAGGAAAGAAAGGGTAGGAATAAAGGGTGGTTTTTCAGGTTGGAGAGGGGTAAACAGCGGGCTGCCTCGGGGGTCAGTCCGGGGACCAGGATTGTTTAACACAGTCCTTAATGATCTGGGGAAAGAGCGAGGTGGCTACGTTTGCAGATGATGCCAAATTATTCAGGATAGTGGAGACCCAGGCAGACTGCGAGGAACCACAGAGGAATCTTGCACGACTAGGTGAATGCTGGGCTGTAAATCAGGGGTTACCCCTCGGGAAAAGGACCTTGCCATCACCGCGGACGGCTCATTGACGTCCTCCGCTCAGTGTGCAACAGCCGCCAAAAACGCAAACCCGATTCCTGGGAGAGGAAAACAGAGACCTGTCCTAGCAGCTCGACACGAATCCTCCGTCCAATGCTGAGTCCAGTCCAGAAAGGAGAAGGGGTGGCGGGAGCTGTTGATGCTAGAACAAGGGGCTTCACAACAAGCCAAAAGGGATGTACGCTTTCCTCGGAAGCGACCGCCGGCCCGGGTGCCAGGCAAGATGGAGGGAGGGAGTCGGGTCTGTGACAGGGATGGGCTCACCCGGCGTGAGTCCTGGCAGGATTAGGGCCCTAGCAGAGTCACTCTCATCTAGTCTCTTTAATCTTCACAGCCCTTGCTGCGCTGAACCCTGGCTCAGGCTCTCGGCCCTGGGGCTGGCTCGTGTCACGCACAGCTGCGGCCACTTAAGCGCTGTCCTCCGCTTGACACAACGCCTGCAGCCCCGCTAGCACCTGTAACCCCGCTGGTGCTAACTGTTCTTTTACGGGCGAGTGGCCTGCAGGGGTCTGGGATACGTCTCGGACACAGCCCCATCTCCCTGCAGTGTCCCATTCCTCAGTGCACCCCATGTTTGTGGAACCTGCCCAGCTCCCCCTACCCCCCAGCACTGACCCTCCTCCTCCCTCCCTAGGAGAGCGCGACTGGAAGACGGTCAGCTCTGGGATTGCTGACTGTTACTTCAATGTGACCCAGCTGCCCGTTGGGAGCGCGGTCAAGTTCCGGGTGGCCTGCGTGAACAAGGCCGGCCAGGGTCCCTACAGCAACCCCTCGGAGAAGGTGCTCATCGAGGGCAGAGGTGAGGCTGTGGGAGCCCCAGCCCCTCCTGGTTTAGGGGGGCAGCTGTGGGGCTCGGCTCAGGGGCAGACTGTCTTGTGGGTCCCCCCCATACCAAAAGCATCTGGACCTCTTCCAGCCTGGAACCACCTCCTCCTAGTGTCCAGTGGAAGCTCCGCTCTGGCCTGGGGGGCGGAGGGGAGGGGCTGCTCCCTAGTTGCTCTGTGGAAGCTGGGCTCCCCATCCCCATTAGTAGCTGTAGGGGACCCGCTGTAGCCCCCGGTCCCTGGTGCCCACCCAGCTCAGCCCCCAACTGTTCGGCCTGGGGCCTGGCTTTCTGCAGACGCAGGCTAGGGAGCTGGAGCCTGGCTATATCTTCGGGGGGTGGGGGTGTCTCTGCAAGTCTCTCCCTAATGAATGCACTTGCTTTGCTCCCCATTCAGAGTCCAAGACTGTCGGCTCCACTGCCGCCTCGGAGAGATCCACCCAGACCCCTCCTGTCCAGCCCCCCCGGCCGGTGCTCAAAGCCTCTGGAGCCCCACCCTCCACCCCTCCCAGGAAGCCCAAAGGGGGGGTGCACAGGCCAGGCCAGCCTTCTGCAGCTGCCCCCATGGCAGCCCCCGCACAACCCTCCTCTGGGCTCCCAACCGCTCCCGAGCCAGTGTTCCTTCCCTCCCGGACTGCACCGCCTCCACCTCTCAGCACGCAAGCTGCCCCGGTGACCCCCCCGGAATGGGTCTCAGCTGCCCCAGAGCCCGCACCGCCCCCCCAGGTCTCACCCACCCCACATCCCTGGGGTGGGGGGTGTTTTAACCCCCCCCACCTCAGTTCTCACCCATCGCCCCCGCCTCCCCACCACCTGTGACGGTCTCCCCGGTGACCCCCTCCCCAAAGACCGTCTCGTACATGGTCACCTCCTTTGTCTCCATGCCGCCGCCGTCACTGCCTGGAACAGAAGCTGCCCCCCCTGCGCCCACCACAGAGGAAGTGCCCTTTGTCCCCCGCTTCTTAGTCCGGAGCACAACACCCGGGAGGGAGCCTGGCAGCAGCACCCGGGGCCCAGTGTCTGCCAAGGAGGGCACAGCTCTGCGCCAAGGGGTGCCCCAGAAGCCCTACACCTTCCTGGATGAGAAGGCGAGGTAAGGGCCGTGCCCACGGTGGCAGAGTGCCTGTGGCTCTCCCGGTGCCAGGCGTCCGGCCTTGCTGTGCCAGCCACTGGGCAGTGGGTTCCCTCCCTGTGGGGAGCTGGGCCCAGCAGGGTCTGCCCCCCTGACCTCCATGTGCCTGCTTTCCTGCCTGTGGCCCTGCTGCCCGGGGAGCCCAGGACGGAGGCTCAGGGAGCTGGACTGATCGCACCGGGCCAGCCAGCTGTGTAGCCTGTCCCAAGAGGAACCAGACCTGGCCGGGACGATGGACTAGGGAGCCTGGTGCAGAGACAGGGGGCTGAGTGGGGAGGGGGGCACCCCCCTTCCCCCCGGTACTAACTGCCCTCTCTGTGCCCAGGGGCCGGTTCGGGGTGATCCGCGAGTGTAAAGAGAACGCCACCCGAAAGCACTTCATGGCCAAGATTGTGCCCTACAAGGCGGAGCGGAAGCAGAGCGTCCTGCAGGAGTACGAGATCCTCAAGGGCCTGCACCACGAACGCATCATGGCGCTGCACGAGGCCTACATCACGCCGCGCTACCTGGTGCTGATCGCCGAGCACTGCTCCGGCAAGGAGATCCTCTACAGCATCATCGACAGGTCTCTGGGACTGCGGGCGGGTGGGCGGGGGCAGCCCAGGGCTTTAGCTGGAAAATGGGGGGGGGCAAGCCTAGAGCCCCCCCCCCCAAGGGCACATGTTCCCTAGCCCATCCCTCGCCACATGCCCTTTGGCTCTGTGTACATTTGTGGGGGTGGGGGGAACTTGTCAGGGCTTAACCCCAGCAATTCAATTCCGGGGGGGGGGCTGAACCCTTACAAACTCTGGACCAGGAGGCATGGCTTCTGGGGTAAGGGGCGTGGCTTCTGGGGCAGGCTTGGCCCCTGGCAGTTCCTACTTCTTCCCATTGTTTATTGTTCCTCATTAAAGATTATAAAGTAAGTACCGCCCGGGGAGTGGGTGTCATGGGTTGGAGGTCCGCACCCCCACTTTACCAGGTTTGAGTGACTCAGTTTCCCTCGCTCACAGCCCACTTGAACCAGTTTTTCTCTCTGACTGGTTCAAGCCTGCAGCAGAGACAACCCCTTTGTCACTCAAGGGCCCGATCCTTCCCATTTACAGACTCTTTAATCTCTGGGTTCGCAAGAACTTGAGAACTCTTGTTGCTCACTTGTGTTCCAATGTTAGACACAGACACTTCTTCATAAAGATAAGAAATAAGTTTATTGATTACATAAGCAAGATTGTTGACACAGAGTGGTTCCTAGAAATCAAAGCTAAATATAACGCATTCCTGATCCATACTGGTTGAGTTCCTAAATAAGCATCTTACCCTACAAGGTCCATAAATTCCTCGGCCCTTGATGTAAGCGACTGGGCCTTCTGCCTTAGAGTTGCTAGAGAGCAAAGTCGTCTCTCAGTTCATGGTTTCCAGCCTTGCTGGCTGCAAGACAGTGAGTGAGTTCCTGATAGTCACTGCCCCCTCTGGGGTATAACTCCTTATATCCCCAGGAGGAAACTCCTCGTATCTTCTTGAGGCTTCTAGAATTCCTTTTGTGCTTGTTATCAGCTTTTTCTGTCTCTGCACATAGGCAATGGCTGCCTGTATTAGCATTGTTAATGTTTCTGGCCACCTTGTCTGGGCCAGCGTTCCCAAATACACATTCTTTGTATCTCTTTGCATTTCCTGGAGCTTGGTCACATGTCACAGCCCTAATTTAAGTTTTACAGTTCTCAATTATAACATTACATACATGTGGAACCTTTTGCTTTACATATTTACCAGGCTCATAGTCTACATGTAGGACCGTGTTACACATGTGACCCTATGTTACTTCGTGACAGCCCCCCTATAAGACTGCATGTGAAGCAGGCACGACAGAGTCCCATAACATGCTGAGACTGGTGTGTCCTACCTGTGTGTGTAAGGGATATGCAACCCCCTACCTCATTTCCATGTGTTTAAATCCTATTAAAGTTAGACCTTTGGTTTTTCAAACCCTCTGTCAGCCCTGTGGGGCTATCATGTTCACGTGTTTTCCACCATGTCGTAGTGGAGTGATCCTCGGGATTCCATGTTTCTGGGTTCAGTCTCTTGTAGGGGTATACCCTGAGGTGTCTGTATAAGACTGTGACAAATGGGTGGGAACGCCATGTTAACAACCTTTGTTCCCCAGTTACAAACTTTGGCCCTGTTTCCAGATTATCTGGCAGCCTGTTATTTTTTATTGGCTGTTCCCCTTGGCATACCTTCTATATCTGATTTACCTGGGCTATCCAGACTGTAGAGCAGAAGTATTATTAGGAGACAAAAGAGAGAGTGTGGAGTAAGTGTGGTTCCTTTTACACTACTGAGCACCCCCTTTCTGTTGTCTGTGTAACTCTGCATTTGAAAACACTTTTCACCAGGAGCAATGCTGTAATTCCCAGTGGGTAGACTGTTGTCTTTGGCCTTTGCATTTCCCCCATGGCTGTGATGCTGTGTGTGGATGTCTTTGCATTCAAATCAATCACCCAGCCAAAAACTGTTTCTGTGAAGGGGCTATTGTCAGCAGCCTTTCTTGTGCCCTGCCCCCGACTTCGGTTTGTACCTCCAGGATCCCCTGGGTCCATATAACCATGTCTTTCTCCTTCTTGGGAGTCTCTTAAGGTAGGGCAACAAACCTCCAGGCCATCCTGCAACCCCCTGGGTTGAGTAGGGGCGTCTGCAGCCTCTAACTCTCCCCCCGCGGTGGTTACTCGGTTTGATTCTGCAGGATTGGGTCCCTCCAGTGTAAGGTAGGATGCCAAGTCCTGGGCTTCAGAATCAGGTTGACCCATTGGCTTCACTCCCTTCAGTTCCCCATGTGAGACAGGGACATGCAGTTCACTCCCAGAGTCTTGTCCTCCCCCTGCCTTCTGGCTGGTTTGGAGACTCCTCTTTGGGGTTTTCCTGCCCCTGAGTGGAGTTCACAGGTCGGGGTGCAGGATCTGTAAGGCTGCTAGAGCCTTCCTGTAACCCCTCCCCTCCCCTTGGGTTGCTCTCTATGTCCCCATGTTCCAGGGGTTGGGCTTTTCCCACCCTCCCGTCCAGCATCCATTTGTTTATAGCATTCCCCACCAACATTTCATTTTCTGCCTTCGTCACTCAAGGGCCCGATCCTTCCCATTTACAGACTCTTTAATCTCTGGATTCGCAAGAGCTTGAGAACTCTTGTTGCTCACTTGTGTTCCAATGTTAGACACTGACACTTCTTCATAAAGATAAGAAGTCAGTTTATTGATTACATAAGCAAGATGGTTGATACAGAGTGGTTACTAGAAATCAAAGGTAAATATAATGCATTCCTAACCTATACTGGTTGAGTTCCTAAATAAGCATCTTACCCTACAAAGGTCCATAAGTTCCTCTCAGCCCTCGATGTAAGGTTAGTACTTGAACTATCAGTCCCGCTAATGCAAAGGACCGAGAGCACAGCAACAAAGACAGGGAAGGATTTTGTTTCGGACAATGCACAGTTAGTGACATCCCCTTCAATATTTGACAGAGAGATGTAGGTATGCTTCCTTCCACCCCTAATTTGCACAAATTTGCACCATTATTATTTATTTTATTAAAGTATTCATATGGAAACGTGCAATAGCTCACTGACTAACACTGGGGCAGAGCTGGGAAAAAGGAGTCCGGATGCCCGTAGGTTTCTCTGGGCAGGACGGAGGGTTCGAGTCACCACTCGGCCTGCTAAAAAGTCAAACCTCTCCGAAGGGGGCCTTGACTGACTAAGGTTTTCATTTTAAGATCACTCCGCGGAGCCCAGGCCCTCTCAGCAGCTAAGGAATCGGAATCCTCTCTTCTGACCTGCAGGCCTTGGGTGCTTTTAGTTTCCATCTTGCTCCCGGCCGGGCGCCCAGCTCCCCCTGCCTGAGCATTACCTGTCTTTGTTCTTTGAGGGCCCTGCTTATCCCAAGCTTGTTAACCTGAGACCCTCCCCCGGCACTGAATAGCTGGATTAATCAGCAGCTAACCACCCCATTGTCTTGTGAAACTGCTGGGTGAAAGATAACAAAACCCGCCCAAAAGGATGCTAGGGAACTCATTGCTGCTGCAGGGCACAACTGGACAGTTCCAAACCGGACTGGAGAGGCTGCTGCTGCTTGGGGGCTGGAACCTCTCGAGCCCGGGGTTGGAGCGTGCAGGAGGGAATAGCAGGGAATGGAACACTCTGTTAGGTTCTGGGTTTGTGCGCTGTCCAGCCCACTGGAGCAATGGGAGCTGCCGCCATCAGAAACAGGATACTGGGTGTGTAGAGCACTGGCCCAGCAGTGACTGTGCTCTTCTGTCTCAGTGGGAGGGGTGGGCTCTGGGGCGTCCCTCCAGCCTCTGACCCCTCCCCTATCGCGGCTGCGCAGGTTCCGGTACTCGGAAGACGATGTGGTGGGGTACCTGACGCAGATCCTGCAGGGACTGGAGTATCTGCACGGGCGCCGCATCGTCCACCTCGACATCAAGCCTGACAACGTCATTGTCTCCTACGTGAATACGGTGAAGATCATCGACTTCGGCAGCGCCCAGACTTACAACCCGCTGGTGCTGCGTCAGCTGGGGCACCGTGTGGGCACACTCGAGTACATGGGTGAGTGGGGGGCGTGGGGCGCAAGAGCTTGGCTTCAACCACCCCTTCGACCCCTCTGTGCAGCAATGACCCGACCCCAACAAGCCACCACCATTCCCAGTGTCGCTGGGCAGCCCGGGGACCCCGACATCACTCACTGGGGACACCGGAATGGCCCTGCTGGGGCCCGTCCACACCAGGCATGAGGAACTCTCCCCACCCCCCTGAGCAGGCTGAGCTCTGTGTACCCCAGCTCCACCATCCCTGACTCGCACTCGCACCAGCAGCCGGGGGAGGTGGGGACGACTGCACCAGGGATGTGCGGCCCCTCGAGCTCAGCCAAGGATTGATGCCTCTCTGCTTTGTGTCTCCTTCCTTTCGTAGCGCCTGAGATGGTGAAAGGGGACCCGATTGGCTCGGCGGCCGATGTCTGGGGAGTCGGCGTCCTCACGTTTATCATGTAAGTAACCAGCTCCCCCAGGGGCTGCGGGAATCTGACCAACAAGGGTCTCTGCAGTATGGGAGCTAGGGGGGAATGGGCCCTGCTGGGGCACTCCGCTCCAGTGTGTGTCTGCACTATGTACAGGGGGGAGCTAGGGGGGAATGGGCCCTGCTGGGGCACTCCACTCCAGTGTGTGTCTGCACTATGTACAGGGGGGAGCTAGGGGGGAATGGGCCCTGCTGGGGCACTCCACTCCAGTGTGTGTCTGCACTATGTACAGGGGGGAGCTAGGGGGGAATGGGCCCTGCTGGGGCACTCCACTCCAGTGTGTGTCTGCACTATGTACAGGGGGGAGCTAGGGGGGAATGGGCCCTGCTGGGGCACTCCACTCCAGTGTGTGTCTGCACTATGTACAGGGGGGAGCTAGGGGGGAATGGGCCCTGCTGGGGCACTCCACTCCAGTGTGTGTCTGCACTATGTACAGGGGGGAGCTAGGGGGGAATGGGCCCTGCTGGGGCACTCCACTCCAGTGTGTGTCTGCACTATGTACAGGGGGGAGCTAGGGGGGAATGGGCCCTGCTGGGGCACTCCACTCCAGTGTGTGTCTGCACTATGTACAGGGGGGAGCTAGGGGGGAATGGGCCCTGCTGGGGCACTCCACTCCAGTGTGTGTCTGCACTATGTACAGGGGGGAGCTAGGGGGGAATGGGCCCTGCTGGGGCACTCCACTCCAGTGTGTGTCTGCACTATGTACAGGGGGGAGCTAGGGGGGAATGGGCCCTGCTGGGGCACTCCACTCCAGTGTGTGTCTGCACTATGTACAGGGGGGAGCTAGGGGGAATGGGCCCTGCTGGGGCACTCCACTCCAGTGCGTGTCTGCACTATGTACAGGGGGGAGCTAGGGGGAATGGGCCCTGCTGGGGCACTCCACTCCAGTGCGTGTCTGCACTATGTACAGGGGGGAGCTAGGGGGAATGGGCCCTGCTGGGGCACTCCACTCCCGTGTGCACATTAATTATTATTATTATTATTACAAGCATTTGTATAGCACCAGCTGTGTACCTGGTACTTTACAGAACAATGAGATAGACGCGGTCCCTGCCTACGGCTCACAGTCTAAAAGTCACGGAGGGGGAGACAAGGAGAGGGGACGTAGGGAGAGACAAGGGATACAAACATTCAAGCGGATGCGAAGTCTCAGGTGCACGTGCTTGGCTTGGTTGCGGTTAGGCAGGAGTCTGTGGGGAGGGCAGACAGTAATATTGAAAGGAAAGGAAAGTTCTAGCAGGCGTTGGGAAAGGCGGCGAGAAAGAGGTGGGTTTTGAGGAGGGATTTGAAGGTGCGGAGGGAGGGAGCGAGGCGGATGTGGGCAGGGAGGGAGTTCCAGGCATGGGGGGCAGCGAGGGAGAAGGCGCTTAGTGGAGCAGGGGAGACAAGGGAGGGGACAGGAGGGGCGGGCCCCCACTCTACATGTGTGTGGGGCCCCAGACTTGTTGCTTTTAGCTACAGCCCTAGGGTCCCGCCCACAACCTTAGGGCAGGTGTCACGGGGATCCATGCCTAGCCGGGGGCCCAGCCGCAGAGCCCAGCCTGTCACTCGTAATAGCCACGCAGGCACGATACACACTGGAAAATGAAACAAGTATCCTTCACAAAGCCAAACCAGTAACAGTAACACACATCAAAGGATACTGTTTTTACTGTTAATGTTTCTGTGATGAACATTATAGACATAAATCAATTCATTTAAAATAGACAAAACATTACTCAAAGTCCATGACTCATTCCAAATTTTCCAAACTCTTCTCAGTCTCCTTTTATCTATATTTGATTATGGTCTTCTTACAAGACCAACATGTTTCAGCCTTCAGGTCTTTAGGGCTTTCCTTAATGCGGAATATATTTATGTCACATATGTTGAGAGTCCTTCCAATAGAAAAACAATTGAAAAAAAATCAAATTAGAAAAAAATCTAATTAGAAAAATTAGAGCCTCTAAAAAAGTCTTAAATCTAATCTTATAAACCAAACCCAACCTCCGAACTTCCTAGTTTGAAATTGACCTCCCACACCTTGGACCACACCTATTTTATCTTAACTCTAGTCCATATATCATCTGTTACCTAAACAATAAAATGAAAGCAACAAAGTGATCCAGTGAGTTTACCTGCTCTTCCACTAATAATACCATAAAACATCCTCATTATTACACAGTGTTCAATTCCACTCCTAGTACCATAAAACATCCAGTCTCATTATCATCTATCTCCTTAACACTCTTAAACAGACTCACTATTCAAAACAATTCTCTAACTTACCTCCACCCCAGTTTTCAGCCAAGGACCATTACCATTTAGCTCTTAACTTCTCTGTGAAAAATAAAAATATTTTTTTTAAAATCATGTCTCATTCTATCCTGCACACGTAAATCAACTCTCTCAATTGCTAACCTCCCCAACCTCAGACTAACCTTAAAAAAAACCTTATTAGTCTTCAGGCTTAGTGCTCACTGAAACACCAAACAATCCAATCCACAGGTGCATCCTTAAATGCTAACCCTGAGCTTCCCAATCACCCTAATTTAAACACCTTACTCACAATTTAATTCTATTCACCTGATTGCCCCAAAACCTTCAACTACCAATCTTCCAAATGTGACTTCGAAAATGGGTCCAGAATCACTCAAAACACATAAATCATCTTATACCTCACATCTATATCCCTCTCCCAGTTTATTTACCTCTCAACTTGCTAAACCTCAACTGAGAAAATTAAAAGAAAAACAAAATTAAATTCCACTCTATTGAAAACTTGAACTTAAGGTCTTGGGGACTCAAAACCAGTGTCACAAAGGCCTTCACCACCTTACAATTACAATGTCAGTGTGGTAAAAGTTCATGTTGGGTGAACTTAAATCTATAGCCATAAAAAAATATTATTCAACCAAAAAAATGTTATTTTTGTGTTTAGCCACTGGAAGAACCCTCATTACTATTTACAATTCTTCCATTAAGCTACATTATACAAGCTCTTACTTTTACATATTTAATAATCAGGATTTGAACCCCCAGCCTCAAGGACATTAGCCCAAATGTCTACCCCACATCATGGAGACAATATAAACTTACTCTAAACCCCATGATGAACCTTACACAAACCTTCACATTCTTTATTATATGTTTCTCAAAGTTTCTTATTTATTAACAATGCCATATTTAAACTACAAAAAAATCAAAGACAGAATGAACATCACTGAAATCGTATCATCCAAACATACACGAATCAATTTTAACATTGTTATCTCATCATTCACTTACACCATAGATATCTTTTGTATTAAAACATATTAAAACATAGACCGTGTCTATTTTATTACTTTGTAAAGTGCCAGGTACACTGCTGGCGCTATATAAATGTTTGTTAATAATAATAATAATAATATTCATATCAAACATTTCAAATCCAAAAGGTCATTGAAGACCCTTGGTTTAACACTTTTTAACTGACATGCAATAACTTTCCCTCCTAACTAGTCTTTGTTCTCTCTCTCGCTCTCTCAGCATAAATTCCTTCTATTACCCAAAATACCAAATCAGAATGACTGTGTCCCGTCTGCAAACAACGTGCTGCCAATGTAACACTCTTCCTTCTGATACAGCTCGTATGCTGCTCACCAATCCTAACCTTTAGTGCCCTTTTCCTTTGACCTACATAAATCTTATTGCAAGGGCATTTTATTGCATAAATCACTTGAGCTGTTGAACAATTACTAAAATCACTCAAAACATCAGTTTTTCCTTCAATATCAAATGACATCATATTAACCGTAAATTTACAATAAATACAGTGGCCACATCTATACTGGCCCTTTACTTCTCCTAGTACTCCCAATACCCTTGGTTTTCTGTATGGTTGCATATCAGCTCTTATCAAAATCTCTTTAAAATTTTTACTTCTTTTGTAAGAAAAAAGAGGTGGATTCTCACAAAGTGGTGTGTGTGTCACGGTTTTGGGGGTCCTCTACCCCACCTTTCTGGGTTGGGTGACTCAATTTCCCTCACTTGCAGCCCACCTGAACCCGTTCTCTCTCTGGCTGATTCAGTTCTGCAAAGGGGAGAATCCTCTTGTCTCCCAACTTCCCAGAAAGCTTCCCGTTTACACACTCTCTCTCTGGGTTCGCCAGTGCTTGAAAGCACAGGTACTCAGCTTGTGTCCCCAATGTTAGACCCCAGACACTTCTTAATGAATAAGAAGAAAGTGTATTGATTACATAAGCAAAGATAGTTTGACACAGAGTGGCTAATAAAGTAAACAGTAAAATATTGCATTCCTGATCTGTACTGGGTGAGTCCCTAAGTACTTACCCTACAAATAGTCCATGCACTTGAGTTCATTCTCAGCCCAATGTTGGAAGGGCTGGGCAGTGAAGGGAGGGCCCACTCTCCTTAAGTGTTTTATGAGGTTTCAAATGGGTTACTCCAGAGTATTGGTCTGGCTCGCCACTGTCACCGGGGTTGGGGTCCTCACTCCCTTCTGAGGCTGCCCCCCGTTTGCCCACCAGGCCAGCCGCAACCCAGTTGCCTGTGCCTGCGTGGGTCCCCAAGTGATCAGAAAACCTTCACTGCAATCAGGGAGCTTTCAGAGGTCTGCACCCCCAGTCAAGCCTCCCCTTGATCTCCCAGCCCAGCCGTAACGCAGAGAACGTTCTCTGGCCACCTGTGGCTTGGAAGACTTTGCAGCGGGGTTGTCTTATATGAAAAAGGTTCGTCTAGGCTCTCACCTAGATAGGAGTACCCCCAAGTGAACTCCCCAAGGCCAAATAAAGACACAAGCACGCTAGGCTTGATTATAAAACATACATTGAGTACTTACAAGTACAAGGCTGTTGATCAGATAGTCCACGCATTCTAACTCCACTGATATACCCTGACTGTCCCCTTACCCTAAGTGGTACAATTCAGGTCCATCAGTTGTTGTCTCGGCCTTGATGTTGAAGACCGGGTTCAAATCTTAGTTCATAGCCAAGTCATTAGTCCATTGTTTGCAATATGCAGCAGCTCCTCTCCTGAGCTGTTAACTCATTGAAAGTCAAGATGGAAGAGAGACAATTCTTGAAAAGAAGTTCCTTCTTCTTCCTCGCTGGAGGCCTGAGGTCACTTCCTGAGTCTCCTGGCCATTGTCATTGTTATCAAGTTGGGAAGGTTACCTGGCTGTTGCTTGGCAACAAACTACCCACTTGCTATGACAAAGGGGATCTCATCCCCCACTCTGGCAACTGGTTTCAGCATTCTGCCCCAACCGAGCTTACAATCTGTTTAACCCTTCACATCACACCACACATATCCCCAAAATGTGAGTCATCTCCCACAAATGGGTGCATTGTCTCCCCCCAAATGGGTGTGTTCCCCCATGTCCCCATGACAGAGGGGCAGTGGCAGAGTGGGGGGAGCCCAGGGCAGGGGGAGCCATGGGGCTGCAGGTGGGGATTGAGGGGCAGTGGCAGAGCTGGGGGAGCCCAGGGCTGGGGGAGCAGGGGCTGCGGGTGGGGATTGACGGGCAGCGGCAGAGCTGGGGGGAGCCCAGGGCTGGGGGAGCAGGGGCTGCGGGTGGGGATTGAGGGGCAGCGGCAGAGCTGGAAAGGAACCCAAGATGGGTACCCAGGGGTGGGGGATAGGTTTGCCTTGAGAGCACTGGCTCAGCAGGGCACAGTGGGGCTCTAGGGCCTCCATGCCCACGTGGTCCATCATTACGATCTCCTCTGTCCGGCTGTCTCAGTCCCGGAGGAGGTGGGGGGCGGGTCTCCTAGCTCTGGCAGCTCCGGTGGAACCTGACCCCTGCCCACATCGTTGCTGTCCGGCCTCAGGGACAGGGCTATTTCTGCCCCCAACGCTGTCAGTTAAAGGGTGGGGGGCAGGGCTGGCTCTTAGCGCCACATCCCCTGTGCCCGTTGGGCTGGGTACCGCATGCCCTCTGCTCTGCTGCTACCTAGGCATTTCCAGGGGCGAGGTCGGCACTGACCTCCGCCGTGCCCAGGGCTGGTTCCTGGTACTTGGGGGTCCTACCTGGGGTCCTCTCGCTGTTGTCCGATGCCCATGCTGCCAGGCCCCTCATCCCCTCTCTGCCCCACAGGCTGAGCGGCCGATCGCCCTTCTTTGAAGCGGATCCTGTGGAGACCGAGAACAAGATCCTGGCGGGGCGCTTCGATGCCTACAAGCTCTACCCCAACGTCTCGCAGAGTGCGGCTCTCTTCCTCCGCAAGATCCTCTCCATCTACCCCTGGTGAGTGGGGCGCCCCAGCCACCCTCGCGGGCTACCAGGATCCTGCTGCTTGCTCCTGTCTCGTGCTGGAGTCTGCAGATCCCACCTGAGACACAGCCCTGAGCCCAGGAGCAGCCCCAGAGCATTATTAGTCGTAATTATTATTGTATTTATGTAGTGCCAGCAATGTACCTGGTGCTTTACAACAGGGTCCCTGCCCCGGGGAGCTTACAATCTAAGAGAGACAAGGGATGGGAGCAATGAGGATACGTTCATGAAGGCGGGCGGTTGAGGCCCACGTACTTAGCTTAGTTATAGCGGGGAAAGATGGGGACGATGGGGAGCTAGGGAAGGGGTAGGTTTTCAAGAGGGATTTGAAGGTTGGGAGGGAGGGAACAGAGCGAATGTCTCCAGGGGCCTGGGGGGCAGCAAGGAAGAAGGGGCAACGCCACTTTGAGGAGCAGCGGAGCCGTGAGCAGGCAGTGAGGGTGGGGGTAGAGGAGGAGCGGAGCAGGAGACGAGTGTAGAGAGATGGGGGGAGAAGGGGCCATGGACAGACCAGGCGCTTGTGCTGAATGCGTTCAGGTAGAGGGAGCCAGTGCAGGGCAAGGGGGGGGGAGGGGGGCGCTGCATGGGATCAAAGCAGCAGGCGAGGGGGATGATCTTGGCAGCAGGGTTTTGAATAGACGAGAGGGGGCAAGGTGAGAGCGGGGAAGGCCAGTGAGGAGGAGGTTGCAGGAGTCAAGGCGAGAGATGAGCAGAGCATGGACTAGGCCCGGTTTTAGCAGAGAAGATAGGGAGGAAAGGACGGATCTGAGCGATGTTGCACAGGGAGTGATGACAGGATTTAGCAACCGACATGGACGAGAGGCCAGGGGGGCTGGGAGCCAGGACTCCTGGGTTCTCTGGGAGGGGGGGGCTAGTGGGTTAGAGC
>QEPC01012544.1:169398-179599 GCA_003113815.1 Sphenodon punctatus
GGGGGGGGGCTAGTGGGTCAGAGCAGGGGGGCTGGGAGCCAGGACTTCTGGGTTCTCTGGGAGGGGAGTGGGGGCTAGTGGGTTAGAGCAGGGGGGCTGGGAGCCAGTCCTGCCCCCTCTGTCCCCGGTTGCTCCTGTCGTTGGCTTGGTGAGCCTGGCCCGGCCTTGGGGGCACCGTGGGGGGAGTCTCTGACGGCGCTTTGTCCCCCGCAGGGGCCGGCCCACCATTAAGGATTGCTTTGGCAACCCGTGGCTGCAGGACGCCTACCTGATGAAGCTGCGGCGACAGACTCTGACCTTCACCACTAGCCGCCTGAAGGAGTTCCTGGTGGAGCACCAGCGCCGGCGCGGCGAGGTGGCCATCAAGCACAAGGTCTTACTGCGTTCCTATCAGGGCGCTGCCAGCCAGCCGCCCGGGACGCACTAGCCCCCCTGTGCCTGCCCGGCCGGAGGAGCCAAGGAACATTCCAGAAGCGGGTGGCGCCGCGCCGCGCCGCGCGCCGGGCTCCCCTGCCGGGACGGGACTGGTCGATATACCTCACGGACTGGGCGAGGGCGCTGGCTCCGTGCCGTCACCCGCCGGCCCCCACCTGCGGCCTGGGGCTCCGGGCCTGAAGCTGTGAAGGGAGGGGTGGGCAGAAAGCTCGCTCTTTGGTGCCCCTGCGGCCTCCGTAGCCCAGACCCCTCTGCCCAGGGGGGAGCCCAGCGTGCCAGGCCTTGCCCGGGCTCAGTGGGGAGAGCGGGGCAGCCACAGGGCTGGGCTCAGATGGAGTCTCTCGACGGACGAGGAGGCCTGGGCTGCCGCTCCAGGGCGTCCTGTGGGGAAGCCGCGCCCGGCCTCAGGGGGAGGAAACTAGCCTGTCGCTCACGGGTCCTCAGGCCCCGCTGGGGGAGTCTCTCTCCTGGGGGATTTTGCTGCCCCACTGCACGGCCCAAGCCTCCCACTAGCTCCTCCAGACCCCACCCCCGGCCCCATTGCTTCCTGGCTGCGCACACGGACACGCCTTCCGGATACACACACACACTCCGCGTGGCCTCCTGACACACACATGCCCAGCCCCTGCGGTGCACACGCACACAGAGCCCCTCCTGTCTTACACGCACACGCACACAGAGCCCCTCCCCTCTTACACACACACACAGCCCCTCCCCTCTTACACACACACACACACACACAGCCCCTCCTGTCTTACACGCACACACACACACAGCCCCTCCCCTCTTACACACACACACACACATGCCCAGCCCCTGCGGTGCACACGCACACAGAGCCCCTCCTGTCTTACACGCACACGCACACAGAGCCCCTCCCCTCTTACACACACACACAGCCCCTCCCCTCTTACACACACACACACACACACAGCCCCTCCTGCTCCAAGCAGCCCGGGGCAATTTACAACTTTAAAACACATAAAATCAATAAAACAAAAAAAATACAATAAAATGAGAAGACACAAAACCAAAACCACCACCCCTTCCCATTCCACCCTACACCCCATCTCCCTCGCCAAAAACCAAGAGGAACAGTCAGGTCTTACACATACGACGGAAGGAGGGAAGATCGGGACCACCCAGGCCTCCACCGGTAGGGAGTTCCACAGCCTAGGTGCGGCCACCGAGAAAGTCCTCTCCATAGTAGCCCCCCCGGGCCACATGGGGGACGCCAAGAAGGGCGCCCCCAGCAGACCGCAGAGGCTGCTCCAGAGCTCGGAGAGCAAGACGGTCCCATAGGTAAGTCGGGCCAGGGCCGTATAGGGCTTTATAGGTCAAAACCAATACCTTGAATTGGGCCTGAAAGAGTATAGGCAGCCAGTGCAGAGCCCGGAGCATTGGTGTAATGTGCTCACGGTGACCCATTCCCGTAAGGAGGCGGGCCGCAGCAGTCTGCACTAGCTGCAGTCTCCGGACCATCACCATAGGTAGTCCCACATAGAGTGCGCTGCAATAATCCAATCACGAGGTAATAAAAGCATGGATGATGGTGGCTAGGTCACTATCTGAAACATACGGCCGAAGCCATCGTACCAGATGTAATTGACAAAATGCACTCCTCGCCACAGCCCTCACCTGGAGATCCAGGTGGAGCTGCGGGTCAAGGAGTACGCCCAGACTATGGATCTGGGATACCAGCGGAGGGCGGACCCTGATGGGAACCGCCACATCCACTGCCCTTCCCACCACTATCACCTCTGTCTTCTCAGGATTCAACTTCAGTCGGCTCGCCTTCATCCAATCCCCAACAGCCACCAGACATCGGGTAAGCACTGAGCCTGCCAGATCTGGGTCAGATGAAAACGAGAGGTAGAGTTGGGTGTCATCAGCATATTGATGACACCACACCTCATACCGTCTCATGACCTTGCCAAGTGGCTGCACATACATGTTGAACAACAGTGGGGACAGAATAGAACCTTGTGGTATACCACATGAGGTCTTGTGGAGATGAAGAACAATCCCCAAGCACCACACGCTGAGTTCTCCTGGCCAGGAAGGAGCAGAACCAGTTAAGGATGATCCCGCCCACTCCAGCTTGATCCCGCAAGCGAGTCACCAACATCTCACGGTCAACAGTATCAAAGGCAGCCAACAGATCTAACAAAATTAGCAGGGTCAAACGACCCTGATCTAATTCATGGTGAAGGTCGTTGACCAAGGCCACAAGTGCAGTCTCCGTGCCATAGCCTGGACAAAAACCGGACTGAAAGGGATCCAGATAGCCAGTGCGGTCTAGATGCCCCTGCAGCTACTGGGCCTAAAAAGGGAAGATTAGAGACCGGCCAATAGCTGGCAAGGGAATCAACATCAAGTGATGATTTTTTGAGCAGAGGCTGCACCACCGCCTCTTTGGGACAGCCCGGCACTCTGCCCTCTCAAAGGGAGACAATGATCACCCCCGCCAGCAACAGCTCCACCATTTCCCAGCTGGCCTTAACTAGCCAGGACAGGCATGGGTCAAATTTACAGAAGGTGGCCCTAACAGCCCTAAGAACATCCCCCGCCCTGGCGGACGACACCAACTGAAATCGATCCCACGAAACCGGACAAGGCGGGACTTCCACAACCTCTGGTTCACCCACTGCAATGAGTGCGGTGTCGAAGTTGTGGTGAATCCGAGTGATTTTCTCTGCAAAATAATCACCGAACATGTCCCAGCGGGCATTAGATACCTCCAATTCCAGGCAGAGGGGAGGGAGGACTGACCAACCCCCTCACCACCCGGAAAAGCTCCGCTGGATGAGATTTTGCAGAGGCTATATGAGCAGCAAAAAAACACCTTTTTGCTGCCCTTACAGCTACAACATAGGCACGTAAAGTAGCGCTATGTTGCAATCTGTCAGCTTCAGCACACGAACAGCACCACCGTCGCTCCAACTGCTGCCCTTCCTACTTCAGCAACCTCAGGCCCTGCGTAAACCACTGAGGCCTGAGGAGCCGACTCGCCGAGGGACCTGACGCCTCGGAGCCGTCCGGTCAATTGTCTCCAACAGCCAGGTATTCCATAAAGCCACAAGGTCATCAAGCAGGCGGTCATCAAGATCAGAGGGCAAATCCCCAAGAGCTTTCCGGAACTGCTCGGGTTCCATTAGTCTCCAGGGACGAACCATCCAAATCGGTTCTACCCCCCACCCCCAGGGGCAGACATGCACCAGGAGACATGCTCACAGGAGGCAATGCAGATATTNCCTAGAGCCTCTGGAGGGAGCTCCCAGTAAGACCCCCCACCCCATTGGATGTGTGTGCATGTGTCTATGGGGGGGGGGGGACGCCCAGGCTGCTCCCTCTCGTCAGCCTTTCTCCCGGTGCTTTATCCCCTTGGCTGATCTCCTCTGAATTATTATTATTATTATTATTATTATGATTATAAACATTTATATAGCGCCAGTCGTGTGACCTGGTGCTGTACAGAATCCCCTCCAGCTGGTCCCCAGGACCGTCTCTGCCTCTGAGGCCCAGCCGGGGCTGAGCTGCCACTACTGCCTCGGTCTTGGGCACAAGAGGCAACCCCAAAACAGCCTTTGCCTTTGGAGGAAGAGCGTCACACTGGGGACTTGGGCCAGTCTGTGATTTACGGTAACCCCAGCCCCCCGCCCCCCCCAGGACTGTTGCTCTCCCAAGTAGCCCCAGCTGGTTTCTCTTTCCTCCGGGCACTTTATATTTAATTTCTCCCTTTTATTGAGATCATTTTGTATTCTCAGCCAGACTCCAAAGAGTATTGCAACCCCTCCCAGCTTTGTGCCATCTGCAGCTCTGAGGAAGAAGGGAGGGTTCTGTCCTGGGTCCGGTGCTTTTCAACATCTTAATTAATAATTTGGATGGAGGTGGGAAGGGAATACTTACCAAGTTTGTTGATGACACAAAGCTGGGAGGGGTTGCTAACACCTTGAAACATAGAACTAGAATTCGAAAACAAATCTCGATAGGCTGGGAACCGGGGCTGGAATTAACAATGAAATTCACCCGAGATCAACGCAAAGTTCTGCATTTACAAGGGGTGGGGACAAAAGCAAATGCCCAAGTTTAAGATGGGGGGCCCCTGCCTTGGCAGCAGCCCATGGGGAAAGGCTCTACGGGCTGGGGGTGATCACAAGCGGAACAGGAGTCACGGCGGTGAATGCAATTCGAGTCTGCATTATTTAATTATTTATTTATTCATTTTAAAACATTTACCCCACCCCTCAGGATGTAAAAATAATCAAACCCCCCCGTCCCCAACCTAACCCCCCCCCCAAGGCCCCACCCATCTCCCTCACCAAAAGCTTGGCAGAACAGCCAGGCCTTACACTGACGGCGGGAGGGAGGGAGGTCCGGGGCCCCTGGGCCTCCGCCGGGAGGGAGTTCCACAGCCGAGGGGCGGCCACCGAGAACGCCCGCTCCATAGTGGCCCTCGGACAACTCAGGGGACCTCGAGCAGGGAGCTCCCGGGGACCGCCGGGACTGGCCCAGAATGTGGGGGGTGCGGCGTTGTCTCAGACAGCGGAGGGGATAATGCCATGGGTCCGGCCTCGCCTGCAGAGCTAGGTCCAGATTTTGGGTGCCTCATCTTCGGAGGAGAGAGACAAAGAGGGTCGGGGGTCTGGAAACCAAGTCCTGTGAGGAAAGGTTGAAGGAGCTGAGTGTGTTTAGCCGGGAGAAGAGGAGACTGAGGGGAGACAGGATCGCCGGCTGCAAATCTCTGAAGGGCCGTCGCAGAGACAACGGCCAGGAACGGTTCTGCCAGGCTACGGGGGCAGGACCAGAAACAACAGGCTCGAGTGACGGGAAGGGAGATTTCGGTAAAACCAGTCAGAGCCGTGTGCGGCCATGGGATGAGCTGTCAGGGGAGGTCGCAGGCCTCCATCCCTGGAGGGTTTCCGAGAGAGGTCGGAGAGGCCCCTGTTGGGGAGGCTGGAATCAGATGTGGGGAGTTGGACTCGCCGATCCAAACTCATCTAGCGTAACGTTCCAGGCACACGCTCGGCTCCTGGCCCCGTCCCAGGGCAGACTCTGTGGAGCCCGCTCGACCCCTCCTCCCCGGCTAACACCACAGGCTGCGGTAGGAGCGCTGCTGTGGGGGTGGGGTTCACACGGGCCCACACATCCCCCTGCACTGAGCAACCTGCATTGTTGCTGGTTTCTCCATGCGTGGGGGGGGGGTTATGGGAGCACGCCCCCCCCACATTTACGCGGGATGCTCCCCCATGGGGATGATGGGTGTCCGTGCAGGGGGGGCGTCTCGAGTAAAACGGGCCTTTGAGGGCAGCTTTCTGCCCAGTGATGGAAGCTCTTTCTGGTGCTTCCTCCTGTCCCCTCAGGACACTGTAGTGCTCGCGCCTGCCCGCCCGCCCACCCACAATGTACCTGGCACGGCTGTGGGGAACGGAGGCAGAAGCCGGGAGATACCGACCCACAGCCCCATGTGTTTGTTCATTGGCACAGTGAGACGGTGAACGTGGGTCCCTGCTGGAATCGTATCGACTGCGTTCCCAGATCCACTAAACTGGCGGAACCTGGAGAAAGAAGGAAAGAAGGTTTGTTCTTAACAAATCCTTGATCCTTCCCAGTAATTGTCCTGTTTCTCACATTTGCTCCCAAGTGGATTGTCTGAACCTCTTCCCAGGTACTGGGACTGGCCCAGAATTCACTGGACCTTCCCCCCGCTCCAACGATCCCTCCTAGTTTCCCCTTCAGTACGAGATTCCCCTTCCAAGCGTGGGCTCCCCAGGACCTTGCAATGCCCGTTAAATAACTCGTGATGCCTGAGGCATCCAGCTCCATGGCTCATGGCCCCCTGACAGAGACACTGTGACTCCGTCTGGCTGGCTCCGGGCCAGCTCGCCGTGACTTGGTTTCCACAGAGCACCACTCGCTCACACCAATTCAAGCTCACCAGCCTGTTCACAGGTTAACCCTCTGTCATCTCCAGAGACACGCAATGGCCGTGGGAGGCTGTGACAAAGGAACATGAGGCCACACGGGAGAGATACAGGACTATAGGTCTAACATATACATAAAGCTGGAGGTCAAACATGGATGTAATGTTGAGAACTGACAACTCAGTTCATGTAATTATGTAGTGTAAACTAATCATTGGGAAATCCCTGCAGGAAGGCAGAGAGAGAAAGGATGTAGATTCCCACTCTGGGGAGCTAGACAGAAACCCATTTAGATGCAAATGGACCTTCCTGTTTACCTCTCTGCGGACGTGACAGACCTCAGGTTGAAAAAGAAATAAAAGGGGTTCATTGCCTTTGCACCTCAGGTGAAGCAGATCCCTGTCCAAGAGGGGTTCAGCTGCTTTTCTGCACCTTGGTGAAGCAGGTCCCTTTCAATTCCCGGGATCAAGTGGAAATACTACTGGGTTTGAGAGGGTGGGGAATTACTCCTCTTCTATTTCTAGTAATGACTCTTTTGTTCAATCAAATAGGCATTTATTCAATAACAGCAGCACAATTAACATATAAATTATTAAAGAGATACTTGCACTCAACCTATGACCTACTCTGACTCCTTCAAATACATACAAAGCATATATATTCTTACGTGATCAGAGGTCTGGTTCCAGGAGGAGGGCAGGCAGGGGGCTCAACAATGCTGAGAGAGAGAGAGCCTAGCTGTGTCACGTTGCAGGACTTCCTAAGGAGAAGTCCCAGACAGGGCGAATCACCGAGCTCGTTGGCGCCCTGATAAGGGCTAGCGACCGAGGACTGTGAAAGACAGAGAACTGATCCAGAGGCTGGCCTTATATACAAGTTTCCCTTATTACTTATCCATGTTAAGAGGCTGTCTGCGTCTTACGCCAGAATGTTCCCCCTTATGGCTATCCATGATTGGGGTCCTTCTGCTTAGTCTTTGGTGTGGGGGTTTGCCCTGACCGATAGGGTCTGGTCCGTCTGACTCTTTGGCCCTGGGTCGCCCACACCCTTCTTAGAGGCATCTGGTTTTCTGATAAGGCCATCTTTCCTTTGCTCATATAGTTTAACTCTGTTATCAGTTTCTGACCTTCCTTTTTGTCCCTCAATGTTCCTATGAGTTATAAACTATTCCGTTTGTTTGGGAGCACGGGGTTTCTGTTCTCTCTCAGACATCATTGCTTCCTCTGACCAATTTGACCATCTTTCCTAACACTTTCTGTTCTTTTAGATCAATGAATGAATACATGTACTAAATAATGTCTTACCTAATTTCTAACATTCTACATAGTCCTAAATAACAGCTACAATGGCCTACACAAAAGTTACATTCAAAGTGTTACATACTTATAAATCCAGTGTATATTTTTGGTTACATTGTATACTTTTGGTTACATTTCAAGAAGGAGTGAGTTACAATAACATTCAATGTCTGTTCTGGCACATTTGTGTCAGAAGCAGCACTTCTGATTTGGTTACATTGTAGCAAGGAAATTAGCATCTCTGTTAGGCCCAGGCCATATCATAACAAGGTTTCCCCAAGGCAGGAAAAGGGAAACAAAGACTTTGGAAAGGCTATTTAAGCAAACAGACAAGACAAAGAGAGGCCATTAAGCCACCTTCTCCTACCTTTTGGAGAGAATTCATCTCCATCTTGCCTGCCAGCAAGCGACCGCTGGAACTATGGACTGAGAGGAAAGACTTTGCTTTCTACCAACTAAGAGATCAGTGCCCAGTCATTCTCCATCACTGACTGAGAATGTGCTTTCTATAGGGTAACCTTTATAGAGAGATTCACCCAGTATAGAATAGGATGTGTTATGTTACTTTTCATTTTGATTAGCCACTCTGTATCAACTGTTCTAGCTTATGTAATCAATAAACTTTCTTCTTATCTTTATGAAGAAGTGTCTGCGTCTGACACTGGGAGACACAAACTGAGCAACTTCAATTTCCAAACTCTTGCGAACCCAGAGAAAGAGTCTGTAAACGAGAAGCTTTCTGGGAGTTTGGGGTGGCAAAAGGATTCTCCCCCTTGCAGAACTGGACCAGCCAGAGAGAGAACTGGTTCAGGTGGGGCTGCAAGTGAGAGAAATTGAGTGACCCAACCCAGGAAAGTGGGGTGTTGGACCCGCAAACCCGTGACAGTGGCGCCCAATGAGAAGGGTTACGCTCAGTTTGTGGGCCAATGTGTAGAAAGTAGAGGAGGATAGCCAAGCGAGTGGAATCCTCTGAGGGGAGTAAATCCCATATCTGCAGACAGTGAGATTGCCAGCGCTTCTGGAACTCAGCTCTGAGAGTGAAATAAGCAAAGCTTTGAACAGAGTGCGCTACCCCAGCATATACAGCCTAGCTTTATATTCCAGAAAGAAATGAAGTTCCCAGACAGTGAATAAAGCCCACGCGGTTGGCGCTTGCAAAGAAATTGCAAAAGGAAAAAAACAGAGAAGCTTATTGCTGTGCTAACTGGGTGTGTATGTTCACCTCCGACCCCAAAGCCCAGCCTTAAAATCCTCACAGCCCCTTGGACCGGGGGCCGGGGGGCACAGTTTGGGAATGCCCCAATTCTGTTTCCGATGGTCAGGAACAGTCTCCCTGTTGCTAGGTCAGCTGCATCCTGTCAGTCTGGGGGGGGGGCGCTCCTCACACCAACCCCACCTGTCACGGTCCCAGGAAGAGCTGCCCTCCCCATTGTGTATTTCCTGGTGGGGGTCCCACTGAATATGTGGGGCACGCTAGGGTTGTGAGAAAACAACCTACACAGAACGCACTCGGCGTGATGCAGAAATGAACTGGAACCTGCCCTATTTCATATCGCTCCAACGGGTTGATTAACACTCAATCTAAGGAAGATTAAGACTGGTATGTAAAGGGGAACTTAATAATTTTATTATTTATTTATAAAACTTCTATCCCGTCCCCGCTTGCCCAATGGCAGTTCAGGGCAGGGCAGCATAAAAAACATCATATACAAATAAAAAAGATAACAAATATAAAATACACCAATAATAAATATAAAAACAACAGCAGATGCCTCAAAAACAAAAAAAACACCCAATTCCGCCTGTCATGGGTTGGAGGTCCGTACCCCCACTTTACCAGGTTTGAGTGACTCAGTTTCCCTTGCGCACAGCCCACTTGAATTAGTTTCTCTCTCTGGCTAATTCAAGCCTGCCACAATGAAACTCCTTTGTCACTCAAGGGCCCGATCCTTCCCGTTTCCAGACTCTTTACTCTCTGGGTTCGCAAGAGCTTGAGAGCTCTTGTCTCTCACTTGTGTTCCAATGTTAGACACAGACACTTCTTCATAAAGATAAGAAGTCAGTTTATTGATTACTTAAGCAAGATAGTTGACACAGAGTGGTTACTAGAAATCAAAAGTAAATATAACGCATTCCTGATCTATACTGGTTGAGTTCCTAAATCAGCATCTTACCCTACAAAGGTCCATAAGTTTCTCTCAGTCCTTCGGTGTAAACGACTGGGCACTGGTTTCTTAGTTGGCAGAGAGCAAAATCATGCCTCTCTGTTTATGGTTTCTCCAGCCTCGCTGCTGGCGGGCTTTTCGTATGCAGATGCTCAAGATGGCTCCGGGAGAGAACTCTCTCAAGGTGACTTACTGGCCTCTTTAAGTAGTCTTCCTCCTTCTTTGTCTATGTTCCCGCCTTTGGGGAGACCTGAAATGTGACACGTAGGCAACCCAGGCAAACATAAATGTCCATCTACATCTCCACAGGGTTCCGTCTGGCAAGTGTTCCCAAATACACATTTTTGGTATCTCTTTGCATTTCCTGTAGCTTGGTGAC
>QEPC01012550.1:15173-40292 GCA_003113815.1 Sphenodon punctatus
ATGAACATTTCTTCTTGCTCAATGAAATCTGTGGAATTCCTATCCCAATGTTTAAGGATAGGGGTGTCAATAGGGCTGGTTGTGAACTCCAGAAGCTATAGATAAAGTATAATCTTCACACCATTAATGGTGCCTTAACCAGCCCATCAGCTGGAGATTTTACATTTTGTTTAGCAGAGAGAAGCTCTGCGATAGATTATATTGTGATAAATGCAACTAACTGACCTGTTAAAAATCTACAGATCAGCGATTAGAGAGTGATCACTTCCCGTTAGTACTTGAAATGTACCAGTTTTTTTAAAATTAATTATGATCGCTGAACTTATCCACTGGTTATGAATGAAGATAGGGACAAAACAGTCCCAATTATAGTTCACAAAACATTACAATAGGATAAGGAGATGAATATTAATATTAAAGTCAGGTTAGAAGAGTGATCTCCACCAGAGATCGAACAATAGTTTTCAAGGACCACAGGTAATTACATCTCTTATAGTTCATATAAATAATTCCCTAAAGCCATGTCTGGAGAAGGTAGTACATGTTTAAAGTAACCAAGAAGAGAGGCTGGATGCCCCTTTGTTTGATTATGATTGTAGGTAGGAGAAACGGAAGCTCAATAAGGAACTGAGGAAGCTTAAAAAGATAAATGAGAATGCTTATCTATTTAAACTTCGTTTACTTAGAAATCCATGTAAACATCTGCTGCTTTTGAAAAAAAAAAGGCTATATTATCAGCAGCAATGGGAAAGACTTAAACCAGTAGTTCATATTAAAGATAGCAGAGCCTTCTGGCAACTGGTGGCCAGAGGAACGGCTTCCTTCCAAATTAATCTGGATGGTAATGTCTCCGCGAAAGAATGGGTTGAGTATTTCACTGCCCAATTCGACTCTAATGATCCCATTTGTAGTTCCCCATTGGAATGGCATGAATCCTCTGTTTCCATATATAGAGTCACTGAGGGTCTGGTTAACCAGCAAAAGAAAAACAAAGTGCCCGGCCCTGATGGAATTTCCGAAGAAATTTATTATGACAATTTTGAATGGTGGACATCTAGTTTAGCAACATGGTCTAATAACATCATAAGGACAGGACAATTCTCTGAACATTGGAAAGGTCATACCATAATTCCAATTTATAAAAAGATCTATACAATGTTGGATTATCCTTGCTGCCCTATCAACCTTTTGAATATTTCATGTACAATTTTTGGACAGCACCTTTTTGAGCCACTTGAATAAGTGGATAGTATTATTATTATTATTATTATTATTATCATTTATATAGCGCCAGCGATGTTGCTTTACAGAGAATAAGATAGACACGGTCCCTGCCCGAGAACTTACAATCTAAAGACAGGGGGAGGGGAGACAGAGGGAGAGACAAGGGATTCAACAACCATGAATGAGAGAACTCAGGTACATGTTCTTGGCTTGGTTACAGTACATTGGGAGTTTGCAGATAACAGGTGGGGGATAATCCTGGGCGGGGATGCTTAGCAGGAGTTAGGAAGGGCAGAGCGGAAGAGGTGGGTTTTGATGAGGGATTTGAAGGTCGAAGGGAGGGGGCAAGGCAGATGTGGGCCGGGAGGGAGTTCCAGGCATGCGGGGCAGCGAGGGAGAAGGGACAAAGTCGGTTGGGGGAGCAGAGGAGGAAAATCTGCTCTCTGAGGCGCAAGCAGGCTTCAGGGATGGCTATTCAACTATTGATCATTTATATGCCTTCCAATATATCCGGCATAAATATACAAAAGCAACAAAGAAAGCATGGTATGTCACCTATATACCTCAGAACAGCATTTGATACAATAGATAGGAGACTCCTATGGATAAAGCTCCAAAGGTTAGGGATAGACACCCCTCCCCCCTGCTTATTAAATCTTATTATTGCATTCTATAATGAAACCTGGGTCAATATGGCTATCATGGAGAAGTGACCGATAAAATCCTTGTGTCTAAGGGAGTCCGACAGGGCTGTGTGCTGGCTCCTACATTTAATTTATACATTCATGATTTAATTACTGAAATGTCATGCCCAGATTTCCATCCACCTTATATATTAAATACGTCGGTGGGAGTCCTCATGTTCGCTGATGACACCCTGATAATAGCAAGGACCCCAATAGGGCTCCAAAAGGCTCTGTCTAAGTTTGGTGAGCTATGTAAAAAGAATAAATTGGATATTAACTACAGTAAATCTAAAATTGCTTATTGGGGAAAAACGAGGCAATATCCTTGGTGTATTGATAATAATAGTCTGGAAATAGTAAAGGACCTTTTGTTGAGTTCCTCCCCCCAGTGGAAAGATCATCTCCTAGCTGCTAAGCTTAAGGCATACCAAACAATGGCAGGTGTCATGACGTTTGACAATTTCCCTAAGAAGTCCATGACAGATATGTTCTATATTTTTCATGCTAAGGTAATAGTACAATTGTTATATGGCTCAGAGGTTTGGGGGCTTGTTGCAACTAAGCAGGTAAATATTCCCCAAAGCAAATTTATTAGATCTTTGCTTGCCTTTCCCCCTTCAATGCCAGCAGCTTTCTTGAGGCTGGAAATGGGTTTTTTGAATTTGAAAAGGTTTATACATAATAGGATGATCAAGAATTGGGTTAAAGTGCTGGCGGCTTCCCCCTCACGTCTTGTGAAGATTTGAAGACAATTTAAGAGACCCTATTTACCAGTCCCCCCTGACTGAGACATATAAAATCTGTATTTCTTACAATAGAGATGGTTATCTGTTAGAGGAGGGGTGGGAATATCGGTTCTCCTGAGATCCGATATTGCTGGTATTTGGGTGTATCGGCTTAATCCAATAAATACGATATTTACCTGTACCGGCATACCGGGTTTTTAACATTGGCCGTGGTACCTGATTTTTTACATTGCGGCCATTGAAGTCAATAGTTGCAATGTAAAAAATCCGGTACTGCGGCCAATGTTAAAAATCTGGTATGCCGATACCAGTACCTGGTACATCAGGTACGCAGTAATCTCCCTGGTGTCCCACCCCTAAGAACTAGTGTCCCAATGTTTGCCGGACATTTCATGGCAGAATGACGTTGCTTTAGTTTGTGGGTCTCGGGTGGCCCCAAATTACTTACTATGGAAGGATGAAATAGGTGTGGAAAAATCTCATGCTTGATATGGATAAAAATCTGGTAAAAGTATTTAGTAGACTCCGCTTGGAACAAATGCCAAATGGTAGAGGGTAGGAGGATTGGTACACCTAGAGAAAATAGAATCTGCTCTTGCAGACTGGGGGCTTTAGGAGATACTGTCCACTAGGTATTGGACTGTCCCCAGACAGATCTTAGAAAGATTTCTCCCTTCTAAGCTCTGGTCTTTACGAACCTTTTCCCAGCAGGAGAAAGTAATATGGTTAATGCTGAAGAATGACCCCGTCATTATAAAAAACCTGGCAATTTTTGCCTATAAGGTTGAATTGTTAAGGAGGAATAAATAAATGTGGAGGGAAGGATGGATCATGGAAAGTAATGAGATGTGTGCAATAATTTGCAACATGTTTTTAAGTTGGTTGTCTTTAAATATGTTGTTTGTATTGTCAATCATATTTTATATGTTGTATTTGTAAAATGAATGGTGAATAGCCAAATTATAATTAACAATTACATCTACCTATAACCCTGAGAAGGGGTTAATTACCACACTAGGATCTAACACTGGTTGCATGCTAGCCTGAGAAGGACAAGGTATTATCACGCAGGGGCCAAGCACTGGCCATATGTAAACCTTGAGAAGGGTGAGACATCTCCCATCTAGGGTTTAGCTATTTGCCGCATGCAAGTCCCGTGAAGGGCGAGGCATTTAGTAAGCATTAGTTGCATGTAAACCCCAAGAAAGGTGAGGCACTTCATATTCAGGGGTTGAGCATTTGCTGTACGTAAGCCCCGTATGTACTACCATACAGGGGTTAAGTATTTGTTGTAAGTTAGCCCGAAAAGGGCAAGGCACTATTATCTAAGGGTTGAGCATTGGTCATGTAATCTCTGAGAAGGACAAGACTTTTATCACCCATGGGGTGAAATATTAGTTGCTCATAAGCCTGATAGGTCTAGGTTGTTTTTTACAGGTGTAATAAGTTTGGCAAAATAATTTTGTTCCTTCTATAAGCGTATTTTACAATGTACTGTGTTGTTGGTTGTTGTATTTTATAATGTATTGTGGTATTAGGTTTTTTTTTATATTGTGTATGGTGAAAGCTGAACCAAAAAATACTACTACTAAAGCCTTTAAAATCTAACTTCAGGGCACAAACAAAGGAGGGGGACTATCGGGAACCAGTGTAAGGTCAACCATAAGTGCTGAAGAGATTAAAAAGCCTAGGTCCCCACGAGGCCTGCCCTTCACTTCAGATGGGGAAGCATCCACACAAAAAGACACATACCTACCCATCTAATTCTAAATAGCCTATATGCCATGTTTCTTGGAGCAAGATAATATAAAAAGATCTAAGGAAACAGACAAATTAATTGTCCATTAGTTTGGCTTTCCAACCCAAGATGTTCCTGGAAACTATGGAGATGGAAGACTTCCTTAGGGGGCCTGACCATCATTCCTCTACATCAACTGAAATTGAAAAACCCAGTTGATTTGAGGGGAGATCAAATTCCTCCATCCCCGATGCTGGAAGGGAAAAGGGAGGTACAAATGGCAAATCAAGCTTAGCTAGGCATAATCCAGAAGGATCAGGGCCAGTGTTACCTGGCTCTACAAATAACCGCTTCTCAAGCGCCATAGTGCCCAGAACAGAGTCTTCAAATGGAGTATATCGTGGTACAGCTTCCTTTGCTTGCTCTACTATTAAGGCCTCTTCCCTTTGAGATTAAAACCCGCCAAGTCAATTATCTCAGAATTAGATGACTGAGCATCTTTTGCTATAATATCATCAATTAGACAGACATTTACAGTTTCTTGATCCTGCAAAATAACTAACAGAGGAACATTTCTATCACTTGGGGGATTGTTAGCGCCCTGCAATCCTAATTCATGAATTCCCAGCATTCTATTCTGATGCCAGTTCTCAGAAGTCACAGCCAGGTCACTCTTCCCTGGATCCTTTCTCCCATCAACCAATCCAAAATTCCCTGCGTTCTCTGGGCCTAAGTACACACAATGGACTTCAGTTTCAATAGGTTTCTGTTTAGCCACAGGTTTTAATTCCAAAAGTTTTTGATGTAGGAATTCAAACCTAGCCAGTATATGTTCTTGTACTTCTAACGGCATAGTGTGATAAGAGATCAGCATGTGCTTTTCATGAGAGCCCAGATGAATCTGAGCTTTTCCCCTCCCCAAATCCCCCTGGAAGCCCAATTCAGATAAGGCCTCAATATTATCCTCGTTATTGTTGCTCTCATCATTCAAGGGATTGTCCATTATTGGTAGTTCCCTTGCCACCCCGTTTTTATCCACGGTCAAAGGTCTAGAAAGCTCAGGGTTCTTTACATCATTTCTGTTAAGGCCCTCAGAAATACTCCACACACACACACACGCCTGCCTTACTGGCAGGTGGGGTATTATCCTTTTCCCACTCCATTGATGTACAGGAGCCCACATCTATACCCCTCACATCTAACTGATCCTCCCCATCCCTTCCACACAGACTACCTGAGTTCATTCTGCCTACAGGGATTGGTTGGGCAAGGCCCCTACCACTGAATCTATTGGATCCAATCTCACCCCAGATATCCACCTCATCATTATCCAATATCCCTCTGAGAAGGAAAGACCTCAACCCCTAGATTAGAACCAACTGGACCAGGAGCAAACGACCTATGAATATCGTAAGTGTCCCCTGAACAGGGAGAATATGGTGGCAGCAGAAAGTTGCTGTTGCTGCCATGCACTCTCCATCTGAAGCCGCTTTCCCACTAGCTGCTTCGGCATCACGGGAGCATGCACTATTCAAATCTAGTGCAGCTCCCGTCTTGTGGGGAAGTTAGAAATTGCAGCTCTCCCGCTGGCAGGATTGCACAACAGACAGGGATCCTACCCTGCCCGTTGTGCGAGTCTGCCAACGGGAGAGCCACAGTTCCTACTTTCCCACGAGATGGGAGCTGCACTGGATTTGAAAAGCGCTTGCTCCCGTGACATCGAAGCAGCTAGTGGGAAAGCGGCCTCAGTCCAAGGAACAACAACCCACTGCTGCTATGGGAGGCAGGTCCCAGGAGCAGCCACTTCTGCCACTGCATGCTTGCTGCTCCCCAGTGTCAGCAGGGCAAGCGGTGGGTCCTGGAGAGCAGCAAGTGATAGGAGCAGTGAGTGATGGCTCACCACTGCTTTGGTCACTATTGCTCACAGCTCCCTGGGACTGGTAAGCCTCCCCACTCCCCCAATCATGTGTGTATAGCCAGTTGTGTGTACATAACCCCATACACATTCAGGATTGCCTGTGCTGGCAATGCTGAACATGCAGGAGGAATATCATGTATAAGCACCATATAACAATAAAAAAAAGACATCCTTAGCAAACATCCTAAATGCCTTCAGGCTCTCCACTTAGCTCAAAATCCTATTCAGGGATATAAGCTTTCCATGAAAAGTCAATCGAAGTAGTGTGGTTTATTAAGAGTGAGTCAGAAATACTTGGGGAAAAAGAAGAGGGGGATAAAATGTTCCTACCCAGGACTAAAATTCTTAGCAAAGTGGCCATTTTAATGCTATATTTAGTTCACATAAAATAATTAGTCATGCATGTAGTGCCTCACAGCTTGTAAAGTTTTGTCCTTTAAAATAATTAGTCATACTATCAGATCTTTTCCTGAAAGGGCAAAGGGCTGATTAGTTCCCTCACTGAAAAGTACTGTTAGTCAGGATGCAGATTTCTTGGCAAACAATGTAATAACAAATAGATAACCTAGAATGCGGTTTTTACTTCCTGATAGAAACTTTCTGTGATGTGAGCAAGGAGACAAATTTCTAGTCTGGAGCTGATTATGTCGAATTATCCTACCAAATCCTAGTTTCTGTCAGTGGGAGGGGGAAGAAGGGGGAAGGAAAGCCACCCACACACGCCTCTTACACACAAGGGGGCTCTGCTTACACCGTGCGGAGGAAGGAAGCCCGTCAGGATAGTATGTGGGCCTTTCCACGTGCTTACGCACCAGGAATTTAGGTCCCTATCATCATAGGGCACAGAGCTGTAGTCAGAAAGGGGAATCTCACTCACCCTATTTCCAAGCGAACGGGGATGGGGAAGTCTGTGAGGGAGGGTGAAGGGTTCCAAGGGGGTAGGACCCAGGCAGACGGGAGAGGGATCAAGGGGCTTTCGCACTATGGGGTGGGGGGGAAGGTCCCAGGGAGAAGGGGGGAAGGCGCACGAGCCTACAGGCTCACCCACATGCACACACTCACCAAGGGGGAAGATAGGGAACAGGATCACACACTTGCAACAGACACACAAGGAATGACACTCGACCTGCTGCAACCACAGAAGGGGAAGGAGCAAAATGCAGGGCACAGGGGTAAAAGGGTGGGGGAGCAGTTCAAAGAAACCAAAACCCAAACACAGTCAAAGTTTCAGACACTTAGCTTTCGGAGGGGTCAGTCTCTCCAGGCATTCGCAAGGTCTGTTCACCGGTGCTGAGTGTCCTCCAGCTCTGGCAATTGAAGTATAAGCCCCGCCCCCCATGCGTGCCTGAATGTGTGCGGAGTGACGCAATGGTGGGCGGGGCCCCACAACGTCCTGGGAAGGTCTGGGTTGCGCCGCCCCACCGGGGCTGTTGTCAGGACATACAGAGGGGGATGGCGACGCCGGAGCCGGCACCTCCGAGGCACGGGGGGTGGGGCCCCTGCATGCTGGACACATCCGCGGCGCCCAAGAGTGGCCGTGGCAGCTGAGAGTTTATTTATGTTGTTCTGGGTTAAATAACTTGTATGATTTTTTACCTACTCTCTGTACCTACGTTACATGGGCCTGCACAGCCCTTATTTACATGAATGGACCTTAAACAGGGTTATAGCCCTTCAGTATTCACTTCTATCTTGTGACTTCATAATTAGGGATGGGCGAACGCGGTTCAGAAGTTCGGAGTTCAGCCCAAACTCGGCCTGTTCGGACGACCGAACCCGAATCCAAACTGACCGAACGAACTCAATTCTGAATGCTGAAATGACCAAACAGTTTGGTCAGTTTGGATCGTGTTCGGGTGAGTTCGGGTGGCTAAAACGACAAAAACATGGTGTCACTGGAAGGCCAAATGTGGCAGGGAGGGGGAGTTGGCTGAGGAGTAGACTTCCAGACACCAGGGGTGGAAAGGCTTGGAGTAGCACCCAGCCTGCCCAATCACCATCCCTTTTCGCCTCAGACCACTGGCGTCGCAGTCTGCGATTGGCCACGGGCTAGGCTGCATGGAGCCAATGNCCACTGTCCCCTCTCCTTGTCTCCCCCTCCTTGTCTTTTAGATTGTAAGCCACAGGCAGGGACCGCGTCTGATTCTATGTTCTGTACAGCACCAGGTTATGCGGCTAGCGCTTTATAAATGTTTAATAAGAATAAAATAATACGGGGAAGGAGTTCAACCTCTGACAATAATTCTTCATTGGCACACAGAATCGATACCGATATAAAAAATAAAATCTTTGTTTGAAATGGGTACAGATACCAACAACAATAATGAAAATGGACGTTTCGTTAACAAAAATGACACATTTTAATAACAAAAACAAGAACAAAAAATGAAAAATGACATGGGCCCTGGTGCACACCCTTAGGAGTTTCCATGGAATGCATTTGCAGAACACCTGATGTGTTGTCGTTTTTTAATAAGATTTTTTAATAATAAGAAATTCTCCTCATGACACAAATAATGTATTTATATTACAGTTTTCTCTTTTGCAGCCAAGTCTGCCCCGAAGTGCAGAAGTCAAGAAGAAGCAAGTAAGTTTCATACCAACAACATTTTAAACAAATCAAAGTAACTGGGGAAGGGAGCGTGGTTTTTCAAAGGAAAGGAAAGAAAGGAAAGGTGTGTGTGTGTGTGTTCCAAACTATATCTGTTGTTTGCTCACTAAGATACGTTGTTGAGAGTAAAGTTCTGTTTTTCCTTGAACTTTGTTTCCTTGTGTCTTATACCAGGTGACAAGCGCCTTCACTTGTGCGGTCAGGAAGTCGAAGATTTGAAACATTATCTTCTTTATTACCCACTATATGCTACATATCTGAGACAGCTGCAGGAGGTGGTGTTATGGAAACCTTCTTGGCCAGCAGTTCAGCAGATACAATATCTTTTAAATGATATCGATGAAAGGAGAACAAAGGCTGCAGCAATTTATGCATATAGGGCAAAAACTCTCCGTCTATTGTATGAAGGTCAATGAGGATAAACTTAGAGATGCCAGTGTGCAGAAACAAAGAGGTCAAAATTTCTAATTCAGTTTTGGTTTAAGGGAAAGGAGGTTTTGGTATGTATTATTTAGGCTGTTGCTACTAAAATCTGATTATCAAATAGACTTGGGGCGGTTAAATGAGTAAAAGGGGAAGGAGGTCTCATTAAATTGGAAAGTTCTGGGGGGCGAATTAATAGAGGGATGTCTGTGGTGGTTGGGACTTATGCTTTCATACTGTTTGAATCTTGTATGCCGATAGGACTATCTAAGAATAGCTGCTCAATGTTAACTAGCTGGGATTTATTACGGAAGATGTTCCATAAATGATAAACGGTAAACAGAAAATTCTCATAACTGGAAGAAGACAATGTATCCTCCTATATTTAGTCATGGTTATGTTTTTATATATTTCTATGTATGAGTTGTTTTGGATATGTTTTTATTGTGAAGGCTATGTGACCAACAATAAAATCATTTACCTACCTACCTACCTACCAGTCTCTGATGTAGATTGTTCTAGTCGATTCCAGTGGAAGTTTCTCTCAAATGATGTCCCAGCATTTTGTCCAGACTGCATAGAATGCTTCGAGTTTCTCTTGTAGGTCTGCTGTAATGCGCTCTATCGCGATCATATACCACAATCTATGTCTTATATTTGTAATAGTTGGAGGGGTGGTAACTTTCCATTTGCTGGCTATTGTATGGAGTGTCACCAGTCTTATTAGTTGGCACACCTGAATTCTTTCATTTATATATGGATTTTTGGGACATATGCCAAATAAAGCAAATTTGGCTCCAAATGGTATTACTCCTCTAACAATCTGTTGCATCCATTTCCAANGGGGGGGGCAACTGGGCAGCTCTCCTGGCTCCAGTCCGTCCCAGAGGATCCGGCACACCGGACTCACCCAGAGTCGAATCACAGTCAGCAGTCACTTGACATTCGTCCAAGCACTCAATAGCCACTTTGAATTCCCTGCCTGCCACTGTGCTTCTGCCTGAGCATGCACAGTAAGACTTCCAGTGGCTGCATCAGGCAGGGAATGCATGTCAGGAGGCGGGGCTAAGGGGATGGAAGAAGTTCAGCCTGGTTATGTGTCATCAATCAGCTATAGAAATGCCACCCCTCCAGTTCTGCCATCCATGGCAACTGCCATTTGCTCATTGGATGGGCAGATCCTACACCAAAATTAGGATTAACATTTTTTTTCTTTAAAAGTAGCTACTAAAATTCCATTAAACAAGTCTCAATAACAACTTCTTTTATTTTCTCATCAAAAAATTACCCAGGCATGTGCGTACAATTACAATTTCAGTTCCTGATGTGAAAACAGGGGGTTGGAGGGAAATACAGACAGGCAAAGGGTGTGCTTCACCCAGGGTTTACAGTTAAAAGGGAATTTCTAGGGGTGTGTGTGCATGTTTTTGTTATATTAATAACAAAAACAAAAATTGTTTTCATTATTGCAATAACAAAAACAAAAATAATAACAAAATCAATAATAACAAAAGTCGTTATTGATTTTGTTATTGCCTGGCAGGTGTTTTTTGGAGGGAAATGTGGAGAGGGGAGGAGGGAGAAGACATCTGAGCCAGAAACAGTGCTGAACTCTTGAACTGGGAGGGGAAGGATCTGATGGATGTATCTCTGACTAATGAGCTGCGCAAGCAGATCCCAGCAGTTGAATGACACCCTGCGATTTCTCAATGCCTCTGCCTCCCAGAACCAATCATATATATATGAAACAGCCTAGTATCTACACATCTAATCTATATACACAACTAATATATGGACGGGAGAGACAGACAGGGGAAGGGAAAAGGAAAACTCAGAGGCATATTCTCTCTCTCTCGTGTGAGTGTGTGTACCTAAGGAATAAGAATTGGGTGGTAGGGAAGAGAATAAGGGATACCCTTATATATATATGGATTATAGGATAAGAACTTTTTGTATTATACATAGGTTAGGTTTAGCTTAGATCCTGTATATATTATATAAATAAAACTACATATTGTGTACAGTGTATATTATTGTGTGCAGTTTTTTCTGGATCACAATGAGAAGGGGAGCCTTCAGCAGCCATTGCAGTGCCCATCCCCCCTGCCTGAGACAGCTTCTCCATCCCCTCCAGGTGAGAGAGGCTCCACCCCCTGGGAGGGCTCAGCCACAGGCCAAAGGTGCATGCCCGCCCCCAGCGGGCGGCAACAAAAGGGCGCTGGCCGTTTTGTGGCCATTGTGAGGCCGGAGCGAGGACATCAAGGAGCCATGCCCTGACGGCACTTACGCTACACTGCCACCGACAACCATTGCCGTGGGACAGCACGCACGCGCTCATCCGACACCCGCAGGCCTGGCGTCCCCCTGATACCAGGACATTCAACACCTATGATGCCTCCCTATACCTCCCTCACCTCCTCGCCCTCTATCACCTCCCTCCTTCTTGCCTTTCTCACGCACCCCCTCCTTCTCCCTCTTCCACCACCAGCGGCCTTTCTCCAGCCAACCTACCCCTTATTCTCACCCACGCCCATCCCCCCTCCCCACCCTCATCCCCCCTTACCCATTCCCCCTAGGCCCAAACCCGCAACACCCAGGTGTTCCACAGACCATTGTGGCCAATACGAGGCCAGTGCACGACTCACACCCCGCAAACCAGGCCGTTCCCCATCCCCCAACCTCATCCNTTCATTGGCACACAGAATCGATACCGATATAAAAAATAAAATCTTTGTTTGAAATGGGTACAGATACCAACAACAATAATGAAAATGGACGTTTCGTTAACAAAAATGACACATTTTAATAACAAAAACAAGAACAAAAAATGAAAAATGACATGGGCCCTGGTGCACACCCTTAGGAGTTTCCATGGAATGCATTTGCAGAACACCTGATGTGTTGTCGTTTTTTAATAAGATTTTTTAATAATAAGAAATTCTCCTCATGACACAAATAATGTATTTATATTACAGTTTTCTCTTTTGCAGCCGAGTCTGCCCCGAAGTGCAGAAGTCAAGAAGAAGCAAGTAAGTTTCATACCAACAACATTTTAAACAAATCAAAGTAACTGGGGAAGGGAGCGTGGTTTTTCAAAGGAAAGGAAAGAAAGGAAAGGTGTGTGTGTGTGTGTTCCAAACTATATCTGTTGTTTGCTCACTAAGATACGTTGTTGAGAGTAAAGTTCTGTTTTTCCTTGAACTTTGTTTCCTTGTGTCTTATACCAGGTGACAAGCGCCTTCACTTGTGCGGTCAGGAAGTCGAAGATTTGAAACATTATCTTCTTTATTACCCACTATATGCTACATATCTGAGACAGCTGCAGGAGGTGGTGTTATGGAAACCTTCTTGGCCAGCAGTTCAGCAGATACAATATCTTTTAAATGATATAGATGAAAGGAGAACAAAGGCTGTAGCAATTTATGCATATAGGGCAAAAACTCTCCGTCTATTGTATGAAGGTCAATGAGGATAAACTTAGAGATGCCAGTGTGCAGAAACAAAGAGGTCAAAATTTCTAATTCAGTTTTGGTTTAAGGGAAAGGAGGTTTTGGTATGTATTATTTAGGCTGTTGCTACTAAAATCTGATTATCAAATAGACTTGGGGCGGTTAAATGAGTAAAAGGGGAAGGAGGTCTCATTAAATTGGAAAGTTCTGGGGGGCGAATTAATAGAGGGATGTCTGTGGTGGTTGGGCCTTATGCTTTCATACTGTTTGAATCTTGTATGCCGATAGGACTATCTAAGAATAGCTGCTCAATGTTAACTAGCTGGGATTTATTACGGAAGATGTTCCATAAATGATAAACGGTAAACAGAAAATTCTCATAACTGGAAGAAGACAATGTATCCTCCTATATTTAGTCATGGTTATGTTTTTATATATTTCTATGTATGAGTTGTTTTGGATATGTTTTTATTGTGAAGGCTATGTGACCAACAATAAAATCATTTACCTACCTACCTACCTACCAGTCTCTGATGTAGATTGTTCTAGTCGATTCCAGTGGAAGTTTCTCTCAAATGATGTCCCAGCATTTTGTCCAGACTGCATAGAATGCTTCGAGTTTCTCTTGTAGGTCTGCTGTAATGCGCTCTATCGCGATCATATACCACAATCTATGTCTTATATTTGTAATAGTTGGAGGGGTGGTAACTTTCCATTTGCTGGCTATTGTATGGAGTGTCACCAGTCTTATTAGTTGGCACACCTGAATTCTTTCATTTATATATGGATTTTTGGGACATATGCCAAATAAAGCAAATTTGGCTCCAAATGGTATTACTCCTCTAACAATCTGTTGCATCCATTTCCAAACTTTATTCCAGGTTATATTTATCTCGGGGCATTGCCACCAGCAATGTAGCGCGGTTCCAGACATGCCACAGCCCCTCCAACATTCATCGGATTGTATTACCTTCATTTTCTTGAGTTTTACTGGGGTGTAATACCACATATAGCATAACTCAATCTGTATTTTTTTGACCAGAGCATGTAGTCATGACTGTCCACATTTCTTCTGTTTCTTTTTTCTCTATTTGTTGTTTGATTTCTTCTTCCCAGGCACTAGTATAACCTGCATCTGGTGGATGCGAAATCGCTTTAATTGTGATGTACAGTCTGGAAAGGATCTGAGAGTCATTGGTACGTTCGAATAGTCCCACTTCCAAAGGAGTAGGTTGTCTTGAGAAATGTGGCCAGTCATGATGATTTGTGATTCAGGATTTTAATTTCAAATAAGTGAGGAAGTTAATTTTAGCTTTAATTTTATTTTCCATCTCATTGTGGGTCATAAATTCTTCTCTTTGTATCAGATGTTTTACTAGCCATATTTTCTGTTGTCTCTGTTTGTTTTTTACATCTATCAGATCTGTTTCTCCTTTATCTATTATATTTTCAATGTTTGTATAGGGGGCTCTGCCAATTAAAATATCTGCCTTTTTGGTTATTATTGTCCAATGTTTATAAGCTGTGATTATAAAGGGGTGGTCACACCATTCTTGTCGTACTCCTATCTCTTTATCTATCAATCGCTTTGTAAAATCTGTTGTGTGAGATTGTGTTTTTTCTATTTGCACCCAATTGGGTTCTGTTGGATTTTTGTACCAAATCTTAATGGCTCTGAGTGTGGCGGCCATATAATAACTTCTAATATCTGGGAAATTAACCCCACCATGTGTTTTGTCAGTAAGGAGAATTGATTTACTTACTATTGGATTTTTTTTTGCCAAATAAATTGATTAATGCTTTTAGTTAGTTGTGTAAAAAAAGTTTTTGGTAACTGAATGGGTAATGCTAGTAAGTAATATAGTATTTTTGGAAGTAGCATCATCTTTATAAGGTTTATACGGCCTAACCATGAGCATTGAGTTGACTGCCAATTTTCCAATTTAGTTTTGCATTCTTTTATTAGGGGTTTGAAGTTTGTTTGGTATAGATGTTTAGGTAGTTTGCTAATAGTTACTCCCAGATATTTGAATTCCCTGGAGTTTATCTTAATTGGAGAGCTTTGAGCTTTCTCTTGTTGTTGCTGCAGAGTTAAGTAGAACATTAGGGCCTGTGATTTATTTACATTTATTTTAAACCCAGATACTTTCCCATATTTCTCTATGGTGTTTAGGACATATGGTATTGTTTCTGTAGGTTGTGAAAGATAAACTAATGCATCATCAGCATATAATGAGATTTTATATTCTTTCTCCCCAACCACTATCCCCTTAATTTTCCTCTCGTTGGATCATGGCAGCCAGTAGTTCAAATGCTAAGTCAAATAACAGGGAGGATAAAGGACATCCCTGTCTCGTACCTCTATATAATTGAAATGATTCAGTCAGTGATCCATTTACTATCAATGCCACTTGTGGTTTTTTGTAAATAATTTTTACCCACTCTAGGAATTTACCAATAATGCCCATTTTTTCTAATGTTTTGAATAAGAATCTGTGTTCAGCATGATCAAAAGTCTTGTCCTCATCGAGCGAGATCAAGGTAGCTGGGGTCTTTTTTTCATGAATTTGGTGAATTAAGTCATTTTTTTTCCTGATAGTGGCCATGCCATACCTGGCGGGGATGAATCCTGTTTGATCCAGTGGTATAATTTGTTTAATGACTGAAGCTAATCTGTTTGCCATTATTTTAGTAAAAATCTTGAAATCTGAATTTAGAAGGACTATAGGGTCTGTAGTTGGCACACTGTGTTGCCTCTTTTTCTGGTTTGAGGCATAACATTATATTGCCCTGGTAATAGGTAGGTGGGAGTGCTTGTTGTTCAATTATAGTATTATAAACCTTAACCAAAAGTGGAGTTAATGTATCCTTGTATGTTTGGTAAAATTCAGCTATAAAACCGTTAGGGCCACTTGCTTTATTTTTGGGGAGTGCCTTAATTGTTTCTTCTATCTCTTCTGCAGAGATCTCTGCATTTAATACTTGTTGTTCTTGAAATGCAAGTTTGGGCAGATTAATACTCTCTAAGAGTGTTGTTATTTCCTTCTCAGTGGGATTTGTTGAGTTGTAAAGATTTTGATAGAATTTTTGTATTTGTTCCCCTATTTGCTAAGTCTTTGTAATACGCTCTCCATTAGAATTCACTAAGGCTGGGGTGTTAGTTTTGTTCCCTTTTTTTTTACTAGCCATGCCAGTACTTTATCAGTTTTGTTTGATTTTTCATAATAATATTGTTTAGTTAAACAAATTTGTTTCACTGTATATTCTGTTTCCAATAAACGTATTATTTGTCTAGTTTTTGTGATTTCTTTTATATGCTTTTTAGGCCTTTTTTCCATGGACAGTGCAGCAGTGTCAATGGGTGGAGATGGGTGTGGATGGGTGGGTGAGCACACCCGGCGGAGCCGAGCAGGGAGACATTTACACGGACAGCGCTGCAGGGGGTTATGGGAAGGAAAGAGGAGGGACCAGCAAACACCAAGCAGCCAAACGCCCATCCCGGGAAGCACCCAGCAAACACCCATGCAAGTACACGGACAGCCGGGACCGGCGGGGAAGACCCGCCCGGCACAGCAACGGCACAACATGGCCGACCGAGGGCAAACGAAGCTGCACAACATGGCCCCGCCCCCGAGCTGCCAGGACCCACATGGATGGGACAGGAGGGAGATGGGATGACAGCTGCTACAAAGGAGCTGGCTCCACACAGCCCTGGCACAGAGACCGGACAGCCCGGCGCCAGTCCCCCCCCCCCCACAGCAGAGCAGCCCACACACAGAAGGCAACAGAAGCACACAGGGATGGGCCCACGGCCCATGGGAGGCCAGGGAGGGGAAGGCACCCACACAACACAGGCAACCCCCCAACATCATCCCAGAGGCACCTGCACAAGGGGAGAGGTCAAAGCAAAGCACAACATGGACACACGGGGAAGGAACACAAACAACTTTAATGAAAGGGGGAACCAGCAACAGGGGGCAACAACAACAGGTCAGGGAGGGGAACGGGGCAACAGAAGGGGGGGCAATGGCAGGCCCAGGACAATACCTTGTCAATAGGACCAGCACTTGGCCTACACGTGGTCCAGCCGGTGCAGCTGATCCAGGACGTGCAGGAGGAGCTCCAACAACTCCCCCTGCTCCCGGGTCCACTCCACAATCATGGCTTGCACTGACTGGGACAGAGAGAGAGAAGACAGCTATCAGAGCCGGTCCCGGGTACCAAGAAAAAGAACCCCCCATGGAAGGACACAGGCACAGGGCCCAGAAATCAGACAGCACACTCAACGATGACATCAAACAGCCAGCCTGCTGCCCGCATGTCCCACGCTGCCTGTTCCAGCTGCTGCACGATCACGCGCAGGTGCAAGATCGCCAGCAGCATGACAACAGTAGCTGCAGGAGAGATGGGACAGGGCAATGGGGAACGCCCGCACCAATGGGTCCTGGGAGGGACGGGGGCAGCAACAACACCAGGGGCATACCCCACACGCTGACAGTCACCACCCGGAAGAACACCCGAACCCCTGCATGAAGGGGGATCGGTTGGGACAAAGGCCAGGGCCAGCACAACCCCTACTCATGCTCAGCCGCCCAGCGCCCATGGTCCTGCCGCCCATCCATCGCCACCACCACAGACGGCCCACACCAACAGGGGGCGACAGCAGAGGGAAGCGGAAGGGAGGGGCAGGACCACACAAATGCACAGGTGAGTCCAGGGGGTGCCCGACTGACTTCCCACTGCCAATAGCACCCCGTGAGCCAGCCCAGGCATCAGCGCCCAGCAGGGAAGCCGCCAGGGAAACACACACCACACAACTGGTGCACACCCCACAGGCCCAGAGCCCACCAGTACACACTAGGGGTGGGAAGTTCAGTTCTCCTGATATCCGATACTGCTGGTATTTGGCGGTATCGGGGATATCGGGTACATCCAAAAATTCCCCATACCGGTGCCGGATTTTTACCGGATTTTTTTAACATTGCGTCCATTGAAATCAATGGCCACAATGTTAAAAAAAAAACCCAAGAACCACGCACTTTCCCTTTCCCTCCCCATCCCAGGCTGCGCGGGTGGAAGGGGGGACACCCACCACCAACCCTGTCCAGCCTGGATTTTTTTTTTTTTAAACCAGACCTGCGGGCGAGTCCAGGCTGCCACCACACCACCACTAGCTGCCCAGTGGCAGCCAGGGCTATTGCTGAAGGTAGAGGCAGCTCTCCTCCGGGAGCCCTCCCGACTCAGGCAGCACTCTTGGTTAACCCTATTCTATCACCATGGGGTTGTTTTCCATCCCCCGGTGGAAAAAAACATGAAAATATATGGTAATCCGTGGCTCTGCAAGTTTGAGAATTTAGGACATTGTCACCAGCACCTCTGGGCATAACATACTCAAATTTCATCGAGATATCGCTTACTATTTGTCTTCTGTAATAAAAAAACTAAAAAAAAAAGACCTGGGGTGGAAAAATAACCCCAGGGTCAATGGAGTTTTCCTATTGGGATGGAATTTCAACCCCGGTCAATGCATTTCAATTGGGGTGGATTTCCACCCCAGCTTAAAAGCAGCCAAATCAACATTTTTAAAGGCCAGTTCAGACTGCAAGATGACATGGAAGGCAAGGTCACTTTAGACTGGCAGCAGAAATGAAAATTAACCCCTTCATTGCCATGAACATCTCTCAATATTTCCACTAGTGTCTAATAGAAAAAAGCAGTCATGAAAGATTTTTCATTTGCTCACTCCATCTGCAAAGCTTCCTTTCTCACCCATGGAAGGCTAGGTCACTTTAGAATGGCAGCAGCAATGAAAATTAACCCTTTCACTGCCATGAACATCTCTCAGTGTTTCCACTAGTGTCTAATAGAAAAAAGTAGCCATGAAAGATTTTTCATTTGCTCACTCCATCTGCAAAGCTTCCTTTCTCACCTAGCCTCCTAGGTTTCAGTCTGTTAGTCTGTTAGATAGATTTTATCTCCCTTCCCATAGGCTCCATTTCTCCAGCAAGCCAGAAGTGCCCCCATTGTTCTCATAAACTGATCATAGAAATGGAACAAAGAAAAACTTATGGGCCTTTAGCAAGTGATTAGCAGGTGATAGCTACATCCTCAAGTCCAGGGGCAGAGTGGCCATTCTTCCTCCCTGGAAGATTTTGTGTGGTGTGGTCACTGGCTGGGGGCTTGCAGGAGGGGAATGAAGAATGGCAGGGCACATTTTCTGTAGTTTGAATAAAAAATAATGTTTTGCAAAAAAAAACAAGTAGTGTTGGTTGTTATTTATTCATGTGTGGAGCTGGTATTTCTCATAAAACAGACTCTATAATGTCTGTGTTTGTGTGCTGGGCATAGATTGTGTGGCTACTGTAAAAAAAGTTACATTTTATTTCACACTTTCAATCCCCAGGCCAAAATCAGCTTGGGGTAGAAATCCCCAGGTGGAAAAAAACATGAAAAAATATGGTAATTCGTGGCTCTACAAGTTTGAGATTTTAGGACATTGTCACCAGCACCTCTGGGCATAACATACTCAAATTACATCCAGATATCTCTTACCATTTGTCTTCTATAATAAAAAACACACACAAACAATGCCTGGGGTACAAATCAGTGATCACCCCAGCATCAATTTCCTATTGGAGTGGAAATCCACCCCAATGCAGACTCTGTAATGTCTGTCTGTGTGTGTGTGCTGGGCATAGATTGTGTGGCTACTGTAAAAAAAGTTACATTTTATTGCACACTTTCAATCCCCAGGCCAAAATCAGCTTGGGGTAGAAATCCCCAGGTGGAAAAAAACATGAAAAAATATGGTAATTCGTGGCTCTACAAGTTTGAGATTTTAGGACATTGTCACCAGCACCTCTGGGAATAACATACTCAAATTACATCCAGATATCTCTTACCATTTGTCTTCTATAATAAAAAACACACATAAACAATGCCTGGGGTACAAATCACCCCAGCATCAATTTCCTATTGGAGTGGAAATCCACCACAATGCACTCTGTAATGTCTGTCTGTGTGTGTGTGCTGGGCATAGATTGTATGGCTACTGTAAAAAAAGTTACATTTTATTGCACACTTTCAATCCACAGGCCAAAATCAGCTTGGGGTAGAAAATCGACCCCATTATATCTCGAGTGTAATTTTTTTCATGATGAAAGGTAAGGGCTAACCTCCCCCCCATCCACCTTTTACCTGGGCTGCGGGTGGCGGGGGCGGCAGCAGCGTGGCGCGGGTCCGGCAGCGGCTTCAGTGCTGGCTTCACTTCAGTGCTTCACTAGGCTTTCCGGGTTTCCCTGGAAGGCCTAGTGAGGCTCTGAAGTGAAGCCAACGCTGAAGCCGGACCTGCGCCGCGCTCCTGCTGCCGCTGCCACCGCCACCCACAACCCAGGTAAATGGTGGATGGGGGGGTTAACCCAGAGTGCTGTCCCAGTTGGGAGGGCTCCTGGAGGAGAGCTGCCTCGACCTTCAGAAATAGCCCTGGCTGCCTCCAGGTAGCCGGTGGCAGTGTGGCAGCCGCCCGGACTCGCCCGCAGGTCCGGTTTAAAAAAAATAATCCAGGCTGGGCAGGGTGGGTGGGTGGTGTCCCCCCTTCCACCCGCACAGCCTAGGAGGGGGGAAGGTTGGGGGGGGGGTTAATTGATTTCAATGGGGACACTTCCCCATTGAAATCACAATGAAAAAACCCAGTACTGGTAAACCAGTTTTACCAGTAAAACTGATTTTTTTGAAACCGGTAACCAGTAAAACTGATACCCGTTTTTTCTAGTTTGGTCCCACCCCTAGACACACCATGCACACCTCCTCGATCTGGGTTATCCCTTTGTCCGCAAAGTCCCCACGGTACATCCGGGCATAGAAGGGTGAGATGGTCATGATCCAGGCATTGTGGCTGTGCCACAATGGTGGCCCGTGAAAATGTCTACGAACCGGCCCTGGTGGTCCACGACTGCCTGCAGCTGCAGGGAGTGGTATACATGTCTGTTGACATATTTCATGACCTCTCCATCTGAGGGGCGGAGGATCTCGATGTGAGTGCCGTCCACGGTGGCCATGCAGTTGGGGAACCCTCCAGCCGTGAAGCCGGCCATCACAGGCTCCTGGTCCACCAGCTGGATCTCTCTGTCCAGGAGCACGCCCTCCACTGCCTCACAGACGTCTTGCAGGATCCCGGCAATGGTGCTCACCACCCCGACTCTGAAATGCTGCGAGACGGACCGGCAGGAGTTGGGCATTGCTAGTGCCCAGACCCTGATGGCCACCCACTTGACCATGGGAATGGGGGTCTGCATGGGGGTGTGCTGACACTCCAGCCAGGGCACTAAAAGCTCTGCGAGTCGCAGGAGGGTGCGCCTGTCCATGTGAAAGTGCGGTCTCCAGGCAGCCTCGTCCCACTGAGCCAGCGCCCTGGCCCACTACCCCTGTGCCCGCTCTGTGACCCATAGCTGCTGGGCAATGGGCATAACGAGCTGGGCAGCGTGGCCCATGGTCTCCCTCCACCACTGAAGCCGGCCGGCAACCTCGCGGAGCACTGCAGCCCAGTTCTGGGCGTGGAGGAGGGCCTGCCTGGCCGTTCCGGACTTCTGGGCCCTGAGCTGGGCCAGGGAGCGCCTGCTCCCGTGGTGGGCTCTCCGGGTGCTAGCAGCGCTCCTGGCCATGCTCACGCACAGTCGAGCTGCCAGGTGCACCTCTGCGGTTTGGATACACAAGAGGTCCATGTGCGAGCGGTACCACTCTGTGCAGACTGCTAGGTGCATCCCGCAAGCGCCCAACTACCCCAGCTCCATGGTGAACAGTATCCCCGGGTGGGTTGGGGATGTACCCGTTATAGTCTGGGCCACGTGTTGCCCCACCCCCTGTTTGCGACCTGCCTACCAGCTGTGGGACCCCAGATCACCTCTGCTGCCCCCCCAGCTGGCTGTGCTGGTTCTTGCATGGAGACTGGGGCAGGGCGGCAGTGGGTGACCCAGTGCGCACACCCGCGGTCCCTACATGGGGTCTGGTGCACGGTCCAGCCTGTGCCCGGGCGTGTGCAGGCTGCAGCTGCATTCCTGCTGTCATCACCTCCCACCTCTCTGTGTTTTGGCTGCCTGTTGTCCTCACTGCCCTGATCTGTGTGTAGGATGTCCTGTGTGCTCAGATCCAGAAGCTGTGCTGGGTCCGCACCCCACACCTTGCTCATTAGCTGGGCAATGTTGCGGCCTGTGGTCTTATTGCTTGGCCTTGGAGTGCCCCTGCTTCCCCTCCTATCCGTCCAGGGATCTTGGGGCCCCTTTAGTATCAGGCGCATACTGGACCATGGCTGGCAGGGCTTCCCTAGGGCTCACGGGCCCCTCCACCCCTGGCGCCCCCCATAGCTGGACCTTCCGTGAGACCATGACCCTATGTGACCTGTGGCATTCCCTGGTCGTGCAGTTGCTCCTGAGCTGCCCGGACAGCCTCACAGGTGCCTATGTGAGTCTGAGCTCCTGGATGCGCTACTTCGGCTATGAGGCAATCGCCCGTGATTGCCGGCTGAACGCAGAGACGCTGGGCCTGCATCCCTTTCCCGATGGGCGCATCCTAGAGATGAGGTGCGTGCATGTGGGGTGGTTGGTGGTGGAGACCATGTCTGCTCTCTCTGTGTGCAGCCTGGCTGCCTACACTGCCTGTCTGGCAGAGGGGGTCCCTGCCCTGGCCATGGTTTCTGGCCCCGCTGTGCGTTCCCACCTCTGACCTGATGCTGTGGGTCTCTGCCTGCTCCCTCCATGATGTCCGGGCCTCGCTGCTGTGCTGCCTGTTTCCTGGGGTTCCACTGCCCCAGCCTGTGGCTCTGGGCCCCTTCCGCAGGCCCCCCTGTTCACCTCGGCAACCAGTGTTCCCCTCCATGGCTGTCTTCTCCTGTGGCCATGTCCAGAGCTCTGAGCTGCCACCCGGCACCCCGGGGTGCTGCTGACCTTCCAAGGCCACCTGCGATCCCTCCTGGGCCCATGCCCTCCCCTTGGGTGACTCTGTGACAGCGAGGTTCCGGGGGCCTTGGATTGAACCTCCCGGCATCCTCCAGGGTGTGTGTGTGTGTGTTTGGACTGGCTGCATGACTCTGGTTCTCCTCCCTCCCATCCTTCACACCCTCGCTGGTGAGTGGGGTCCCTGTCTGCCTCCTGGACCATTCCTGGGCCACTCCCTTTTCTGTGTGGCCTCTCTCTGTGCCTTTGTTCTGCCCCTGGGGGTCCCCCCATTCTGGAACTGCCTGTGTCACTGTGGGGGTGCCTGTGCAGGCTGTGCTGTTGTGGGGGTTCTGGATGCTGTTCCATGTGTCCTGTCCTGCCCCATGGCCGGTCCCCCCTCCCTGTCCCCAGCCCCCCCTCCCTTCCCCCTTTGCCCGTTGTGCTGTGTGTGTTGTCTGTCCCACTGTGTTCTCCCTTCCCTGCCTGTCCCATCTGGGTGTGTATGCACCCGGGCGTGTGTTTGTGCTGTGTGTTCCACTGTGACCTCGTTGTCTCTGTGCCTGCTGTGTGTGCTGCCTCAGCAGCTCTTCTCCCTCCTCCCCCTCCCTTCACGTTTCCCTTGTGTGGGCTTTTCCTTTTGGTGCTTTTGGCTTCCTGTGCCCTCAGCCAGCCATGTCTGCCTCCCGCCCCTCCCTGGTGCATTCTGGGTGTTTTGGCCATGGCCAGGAATTGGCATCATGTCTGTTGTGCTGCCCCAGGCTGTGGTCTGTCTGTCCAATTCCCTGCCATAGTCCCGGTCCCATCACATCTGTTCGGGGCCATCCTCGATCACAGTGGGTGGTTGTTTGGCCACTCCCTTTTCTGTGGGAATCCACTGGGAATCCACTGTGGTGAATCGGGACCGCGTAACATCTGAAATCACCCATTGTCTATGTAATTTGGCATAGTTTCACGTGCCAAAGCTCCAAAGTCTGTTCAATGTGTTCAATGTTGTTCAATGTGCTTGTGGTCTTAATTATGTTGGCAAAGCCAGTAGACCTGTAAAAGACAGGATCATTGAACAAAGATCAAATATTAGATGTAAAAAAATGTTGGAGCCTTTAGTACAATGTTTTATGGAACTCCAACACTCTGTGAATGACCTGTCTTTTTGCTGCGTGGATACCCATCAATCAGAAAGATAATTATTTAGACTGGAAGCTAGATGGATTTTGAGATTAAAGTCTTTGACACCTATAGGATTGAATGAGGGTTTTGATTGGGGCAGGATCATATGTTTAAAAAATATAGATCCTAAGTTTGGGACTTATTATTTCCAATAGTGGGTTTTTAATATTCTTGCCTGGTGTATTATCCATTTTTGGAGGTAGTGTATTTGGAGGCACATTATTGAATGGGATTGCTCATGTTTATAGGAACCCTCTCTTGGTCATCCATGGAATTGGAATGGGTCATCCATGGAATTGGAATGTAAAACATTAGAAATAAGAGGTGGTTACATCATGGAAATTATAGCTCTGCTACAATGAGCTTTTTCAACTGTATTGGGACCTTCCTCTCCCTGGCAGAGCACTTATCTACCCTCAAGTATTTTGCAAATCCCTTCAATTATGTCGTTCAAACAGAGGCAATATAGTGTAATGAGACCATATGTTATCAATTATTGTGATGGTTTATAAAGCCTATTCTGCTATAGGGGCAGCTATCCAGCTGCTGAGGTTTTTTTCTGGAGATTTCCACTCGTAGTGTTGCATCAGAGCTGAAGGGTGAGTGTTTTGGTAAACTATAATAATTGTATTGGTCTTACTATCTTTATGTTGAATAGCTAATTGACCAAATGATTAAATTTACTCTATTATTCCAACAGATGAACCCCGGGTATTTTCAGATGTTACGAGATCACGCTCAACCACAGTGAACCACGCTCAACCCCGCGGCGGGGCCAAAGGACCCTGAACGTCTGTTCAGCGCGTGCCAGATGTTCATCACGCTCAATACCTACATGGGGTCAATTTCAAGCACGCTTCCCGGGTTAGCCGGGGGAATATCCCGGGAAGCGTGGTCAAACAGACCCCCACCGGGAACCAAGGAAAAGTAAAATCTGAACGCCAATCCCCAGGCAGAAACAAANCGAAACGAGCCCCAGCCGGGGACAAGGCATGCAGCGTCACTGCCGGGCAACCAGCAACAACACAACCACCGGAGGGAGATTTAAAGCGAAATCAGCAGCAAGCAAGCGTGGTGGGATGGAGCGAGGAGGGAGGCGGAAGAGAGCGGAGGCAGAGAAAGCGACACAAGCGGTGGAGGAGGCGGAGGAGGTGGAGGCAGGGGCAGCGATGGAGGTGGAGGGGGCACAGGCAGAGGAGGGGGGCACAGGGGTGCACCTGACCAGGGA
>QEPC01012550.1:61695-78572 GCA_003113815.1 Sphenodon punctatus
CTGGATGTCTCAACGCCAACTCAAACTGAACATGGTGAAAACTGAACTCCTTATCTTCCCTTCCAATCCTTCCTCTCCCTCTTCCCTGTCAATTGCCATTGATGGGGTCTCCATCCTCCCTGTCACCCAAGCCTGTAACTTGGGCTTCATCTTTGACTCGCACCTTACCTTCAAACCCTACATTAACTCCGTGGCCAAATCCTGCCACCTCTCCCTCCACAACATTGCTAAGATCCACCCTTTTCTGTCTGTCTCCTCTGCCAAAACTCTCATCCACGCCCTAGTCATCTCACGCCTCAACTATTGTAACCTCCTCCTCGCTGGCCTTCCCCGCTCTCACCTTTCTTCCCTCATCTCTCTTCAAAACTCTGCTGCCAGGATCATCCACCTAGCCTGTCACTTTGACCATGTGCAGCCACTGTGCTCCTCTCTCCACTGGGTCCCCCTTCCTGAGCGTATTCTGGACAAGCTCCTCATCTTCACCTACAAGGCCCTTCACAACCTTGCTCCCCTCTCCTACCTCTCTTCCCTGATCTCCCTCCAAACCCCTGTTCGAGCACTCCGCTCTTCTTCCATCCCCTCTCTCGTCTCCCCTGTTCCCCCAACCGCCTTCGTTCCTTCTCCCTTGCTGCCCCGCATGCCTGGAACTCCCTCCCTGCCCACATCTGCCTCACCCCCTCCCTCCGTAACTTCAAAACCTACCTCTTCCGCTCTGCCCTTCCTAACTCCTGCTAATCATCCCCACTCACAATTATCCTCCACCTGTTATCTGAAAACTCCCAATGTACTGTGACCAAGCCAATAGAGTTTACCTGAGTTCTCGCATCCTCATGAATGTTGCATCCCGTGTCTCTTCCTCTGTTCCCCCTTCCCTGTCTCCCCTCCCCCTGTTTTCTTTAGATTGTGAGCTCTTGGGCAGGGACCGTGTCTATCTTGTTCTCTGTAAAGCACCAGGTACATTGCTGGCACTATATAAATGCTAATAAAATAATAATACATAATAAACAGGATGGAATATAAAAATGGTACAGCTGGAAATGTATTTTCAAGTTAATGTCTTACACCATCAGGACCCTTTATCCAATCTTTCTGAAAATTGGCAGATGCATTCAGCTTGTGGAGGTACATAATATTCACATGTTTCATGCAAATTGGATGGAAGATAAAGATGTTGTATCCATGAATATGTATGGAGCTTTTCTTAAAATCACAACATTCAATTGCTTCTAAAATCAGTTCTATTTATCTAATCATTTTGGAAGTTGGCACACACAATGCCCTCCATTGGGGGTACAATCTCCCCAATTTTCATCACAATTGAGCAAGAATAAAAAAACATGAAAAAAAATTTATTCCCTTTATTTCAAAAACAAAATGTCGTTTTCATTCCTATTTTTGTTATTATTTGTCATTTTTGTTATTGCAATAATGAAATTGGCAATTTTTGTTATTGTTATTGTAATAACAAAAATGACATGCACACCCCAATTTTCGTTATTATTGCAATAACTAAAATGACATGCACACCCCTATGAGTCACTTCCCTGGGCATGATGAACCTGCATCCGCTGTACCACCCTACAACAATGACATCTTATATGTACAGAATTTCAGTCAAGGCCTAGAAGCGTTTAGAAACTAAAAAGACAAGTAAAAATTGCCCTGATGTGGCAAACAATTCCTGGGTAGTCTTATCAATGATATTTAAGTGTGTTTGCATCATGTCCTTTGTTGGTCATTCTCCCCACCCCTCAGAATGGTGGCTAAAGGGTGAGAGGCAAAATCATCACTTATTTTAATTAAACACATTTTGACAAAGTACATAGAGATTAAATCACTTGCTCATTGTCTTTGAAATTCCAGTTTTGTAGCTTTGACTTAACCACACTCCTTCCTCTTATAAATTTAAATAACATAAACATGCTAAGTAGCAGTTTTAGGCAGTTTTTACACTGACGCCACCCACCCATCTCCACCCATCGGATGGGTGGGAGAGCATCTGTGTGAACAGCACTAGGTGGGTGTGCGCACTCTCATGACCTACCCATCTACACCCATGGGGCAGCCAGGAAGGAGCTGGCATGCTCTGTGGGTGGAGATGGGTGTTGAACACCGAGTTGAACAGGGAAGCACACCCACCACGAGAAGGGTCTGCTGAAACCAGCGAGAAATGGCAAGAGAGGCACTGCAGGAGCTCGCAAGCAGACACACTCACTGGGAGAGAGGCTGAATGCATGGCCAGGAGCCCTTAAAGGAGAAGCGGGTGAGGTCATGGGTGTGCCAGCTCCCAACATGTCAGGCAGAAAAGCCACACACAAGATAAAGGGAGCCAGCACCATGCCACGTGCAAAAAGGGACAGGGTAAGCAGAGGGACCCTGGGCTGTCCGGGGGCGGGTGTGTGGGTGTGTGTGTGGATCAAGATGCCTACTAACAGCTCTCCTCTTTCTACACAGGGGAGAGGGCACAATGTAGCACCAGTTGCACCCCCAGAAACAGCAATGCGGCCCAGGGAGGAGAGTGCCTCTGACAGCAAGCTAAGACAGGGGCACCCCACCCACACAGGGGAGGGCACAGTCAAGCCCTGAGCACACGCCAGGGTTCCACTAACCAGACTGCTGACAGCTCCACTGCCCCCCCCCACCAACAGAAGAGCACCCACACCCTGGAGCACAGTACCACTGGGGAGACAGATGAGGAGAGCCTCTGTGGCACAGGTAAAACTGAAGGAACTCGGGGGGGGGCAAGGAACACCCTACACTAACAACAGGGGTACAGCAGGACACAAGTTCACTCAGATACATTGCCCCAACAGGAAAGCACCTGCTCCACTGCCACCACAGCCACCCAGTGCTCCACTGCCACCACAGCTACTTGGTAGGCCCCACACAACAAGGCTGGATGGGCCCCCACAGGTGAAGCCCAAAAGGGAAACCCCTGGACCGGGGACTAGGCTCTGGACTTTATATAGCTGTGGGGGGCCGAAAAAGGTCCAGGAAGACCTGGTGCACAGTTTTAAGTCAAAACATGTCTATGAAGCCATTGCCCAGGAGATGCAGTGCATGGGGTATAGTAGGGATGGGGCCCAATGCATGCAGCAGGCAAAGGACTTGAGGTCAGGATACAAACATATCCAGGACAACAATCTGAAGCTCGGCCGTGCCTTGTACACACACGGGTTTGCAGAGGAGCTGGGTCGCTTCCTCTGTGTGGATGGGGAGATCGTGGCCTCCCGCATACATGGCTCGACCTTCGCCAGGGACAGAAACAGGGTGAAGACAACACCAACCCTGCCAGAACCCCCAGAGCAGGGGGAGCCTGTCGCAGAGAAACATGGGGTCACATGTGTAACACGGGACTACATGTTTGGTAAACGTGTGGTGCCAAGGGTTTCACATGTATGTAAGGTTACTATACATGTACACTATGTAATTTCAAAGGTTCCACATGTTTGTAATGTTGACATTGAGAACTGTACCACTCAAATTAGGACTTTGACACGTCACCAGGCTACAGGAAATACAAAGAGAAACCAAAATGTGTATTGGGGGCCAGACGAATGGCCAGAGACATTTATATGTTAATGTAGGCTGACATTACCTAAGTGCAAAGAGAAACAGAGAAACGATAAGAGGACAAAGGAAATCCAAGAAGCCTCCAAGGAGATATAAGGAGAAATACCCCAAACTGGAGGAAGCCTTTTCTTGCAAAGCTGCTTCGAGAGAACATCTGCATACGAATGACCAGCCTGGCAGATAGGCTGGACAGCATGAACTGAGAGGCAGGATTTTGCTCTCTCCAAGTCAAAGCCCAGTCAGTCACCTTTTATGGCTGAGAAACCAGAACTACTGGTCCTTGCTAGGTAAGATGCATAATTTGGGAACTCAACCAGTATAAGTTAGGAATGCATTATGTTTACCTTTTATTTCTAGACCACTCTGTATCAACTATCTTGTTTATGTAATCAATAAACTTACTTCTTACTTTATGAAGAAGTGGCGGTGTCTAATATTGGAACACAAGCGAGCTACAAGAGCCCCCAAGCTCTTGCGAACCCAGAGAGTAAAGAGTCTGTAAATGGGAAGGATTGGGCCCTTGGGTGACAAAGGAGTTTCATTGTGGCACACTTGAATTAGCCAGAGAGAGAACAGATTCCAGAGAACTGTGCACAAGGGAAACTGAGTCACTCAAACCCAGTAAAGTGGGGGTGCGGACCCCCAAACCCATGACAGTGGTGCCCCAATGAATAAGGGTAAAGGCTCAGCTTGTGGACCAATGTGTAGACAGTAAAGGAGCATACCCAGGTGACTGGACTCCTCTGACGGGAGTAAATCCCAAAACCTGCAGAGTCTGAAAGTCCCAGGAGTCGGGAACTCAGTTCTGCCTAGTGGAATAAGCAGATCCTTGAGCAGAGTGTGTTGGGTTTATTGTTTTAGTTTTAATTTCAGGGCAAGGACAGATATCAAAATAGGGCTGCCAAAACATTTCTCCAAGCTCTTGAAGAGAGAATTGGAAAAATAGGCACAGGACAGACACCACCAAACAGAGGGGAAAACAAAGCAGCAACTGAAGCAGCTGATCCAGGAATTTGAAATGAGCATGGACGGGAGTGGAACGGGGGCAGCAAATCCCACCCCCCAGGTCCCTCTCCACCCAACCCGCAACTAGCAGATACAGATGGAAATACGCTGCCAAACGGGCCCCAAAACCCCCATCCAACTGACCAGCAGCCAGGGGGACAAGATTCAAACCCTGAACTCCAGATGGCCAGAATGAGGATGGAACATGAAATCACACTGGAGAAAATAAAACAGGAAGAACGAGAGAGGGAAAAACAGAGAGAGAGAGATCATCAACTTGCTCTCCTCAAAATGCAGATAGATGCAGGAATAAACCCTCCACTCCCTTCACTAGGTAACACGGGAAACAACGCAGAAGGCAGAATTCGGCACTATGCCCCATTGATCCCACAATGCGAGGGAAATCAAGGCATAGAAGACTACTTCACAACCGTACATCATGTTTTCCTTCAAGAACAGATCACGCAGTGGATGTGGCTCAAATTAGTGTTACCTAAATTCTCAGCGAAGGCAAAACAAGTTTTCAACACGAAAATGGAGGAATCTCCAGGACTGACTTTTGATGCTTTCAAACAGGCAGTTCTTGAAGCCTACAGAATCACTCCAGAAACTTTTCGCCAAAAATTACGCAGCTTCAAGAAGGCAGAGGGTACGTCATATTCAGATGTCTGTAATTCTTTGAAACATTATGGAGTTAAATGGCTAGATCCAGGTGGGAATGCCACTAAGGAACAAATTATTAACTCTGTATTGCTTGAACAGTTCTATACCGTGTGCAGCCCAAATTTAAAAGCACACCTGCTGAATAAGGAGATCACAAATCTCAAAGAGGCAGGGACAAGGGCTGATGCATTCACCGAAAATGCTATCTTAGCTTATGGGGAAAGAAAGCCAAATAATGGGGAAAAGAAACCACATAATGGGGAAAAATCCAAACAAGGATTCTACCATAAGCAGAATGAGTACAATCCACAATCTCAGCAAGCAAACTTAACCCAGAACAAACCAAAAGAGAATGGGGGTGGGGGGAGACAGGGATCACCCAGACTCCAAAGAGCACACAATCCCCACAACCCACAGACAAACCCCACAGCCTGTTATAACTGTAACCAGACAGGACACATAAAAAGGAACTGCCCTAACCCCAAGAATACTGAGAACCAAAGCAGAGCTAAGATTGAAGCTAACTTGGCCTCAGTGCGGACAGACACTCCCACAGGGGATTATGTCTGTTACACACTCCAGGACCCCCACACAAATAACGCACACCTCTTCAGACCAGCCACAGTCAATGGCATGCCCTGTGTGGGTCGAATTGATACTGGGGCAGACTGGGTCATGGTCAGACAGGATTTGATCCCGGAAGCGTGTTACACCCCCTGCAAAGTCTACCTCAGTTGCTATAAAGGGCTAGGTGATGAACCCCCCATAGCCAATGTGGAGTTGGCATGGGAGGGGGTGAAGGGACAAATCCTAGTAGCCGTGCTCCCCTCAACGCAAAGAACAAGCTGTTGGTGGGGAACGCCATAAACAGATGGCTGTTGGACAGGCGGTTGGAAAAAGCCCAATCCCAGAAACATGGGGGACCGGAGAGCAACCCGGGAACAAAGGGTGAGGGGCAACAAGACTCAGAAAGCCCTAAACATGGGGAGCCGGAGAGCACCCAGGAAAGGGAGGGAGAGGGGCAACAAGGCTTGGAGAGCCCCAAGCAGGTTGCACCTCAACCACTGAACCCCACGGGGGATCAGGCCCTATCTGAACCCTAAGCCCAGCCAGCACAGGTGGCCGGGACAGGGCCGGAAAGGGACCTGGAGAGTTCTGACCCAAATGGGGAGGAGCAAGACATGGACCCAAGGTTAGAATTCGCAAGGAAAAACTTGACTGCAACACAAACTGAATTCAGAGCAGAACTAACAAAGGATATCAGTCTACAGGGAATCAGAGAAGCAGCCGAGAAAGGAAACCCAACTGCATCACATGGAGTAAAATACTCCTGGGAACATGGGTTACTTTATAAGAACCTACCCCAGAGAAGTGATGGGAAGGGGCAGGATCAACCCAAGACACTAGTGGTGCAAAAGTTCAGAGAGGACTTGCTTAAATTGGCACATTCCTCTCCCTTTGCTGGACACCTAGGGGTTAAGAGAACGCTGCAAAGGCTACAATTAAATTTTGATTGGCCAGACATGAAAGCAGACGTTACAGAATTCTGCAAGGTGTGCGACTCTTGCCAAAGGAGCAAGAAAGGGAACGACCACAAAAAGGTGCCCTTACACCCCCTCCCTATTTTTGAAGTGCCTTTTTATAGGGTGGGGATGGATATTGTAGGTCCCATGAGAAAAGCCTCCACCTCTGGGAAAAAATACCTACTCATTGTAGTAGATTATGCCACCAGATATCCCGAAGCTGCAGCACTGAGGAATGTGGACACCCCCAGTATAGCAGACACATTAATGGATATTTTCAGTAGAGTGGGTTTTTCCAAGCAGATCATAACAGATAGAGGGGCAAATTTCCTCTCCAATATCTTCCAACAGCTCTGGAAGATATGTGATGTGAAGCACATAAAGACAACTCCATATCACCCCCAAACAAACGGGCTAGTGGAACGATTTAATGGGACATTGAAGCAAATGCTAACTATCTTTATGAGCAACAGAGCAAATAATTGGGACAAACTGTTGCCATACCTCCTATTTGCATATAGGGAAACACCCCAGGAATCTACCAGCTATTCTCCTTTTGAATTGCTATTTGGGAGGAATGTGAGAGGTTCCCTAGACCTGGTAAGAGATTCCTGGGAAAACTTTGAAGAAACTGAAGGTCAACCTGTAACCAGATATGTCCAGCAATTCAGAGAGAAAGTAACCTCCATGTTAAAGAAGGCCCAAGGAAACCTGGCCAGCAGCCAAGAGGTCCAGAAGATAACATATGACAAAAAAGCCAAAGACAGATCTTATAACCCAGGAGACACCATACTGGTTATGAAACCAACTAAAAAAGGTGGGCGGGCAAGTCATTTGGGATGGCCCATATCATATAATTGATAAGAAGGACGTCACTTATTGCGTGAACAAACCTAACTCCAGAACACAAGCTCAAGAGTTTCACGTAAATAGAATCAAAGATTACTACGATAGGGACATACAGGCTTGTTTAGCTGCAGTGGTAGAAGGAGATGCCACAGAGGACAACTTGAATGACCCCCTACCAAACCTCCTGCAGGAGAGTCTGGGAACTGAATCTCTGGAGGAAATGCATTTCCACAGACCTCAGCACCTCCCAAAGGCAAGAGATGATGCAACTCCTGCAGGAATACAAAGGAAGCTTTTCAAACAAACCTGGTGAAACAGATATTATTGTGCATGCCATTGACACAGGAACCAAGGGCCCAGTCAAATCTGGTCCCTTCCGCACAAACGGGAAAATTCAGACACAGATCCACCAAGAGAGCGAGGAAATGTTGAAACTGGGTGTCATACAGGTCTCAAAGAGTCCATGGGCGAGCCCTGTGGTTTTAGTGCCTAAACCAGATGGCTCCATAAGGTTCTGTGTTGATTATCGCAAACTAAATGCGATAACTGTGTCAGACGCATATCCCATGCCTAGAACAGATGACATGGTTGAAAGGATTGATGGGGCTAAATATCTGACTACCCTAGACATGACCAAGGGATATTGGCAGATTAAAACGAACCCGGGGCACAGGTCCAAAATGGCATTCATAACTGACAAGGCCCTGTATGAATTCACTGTGGTGCCTTTTGGGTTAAAGAACAGTGGGTCTACATTCATGAGGTTAATGAACCATATCCTAGAAGGGATGCGCAATTTTGCCTTATCTTATATAGATGACTTGGTGATTTACAGTGAAACGTGGGATACACACGACACACGTAAACAAGGTACTACACACGATTAAGGAGGCCGGACTAACTATCAAACCAGCAAAGTGTAAAGTTGCTATGGGTACCATTACATACCTAGGCCAAAAGGGAAGTGGCAAATTGTGTCCTCGAAAAGACAAAGTAGAGGCTATTTGCTCCTGGCCTGCACCCACAACCAAAAAACAAATCCAGAGGTTCATGGGCATGACTACTTACTTTCGCCACTATGTCCCACACTTCAGTACCATAACGACCCCCTTAACGGACAAATGCAAGAAACGATGCCCAGAGAAGGTACAATGGTCAGACGAGTGCAACAGAGCATTTGACAAGCTTAAGAGAGCTCTGTCTGAGGCACCAATTTTAATCAGCCTGGATTATGAGAAAGAATTCCATATCTGGACTGATGCCTCCAACACAGGCCTGGGAGCAACCCTCACACAAAAAGGGGAGGAGAGAATACACCATCCCATTGCTTACTTCAGCAAAAAACTACTCCCAAGGAAGAAGAATCTGGCAACAATTGAAAGAGTGTCTGGCCATAGTCTGGGCTGTGAAGAAACTTAAACCGTATGTATTTAGTAGAACATTCACAGTCCACACCGACCACTCACCCCTAAAATGACTCAATAGTGTGCAAGACTCCAACTCCAAACTACTGAGATGGAGCCTGTTCTTACAAGAGTTTGACATGAACTTCGAACACGTAAAGGGTAAAGAGAACGTGCTTGCAGATGCACTATCACACAGAGACACACCAGTCTAAGCATGTTACGAGACCCTGTCGAGCCTCTTCACGATGCAATCTTACAGGGGGCTGTCACAGAGCAACATGGGGTCACACACGTGTAACACGGGACTACATGTTTGGTAAATGTGTGGTGCCAAGGGTTTCACATGTATGTAAGGTTACTATACATGTACACTATGTAATGTCAAAGGTTTCACATGTTTGTAATGTTGGCATTGAGAACTGTACCACTCAAATTAGGGCTTTGACACATCACCAGGCTACAGGAAATACAAAGAGATACCAAAATGTGTATTGGGGGCTAGACGAATGGCCAGAGACATTTATATGTTAATGTAGGCTGACATTGCCTACGCGCAAAGAGACACAGAGAAACAATAAGAGGACAAAGGAAATCCAAGAAGCCTCCAAGGAGATATAAGGAGAAATACCCCAAACTGGAGGAAGCCTTTTCTTGCAAAGCTGCTTCGAGAGAACATCTGCATACGAATGACCAGCCTGGCAGATAGGCTGGACAGCATGAACTGAGAGGCAGGCTTTTGCTCCCTCCAAGTCAAAGCCCAGTCATTCACCTTTTATGGCTGAGAAACCAGAACTTCTGGTCCTTGCTAGGTAAGATGCATAATTTGGGAACTCAACCAGTATAAGTTAGGAATGCGTTATGTTTACCTTTTATTTCTAGACCACTCTGTATCAACTATCTTGTTTATGTAATCAATAAACTTACTTCTTACTTTATGAAGAAGTGACGGTGTCTAATATTGGAACACAAGCGAGCTACAAGAGCCCCCAAGCTCTTGCGAACCCAGAGAGTAAAGAGTCTGTAAACGGGAAGGATTGGGCCCTTGGGTGACAAAGGAGTTTCATTGTGGCACACTTGAATTAGCCAGAGAGAGAACAGATTCCAGAGAACTGTGCACAAGGGAAACTGAGTCACTCAAACCCGGTAAAGTGGGGGTGTGGACCCTCAAACCCGTGACAATGGGAGGACACCCCCCCCCATCCTAGAGGTGGAGGAGGCATCCCTGGAAAACACCACAGGAAACATAACCCTCCTTGTGTGCTCCTGAAACCCACAGGGCCAAAACCCATGGGAACAGGAGGGACACGGGGAGTGGCCAGACACCAGGGATTCCCCTCAAGAGGAGGAAGACTATGACCTAGGTAAGAGAACGTCCCCAAGGAATGGGGGGCATGGCCCAGGACAGCCAGCGTCCCCAGCAGGGAAGCAAGGCCAAACTGACAGATTGCCCCCACAGCTCAAGGGGACCTGGAGGTGCATGAGGAGGAGGTGGAGGCCCAGGGGGAGTACATGGAAGATATGGAGAACATCCCAGAGTTTGGCGACCAGGATACTGATGGTAGGTTCACACAGACATGGCCACAGGGGTGGGAGGTGGCAGGGTGACACAAAGGGACAGGGGCACAGCAGTGTAGCTGACCCCATCCCCTACCAAGGACACCCAAGGGACAGGCAAGGGGACAGAAAGGAGTGGGGCCGGGAACACCATGAGAAGATGGGTGGAGATATCACAGGGGCCAGGGGGGAACTCTTCCGAGGAGGAGGAGGGATGGGGTGACAGGGCCATGAAGAGGATGGGAGGCACGCACTCGCAGGGAAAATGGGAGCAAGGATGGGGCTCCCATCAGCTGCCCACATGCTAATGTGGACAGGGAAGCACAAAGGGAGACCACCAGCAGCGCCCAGGCTCATGAAGGAGAAACCGGGTGGTGGAGGGGAAGACCCCAGTGCAGGCCAAGGAGGCAGACTAGGTAGACCGTAGCAGATGCCCAGCCCCATGCTAAATAAAAGTCCCCTTGATATTCACAGATGAGCGCCCTGGTCCGCTCTAGGGGTGGCACTGCCGGGAGTGCAGAGAGGAACCAGGAGATGCAGCCTCTCAACTGGAGGAGGAGGGAGGACCTGGGGAGGGAACTGCTGGCGGAAAACAAGTGACTGGCAGATGAGCAGAGGGAAGAGCAGGTCCTCAATAGGGAGGTCCAGCAAGGAGAGGGGATAAGGGACCTGGCAAAAATGGATGACATGCTCCACTGATTCCGCAAAGAGCACCTGTGGGACAGGCGCTACACTGCTGCATTCCTCCGTGAGCAGCGGCTTGACAGGAAGGAGAGGGAGAGGGCCCATGTCTCACTGGGGAGAGACACCACAAAGACCTGACAACTAATAAGGGGACACCCTGGAGGGTTTGTGGTGTCTCCCCCAGCATGACATGGGCCTTCCTGCAGTGGTAGGAAGGCTGGCAGCACCGCAACACCACGGCACCCTCCTATAGGTGCCTGTGCCCCTTCCCCAACTCATCTGTGTCAAGTTGTGTTTACAGAACTCTGCTGCTTGCACAAAAAAAAATCTTTCCCAGCCCTCATACCTTACCTTTCTTTATACCCTTTATTTTATCTTGCTGGTAAAGGGCTGTGGGACACTGCTCCCTCCCCCCACCCTTGTGGGAGCAGAGTCTGGGGTGGGGAATTACAAGGATCCTCCCTATATCAGCTGGGACAGTCGAGTGGAGCTTGGAGGCAAGACTGGGGTGTTTGGCAGAGCTGGCAGAGCCTGTGGAGCAAGGGTCACTTCTCTCCCGTCCCAGACATGGTAGGAGAGTGAAAACAAGGGTGTGTGTGCTCACAGGAGACTGGTAAAGGGTCACAGGACACTGCTCCCCACCCACCCTTGTGGGGGCAGGGTCTGGGGAGGACAATTACCAGGATCCTCCCTATATCAGCTGAGACAGCCAGAGGCTGTGCTGGAGGCACGTGCTGGGGACGTGGGTCGAAGGGGCACGCCCTTTGACCATGCCCCTTCGGCTGGGCCAGGAGGTTGGGGCAGAGGGGTCATTGGTTTGTTTGAATAATATGGTTTGTTTACTGGTAAAGGTAAAGATGGACTCTCCCCCCGGTGAGAGAGGGGTGGAGAGGGAGGATGTCCCCTGGTGGCAGCAGGGGATGGAAGAAAGGATAGTACGGAGCCAACTCCCTGGTGTGAGCAGGGAGTGGTATGGAGATAGGACCAGTATGAACCTTTGAGGGGAATGCTAGGTTTCATTAATTATGTGTGATGAACTGTGATGGGTTTGCAATGGGTATTTAAGGGGTTGATTGAGCTGTTAGACTGTATTATCGTGTTCTGGGTCCCCTGTGTGGGATATAACCCAGTAATGTTATTTGTTAATATATTATTGTGTTCTGAGTACCCTGTGTGGGATAGAATCCAGTAATGTTGTGTCGTTGTTGTGAGCCGCCTTGAGCTGACCTGAGGTCAGGAGAGAGTGGGATATAAAGAAAAATGATGACGATGATGATGATGATCTGCCACCTTTGGTTTCTCCAACAGTAACCCTACCCCACCCAAGACCAGATGGGCTCCCTCCCTCCCAAGCCCTCCAGCAACACCAAGGGGGAGACCCTGGGCACCCCGTGCCACTCCCAGTTACCCTCCAGAACCCTCCACAATCCCCCCTCCTGGGCCCCCAGCCACCCCCAGTGACCCAACCACCTAAGCAAGTCACCCCACATGCTCAGGTAAGCATGTGGAACCAGGTGGAGGGCACCAACAAAGAGGGGAGGGGGTAAACAGAGGTTAAGGAAACCACCGAGGCACAAGAAATGGCAGTATGGTAGCACGGGGAGAGCTGACAGACAGAGGGAGGTGTCATATGGGAGCACCCAAATGGGGGCAAAGGGAATGGATCACTAAAGTTACATGTGTCATCCACAGGAGCAACCGCCAGACCCAGCAGTGGAGCAGCCAGTGGAGGAAGGAGAGCCTGGGCCAGGCAGCCAAAGGCCACAGTGGGCAGTGGCTGCCAAGGCCCACAAAGAATCAGCCGCTGGTGGTGCCATGAAGAGGGGAAGGGGAAGACCCTGCAAAAAATGACCCCCATCCCCTGTAAATATTACTCCAGAATAAAGATTATCAATGTAACATACCTGGCTGCCTTGGAGTCTGTACAGGGGGATTGAAGGGATGGTAGGGAGCTGGCAGAAAACCACTATGCCGGTCAATGCCAGGGATCCGGTGACAAACGGCAGCTAGGCAGGCCAGCCTGGCACCTCACACACGTGTCCTGTCAGACAGTAGGATCCCGGAGGGCACAGGCCTGTGGAAGAGTTAAGGGGCCAAGGTGGCCCGGGCAAAGGTCCGATGGATCATCCACCATGCGTGGGGTGATTGACAGCTGCAGGTTACCACAGGCCACTGGCTGTTGGGACCCAGGATGCAACCTGGGAGGAGGGTCACCCTGCCAATACAGCCAAGGAGATGTGGAAGCACATCACTGGGGGTCCCCGTCAGCTGCCAGGAAGATACAGACCTCACAGGTATGGATACAAGTGGTCCAGGAACCCAGCTGCAGGATCCAGTAAGGAGGGCATCAGTACAGAGCAGGAGGCAAGCCACAGGATGGGATGGAGGAGAGGGATGGGATGACACCCTGTAGAGCCCCTGGACCTGGATCGGAGGGAGGTGTGTGGTGTTAGATCACAGGGCTGTCCAAGACCCATATCAGTGGGTCAGCCATCACGGTCTCATAACCTGGTGGGGGTGATGGCATAGCAGTGGACACTGGCAGCGGCCATTCCAGCGACCTAACACCACTCAATGCCCTCAGACCCAAGTCCTGGGGCTCTACTGGGTGCATATCTATGTCCGCATTGTGCATATGGAATGGGGTCATGGAGCACAGTCACACCAGCAGGACCAGGTGAGGCTCAGTAGTGGTGGAACCAGTGGTGGCTGGTGCATTTCAAGGCTGGTGGGGTGCAGAGCAGGGCCAGAGGTGGGACGGGCCAGGCCAATGGTAGGCGGAGCCTAGCCAACAGTAGGCGGAGCCAGCAGTGCACATGCAAACACAGAGCGAGCAAAGCAAATCATCTTAAGCCAACAATATTATATGAAGTCGGTAGCACACCACAAAAGCATCAGCGTGGAGTTCCACTTGTCCCCCAAACATGCTACATAGTACTGTTGCAATGTAAAAGGCATCTGCTGCAACCAGAGAGGGAACATTCATGCAAAGACTAGCCATTAGTGAACCAACATGTGGTATGGTGGCCTTCTTGCAGCAGAAAAGCCTTGAAACTGACACTGCAAAGGGGTCATTTTAAGTGCAGCAAACATTCCAGCAGATAAAAAACCCTTCCATCCAAGCCCTCTGGTCCCTTCAGCCAAAAAACAGAAAGTTTAGATGAAAAACAGCAGAGGAGCCATTTTAACTAAGAGTAGCCATGGCCAGTGAGGGCCTCCACAAAATGGCCACCACCTTTGCACATGCTTGGGGCTTGGGAGAGGAGGGGAACCCCAGCAGTGCACATGCAAACGCAGAGCAAGCAAAGCAAACCAAACCATCTCAAGCCAACAATAGTCTTTAGCACACCACACAAGCATCAGCATGAAGTTCCACTTGTCCCCCAGAACATGCTACACAGTTCTGTTGCAAACTAAACTTGCAATGTAAAAGACAGCTGCTGCAACCAGAGAGGGAACATTCATGCAAAGACTAGCCATTAGTAGGGGTGTAGCTAGGGTGCAATGGGCCCTGGCCAAGGAGTCAAGATGGGCCCCTCTCTCCGACGGGCCTAGGGGCACTGCTATCAAACACACAAGACACCCAAAATGCAGCCAGCCTATTAAGCACATTATTCCATGAAAATTTAAAGACAGTATTCCTGTTAGCAATAACTTCATTAAGAAGAGTTAGTGAAATAGCAGCCATAATAATCTCAGAATGATATTTGCAGATTTTCCAAGATAGAATAGATATTGCTTTACATCCTAAATTCCTACTTAAGATAGTATAATTAAGACAGTTGTGAGAATGTGGCCCATGTGTTCCTGGGTGGAGATCCCCGCGTGAATGACGTGGCGCCTGCGTCCACAGTGACGGGGGGTACCTGTGCGCACCCACCTAACACACATCCCGACTCATCCCCCATCTCATCCTCATGCATGGAATAATCAGGGAAAACATCGGATGCTCCATGAGTGTGGATGAGTGGGAATGGCGTGCAGCTGTGTGCACACCCTGCCCATGCACTGGTGTGCCCACAGACCCACCACCTGGCAGGGCCTGTAAAAACGGCTTGTGAGGAGCCACTTGAAGAAGAACAGAAGGTTACTGCCTTGTAAACAATGTTCTTGGAGATGGATCAGAACATTCTCACAACACCCACCCTTCCAGTCCCGCATGGAATTTTCTTATATTCCTAGGAAGCGTTGGCAGGAACTGTCATTCTGAGGGGGAGAGTGCTTTTTATACTAGAGGAGCTAGAGACCATCACATGGTCTATTATTTGAGTAGGGTGAGTGTGCACAACCCAGTTGTGAGAATGTTTAGAGCTATCTCAAAGAACCTCCTTTACAAAGCAACAACCTTCTGATCACTCACATGGGGAGGAGTTGTTTGTTTACAAACAGCTTAATCTTCCAGTCTGATTGGTGTCCCATCCAGGCACTACTAGCAGGCAGAAGGAGAGGAGGGGAAACCCCAGCAATGCACATGAAAACACAGATCAAGCAAATCAAACCATCTCAAGCCGACAATATTATGTTAAGTCTTTAGTACACCACAAAAGCAGCAGCATGAAGTTCCACTTGTCCCCCAGAACATGTTACACAGTTCTGTTGCAAACTAAGTTTGCAATGTAAAAGGCATCTGCTGCAATCAGAGAGGGAACAAACATTCATGCAGAGACTAGCTGTTAGTGAACCAACATGTGGCATGGTGGCCTTCCTGCAGCAGAAAGGCCTTTAAACTGGCACTGAAAAAGGAGCCATTTAAAATGCAGTGAGCATTCCAGCAAAGATTAGAAATCCATCCAAGTCCCCTCCCCCCCAACCCCCGCCCCACAAACATTAACAAACAGAAAGCAAACAATTATGGTGACAGGGTCTCACACAGGGTGAAAAACAACAAGGACCAAGAAAATATTTTAAAGAATAGGAGGCAAGGCAGCACAGCCCTTCCAACTGGGCTCACAAAATTAGTAATTACCCCTGCCTGTAATTCATGCCCCCAGAGGGAGGGGCAGGGGGAGAAGAGGTCAAAAGAAAGCACAAGCAAACAAACAATGTACAGGAGATCAGGGCAGGGGATTTGTTTTTTCAAAACTTACCAGGTTTCTGAAAGCATGAGTTCTCCTGATCACTCTAGTCTAACTCCAAACTGTTTTTACCTCCAAACAATGAGGCCAGGGACTCCAAACAAGTGCCTGGCCCCTCCCCTCTTGTAAGAAAGAAAGGGCGAGCTCACCCTCTCTCTTCCCCATTTCCTCCAGTGAACTTAGGGAGGAAGGAGCAAGGAGGAGTGAGCTCTTTCCCTCCCTTTTCCCACTCTGGTAGGGGAGGGGCCAGGGGGAGAAAGAGGAGCTATTGGGTGGCCAGAGTGTTTAGAAAAGGTGCCCTGACACCCACCCCAGGCCTTGCTGATTGGCTGGGTTTCTCCATAGGCACCCAGTCAAGGAGTACCTGGCACCTCCCCCACTCCCTCCCCAATACTCTCCCCTTCCCACTGCCCCTCTCCCCCTCCCCACTGCTGTCCTGCAGCCCCTCTCCCCCCTCAGATGCTGCCTGCAGCCCCTCTCCCTCCCCCCCACTGCTGTCCTTCAGCCCCTCTCCCCCCTCAGATGCTGCCTGCAGCCCCTCTCCC
>QEPC01012550.1:78753-102440 GCA_003113815.1 Sphenodon punctatus
AGCTGCTCTCCCTCCCTGTCCTCGTCTGCCTTGCCCCCACCCTCCACACCTTCAAGTCTCTCCTCAAAACCCACCTCTTCCGCTCCGCCCTTCCTAACTCCTGCTAATCATCCCCACCCAGGATTATCCCCCACCTGTTATCGGCAAACTCCTATTTACTGTAACCAAGCCAAGAACGTGCATCTGAGCTCTCGCATCCTCATGAATGTTGCATCCCTTGTCTCTCCCTCTGTTCCCCCTTCCCTGTCTCCCCTCCCCCTGTCTTTAGATTGTAAGCTCTCGGGCAGGGACCGTCTCTATTTTATTCTCTGTAAAGTGCCAGGTACATTGCTGGCGCTATATAAATGCTTATAATAATAATAATAATAATAATACTCCAGAAAGCACTGCTTTTCTGGGCTGGCACCCAGCGCATGCTCCCTGAGGGCTTAGGGAGGTCCTCTAAGTCCCCGCCTCCCTCTAACCCTCTGACCAGTGAGTGGAAAGCTAGAGGGATGGGGGAACAGCATCAGGAGGAGGATATTTGTCCCCTCCCCTCCTACCCTTGCAGAGTGACTCACAAGCACCAGCAGTTCTTTCCCTGCAGGCTTTGTTTACATATCACCTGTTAGCTTCTGGCTGCTTACCAGAGGTATGACTCATCAGCTCTGCAGGCAGCCAGGAGCGGAGAGTTAAAATGTAAACAAAGCCTTCAGACAAGCGGGGAAACTCAGTGCTGCCACTGAATCAGCTGAGGAGCATCCCCTGGCTCCCCAGCAAACATGGGGGGGACCCCTGAGGGACTTGGGGTGTGTATGTCTGCCCCAACACCCTGGAGGAGGGGCCACTACTGCGTGGAACCACAAAGATGGTTGCACATAACGGCAAGGGCACGGGGTACTTGGGTGCAGCAATGGGGATCACTGCCATGACCTGAGGGATCGGGGAGCCAACAGGAAGCTACATCTGCTGACTGACCATGGGGGGTATCCAGGACACACAGTTCACAAAACAAAGGCAGGTAGGGGGGCAGAAAAAAAGAATGTATTGAAGCAAGGTATACTGTGGTACAGGACAGTTGGAAAGGGGTCTTTGACAGGCAATGTTCAGTTCTCAGCCAGTTGGGCTACTATGCGCCTGCATAGGGAGTCCCTGTTCTCAGAGATCCGCCTGAAGGTCTCACCCTGCACATGCTGGTACAGGGGCACAGGGCTATTTCTCTGTTGCAGAGGGGGATTGTCCAAGGCAGCCCTATGAGTCTCACAAACATTGTGTAGTACACAGGCAGCCAGGACGAGGATGGGGGTGGGGGTGTTGGATGTCAAACTGGCTCCGGTTAAGCAGGAGGCACCATCTCATTTTGAGCAGGCCAAAGGCCCTCTCCATCTCGCACCTCACAAAGGCCAGGTGCTCATTGAAGAGCACCCGGTTGATGGTGTGGGCCACAGGATTGACCCTCCTTAGTCATGGGGTCAGGGGTAAGGCAAGATCCCCAATTATAACTGGAGCCGTCGACACTCCCTTGATAACCCTGAACAGATTTGGGGCTATCTCCCCATCAAACATCCTCGCATAGAAGGGGGAGGAGCTCAGGATCTGAGCATCATGACTCCTCCCTGAGAGGGCTGTGTACATAACTGTGAAGAGACAACGGTGGTCCACGACAGCCTGTGAAGAGACAATGGTGGTCCAGACAGTATTAACAGAGAATACACACTTCTGTTGAGGTAGTCTATCTTTCTGTGGGGAGGGTGGAAGATCGGGATGTGTGTGCTGTCAATAGCGCCTATGCATGTGGGAAACCCATCACCTCGAAGCCTTGGATCACCACCTCCGGTCCCACATCTGGATGACTCATTCAAGGAACAGCTCCACCAGGTCGCAGACATCATGCAGGGCCCTGTTAATGATTGGGGTCCCCACACTGAACTGCTATGCGATGCTCTGGCAGGAGTAGGGGATGGCCATGCGCCACACTGCTATCACCACCCGCATCCCAGGAGGTATAGGGTTGTGCATATTGGTAGTCCATCTCCTGAGGTGGGGGGCCAGTATTTTTGCAAGCAGACTCAGTGTTGATGCATTTACAGTCCTTTTTACATGGATGACACCGCGGGCCCATTGGGTGGGAGAGCACATCCACCGCACACCCACCAGTGCCGAGCAAGGAGACATTCACACGGATACCACTGTGGGGGATTGTGGTAAGTCTGCGGAGGGACTGGCACCCACCCACTGAGCACCCACCCACCCAGGGCCCCACCGAAAACACATCCATACCGTTCACACGGATAGCACGTACACTGAGCAGAGGGAAAATCACGTCCAGCTGAGTGACGTTACAACATGGCAGAGCAAGGGCAAATGAAGCTGCAGCACCACCCCTACACTGCCAGACTCCGAGCTGATGGGGGAGGAGGGAGCAGGAAGGTCAAGTGATACAAAGAAGCAGCCCCAGTCAATCACCGAGACATAAGCTAGACAGCTGGGTGCCACAGATCCCCCAAAACCCAGACCTCACCCATAGACCACATTCCACACAAGTACACAGGAGAACACAGGAGGAAGAGGGAGCAGGGGGCCCCGAATGGGGGGGGGCATGTCAGAGCACAGTGCCCACAAGAAACAGATGAGCCCGTTATCAGGCTGTCGTGGATGCCTCAGTTTCCCCAAAAAGGAAAAAGTACTTAGTGGTTCAAACCAGCCATAATCTGACCTGAATATAGGGTACTAGTTTCCAATCTGAGTGTTAAACTGAGATCACACCTACTATGTGGGTAAGAGTAAACCCTCCTTAGTACGTATATGTAATGACAGTATATTTTTAATGGAGGACTCAAGACAAAAAGAATATTAAAAAAATATAGATTTACTTAAATTAAGGTTTCAGATAGTACAAAAAGGAAAAGTCATTCAGTTACAAAAATGAACAATGTGATACAAAAGACATTCAAAGAACATCATACATTGTCTAAGTCAAAACCTTAAAGAAAAAGCTATGTTTTCTATCTATCTATATATCAATCGATCGATCAATCAATCAAATGATAGAAGGCTTCAGGAATCCAAAAGCTTTCTAAATTTCTCCTTTCCAGGGCAGACATATTTATTCTCCTTGAGATCACAGCAACGACAGGGTCATGGTGCAGGTGACGGGTGCTCAGGGAACATGGACCCCTGGAAAACGCCCTCCCAGGCAAAGAGGCCTCGGTGGTAACCACTGGCATGCATGTGGGCATCCACCATGAAGCGGGGCAGAAGGGGGTGGCCTGTGAGAGCAGCAACCCCGACATCCGAACAGCTCAGCATAGTTCTCAGGGCAGCCTTCTCCAGCTCAGTGGGCATCCCAGTCAGGAAGGGGCCACCGGCCTTAAGGGACAGCAAGCCCAGCTTCTCAAGCCAGGTCTGACAATCCACTTGAAGGTGAGAGAAGCCACAGGCATGCAGGAGGACACTGGTGTAGCAGCTAGCAACATATAGACCACCAGCCTGGAGGGCCAATCCAAAGTTGTGATGACCAGCCACCTCGTGAGCAGCAGCTATCTCCTGAGGTTCCCACGGAAGCACAACAGTGGGTAGGGGCTCACAGTCATGGTGGCATTGGGCTGCAAAGTCAAGCTCCCTGGACCACCTCTGGCATTCAAGACCCCCCAAAGGGGTGGCCCATCAGCCACATGTAACGGGACAGGAGATTGAAGTCATCACCAACGGAAAGGGGGTCGCTTACTAACAGCTGGATGGCCAGTACAGAGAAAGCGAGCAGGAGCACACCAGAGTTTTGGTTTATTTATTTATTTATTTATTTGTATCTTGCTCCCTCCAGCAGCTCGGGGCGGTTCACAAAATAGTTAAAACTATGTATAAAACAATACATAAAGGGATTACTAAAACAATAAAAACAACAAGGAGGTAAAACCACTATTAACCCCCCCTTATTCCCCCCTCCCCCAAAGACCCAGACGAACAACCAGGTCTTACAGGCCCAATGAAAGGCCAACAGGCTGGGAGACAGGCGAGCTTCCTCTGGGAGGGAGTTCCACAGTTGTGGTGCAACCACTGAGAATGCCCTCTCCATCGTGCCAGGTATCTGTCCCTAAGTTCTCACCATTGTTACCCACCTACCAGAAGGACCATAATTGCCCAAGTCCATCACGACCCCAATGTCTGTAGAACACCCCCTGCCCTGCCCCCCCTACTTCCCTCCCGGCCCCTGAGGGAGACCCCATTCCTCCCTTATACCCCCTCCCAACCTCTCCAAACCCCCCTCTCATAGGGGAGCCAACTCCCCCTGTCAGGTCACGCGCCGCCTTACACTGGAGGAACAGTCCTGACCCTCCCTAACCCAATCCCCCCCTCCCCCTTACACTAGGGGAGTGGGCCATACTCCACCTTCACCCTAACCCACCCCTCTCCCAAAACAACCCCTACTACTCTGCCCTGATGAAATGAAATGAAATGAAATGAAAATTTATTGTGGCACTGGCTTTCGCCATGGCCTAAATTGATGGAAACATATTATAAAATAGTACAAAACATAACAGAAGTTAAAATATACTATTCAGTCAAAAGACCATATTAAAAATACATACTTTCATTAACCAATATTGCAACTAAAATCAAATACTTATGCACCACCATCATCCCTCCACGCCAACCCCTAGCTAGGTAAGAGCATTAAGCAATACCATAATAGAATCATATATTAATGTCCAATCGCCATCCTGCCTATCTTAGTTTGAATTCTTTAGTTAGCAAACTGATAATACTTCAGACTCATCAGGTGGATATTTTATCTTTGCTCTCACCATCGATCTTTGTTTTCCTGCTAGGCCAACAAAGGAGGCCACTGCAAATAAATAATCTTTTGCAGCCAAACTGAGTAATCACTTGTAGGCTTTTACATCATCTGGTTCCTTAATTTTATTAAGTAATGGAGATAACTAAATATCCCTCAGAATTCGATAATAAGGGCATCTTAATACATAATGTTCCACAGATTCAACTTCTCTAAGACTGCAAGTGCAAAGTCAGGATTCATATTTAATGCCAACATATTTTCCCTCTACAACCGCAGTTTGTATTTGCTGGAATCTTAATAATGTATAATTTCTCCACAGGGTTCCTTCAAAACTGAAACTTCCTTTCACCTGACCTAACCATGGTAACACTTTCCACTGCTGTATTGTTGCCAGTTCTTCCTGCATCATTATGTCTTTAAGTCAAGCATATATCGTGCTTTTAATGGCAGCAAGAGACATCTCCCCCCAAAAACTAATGGAAAATCCCATGTTTCTGAGGAGGAATGCTAAATAATCTAGCCATAAATATACTCTGGCCCTGGTATGTTCTAATTCCTCCATTAAGGCTTGTAATGGGAGAGAATCTTCTGGTTGACACAGCAATCTAAGCCAGAATCTTATAAATGTAACCTTCCCAAAATACGCTATTGGGAAGGTACCAGTATCAGCGCGTACAACTGTGCCCGGAATGCTATTTCCTACCTTCAGTAGGCGGCGAAGAAACTGGTTTTGAGCCCTTTCCAGTTCTGCAGTATCTGGGAAAGGAATAATTTCTAGGCCAAAAGATGTCATAGAATGGATCTTCAACAGGTAATTCTGCAAAAGAGTGGAGATCGGGACATTCCTTGAGATGTTAGCTACCCATGAGAGACTGCCCATTGATCTTATTACCTTACATACCCTGTCCTTAATATGTCCACTCCAGGTGCCTCTATTAGTAAAAATAACCCCTAAATAAGGGAAAGATTTTATCAGATTGAAGCTCTTCTTACCTCTTATCTTCCACTCCTTTACGGGTGCCTTTCCTCCCAAAATCATGATATTTGATTTCTTATTATTTATTTCCAGGCCATTTACCTTACAGTATTCCATTAATTGGCTAACTGATGCTTTCAGGCTTTTCTCAGATTGTGAGAATAAAACTAGATCATCTGCATATTGTAACATATGTAGCGGGTATGACCGGATCGTAGGTGGGCAAGTATTTACTGATCTTAGAATATCCACAAGGTCTGATGTATACAAATTGAAGAGCAAAGGTGCCAACACACACCCTTGGTGAACCCCTCTCTCTATCGGGATTGGGGCACTTAAATTCTCCCCCTTTCCGGCTTTAACACTTGCCATATTGTTTTCATGTAGTTGTTCTATAAGGTTGAGCAGCTTACGGTCAATGCCCAAAGCATTCAACTTATTCCATAAATGGACTCGTGGTATTGAGTCGAAGGCTCTTGTAAAATCAATAAAGGCTAGGAACAACTTCCCTTTCCTTATTCTGCTATATTTACAGATTAAGTGGGACATGACAAAACAGCAGTCCATAGTTGAATGATTCTTTCGAAAGCCGAACTGTTCCTTTGGAATTAAGCCCTTGATCTCTACCCACTTTTCTAAATACTGTAACAGGGTTTTTGCATATAATTTCCCCATAACTGAAAGCAGGCTAATAGACCTATAACATAACGGATCCAAAATATCACCTTTTTTAAAGATTGGAGCGATACAACTGTGGAGTCAGATCCCCGGAATTTTCCCTGACTTGTTGATTTTGTTAAAGAGTTTACACAATATTGTGATTCACCATTTAAGGGTGGAGTGCAAAATCTCTACAGTAATACAGTCTGGGCCAGGGGATTTGTTGCGTTTCATAGACACAATCAGATCTTCGAGTTCCATTTCAGCCAGGCCCAGTTCTAGAGGATCATTCCTTTGTCGATCTGCAGACAAGCAGATGATGTTATCAACGGTTGTCTGCTCTTTATATAATGCTCCAAAATGGGTTTCCCAGGTCTTACGTGGGATTGGCGAGGTTACAGGCGATTGGCCAGGTCTTAATATGTTATTTAGAATCTTCCAGTATTTACTTATGTCACCAACATGCAGAGCTACAATCATTCTCGCCTACATTTCATTATAGTGGGATACTTTTTTATCTCTTAATAAACAGTTATAGTATTTTCTTTGAGAGAGATACTGTTCCTGTGAGTGTTGGGATTGACTCTCCACCCAGGTCCTTTTTATGGCTAATAACTGCCTCTTGTCCAGTTTACATTCCTTATCATACCATAGGTTCTTGGTTCTTTTATTGGTATTACCAACACTTGAGAACAGATTCATTCTAAAGTATTCCAGTATTTCTGAAAATTTACCAAGGATCAAATCTATATTTTGCTCACGGAGTATTACTGTCCTCATCTCCCCTATTTCCTTTGTGTTGCAGATCTCAAATACTTTGGATTCAAGTTGGCCAGAGCACCATTTCCTCGGTCCGCAGGGATTTCTTATCTTGCCTCTTGTGCAAGTCATGTCTTTAACAGGGCTGTGTCCCCCTATATGCACTTCTAAGAGCATATGGTCACTCTCTGTCCTAACCATAAGGGAGAAATGACTAAAATTCCCCCCAAAATAAGGCTCAACAAATACATAGTCAATTGTGCTTCTGCCACGGGGGCCTACATATTAAAATTCCCCTTGATGGTCACCTGTAAATCTGCCATTAAGGGCTACTAGGCCCAATTTCTGCAATAGAGTCATAAGATGACGCCCCGTATCATTGATTGTCTTATCCCTAGAAAGTCTATTTGGTATCATGGGGGTAGGTCCTGTTGAATCAGCCAAGGTATCTTCATTGCCTGCCCCTATCCGGGCATTCCAATCCCCCAACATCATTATACAGGCCTGGGGAAATTTCCCACCCCACTCCACTACTTCATGTGCTAAGATACCCCAAATATCCTGCTTATAATATGAAGAAGAGGGTGGGGGGGGGGGGATATACACATTAAATATTATATATTGCCCGTGAGCCTTAGAGTCTAAGAGCCAGAGCCCCAGCTGAAATTCTGGCCTTAGAGTTTGTAAGACCCGGAACGAAAAAGTGCGAGTTTCTGCAACCATGAAAGTCAGCCCTCCAGACATTCGTCCCCTTTTCCCCATTTTCTGCCCCTCCTGGAGTTCTACCCTAAATCCTAGAAGGGCCACCGCTTCTTCCTTCCCCATTCATGTCTCCTGTAAACAAACCAGGTCAAACCTATGGAGAAAATCTTCCCAGTCTTTATCTCCAAATTTCACTTTGACTCCAGCAATGTTCCATGATGCTATACATATCTGAGGGCCAGGTAATTTCTGTGTACTAAGCCCGCCTAACTGCATTTCCAGGGTTTAATTCCCTATTAATTCTCTTACATTCTCCGTATGTCCTTCCTTAGCAATGGGTCAGCTGAAACTGGAGTCTGCTTCCACTTGTAAGTGTCTTGGACTGAGCAGTACCATGTTATTCCCCAAATTCCGGCTTTGCCTATGGACATTAACCTGAGATATCCCTATTTCTTGCTGGTCACCAGGTTGTTGCATCTCTGATCCTAGGACAAGTGTTCCTCTTGGTGGGGTCCCTTCTTCCGCAGGATTTAAATAGCGAGCCACCGTAATAAGTTATAACATCAATGTTGTTTTCTGGTTTATATGGGGTTGATACTGTAGTCAATTCTGGAGTCTTATATTCTATTGATTGGACTTGTAGGTTCTTTCTAAAAAAGTCCAAGCTCTGCACCATGATATCTTGATCAATTGGCGGCAATTGCTTAAATACTTCATGTGCTACAGATATATCCTTAGTTCCAGCCTCACCTAACAAATAATTCCCAATTATTTCCACCAGATTTTGTCTTTCAATCAATGTCCATTTGTGGTTCTCTGGTATAGATAGATTTATCCCCGGTGCCATTGGTTGGTCTATATTTGGTACCTGCGGGGGTTGGCAACTTGCTTCAAAATCCATAAGCGCCTCTTCTCTACATTCTCCCTCTTCCCCACTAACCTTAACATCCTTACTAATAAAACTACACATACCAGGTTCTACCAATACACCCAGGTTATTGCCCCTGCCCATTTCCTTGTTTTGGACTTCTCTAATCCTTCTAGGGAAATCCTCTTGTTTCATCTATTGCTCAACCTGGGTGTTAGATGGCAACCTGGGGCTCCTGACCCCCAAAGGGACAGAATTGGGGGAAGAGAGGCCGTAGGTTTGATTTTGAAGTGATCCATATGCCTGGTTGGACCTACTGTAAAATATCACCTTATCAACAGAAATTCCCCTCCTTTTCAAAAGCCTCCTGGCCTGGAAAATATCCTTGACTAGCTCAATGGTCTCAAAATGTACCCTCAAGCAATAGCCCCAATTCCTATGTGGAAGGTAGTTCACCTTTCCAATATTCTTAGGTCTTATATCTTTAGCAAGTAAATGAGATATATTACAGGAGATATCAACAGGGTTTTCCCAGGGTGGTGTATTTACATTATAATATGGGCCTATTTTAAAAGAAACTGCATTCTTCACTACCGTCACAACCCGCTGAGAAGTGGCTTGCTTGCAATCATGCAAGAGCATGCCTGCCCCTATCCAAAATTTATTCCTATTTATTTTTACCTCCGGGACAGTCCCATAATCCCCGTTTAATAATCCTGCAACCGTAACAGATTCCACATATCTCAGCCCACCTGCAGGGACTTGTTCTAATTTAGCAAGTATTTCCTTCAGTTGTTCTCTGACCCGTATCAATGAGTCCCCAGGTCAGAAATACTGGAAAATAAAGAGGCCACTGTCCTAGCTATTAATTCAGTTTGCCATGCCAAGGAGCTAACAGAGGACTCCTTGGACACATGATTATCATTTTCTTCTGTCAGTTTTAGAGTCTGGCTATCAATCCTTCCAGCCAAACATAATAGGCTCTCATCATTTTTAACCAAACATTCATCCTTACTTTTCAAGGAGATAAGTTCCACCCTGTTTAGTTCATGCCTCCTACATTTTAGGGGCAGGCCTTCCACAGGGGAGGAGGAGAGGAATTGTCTGACTCTTTTCCTCTCCATTATTCACAACCAGGAACTTCACCTGTGCCCCACAGCCTGTGCAGGATTAAAAAAATGAAAGGTGGCGCAGGAAATAACAAAGGGTCCCACCCAAATTTCTACAAGCTCCCCTCAACGTTAGAGCTCAAAAAAATTCTTGAACCACAATAGGGGTCATCTAGACCAGGTCCCTGTATCTTAATAATTATAGCATGTAATAATATATAAATTCTTTAATTCAAAGATTACCGTATCGAATAGGCACCGGGGTTTGGTGTCTCCCAATCTGCTAGGTCTGTCTAATGTAGTTAAGCTTAGGACCGCTACGAGGTTTCAATGACAATGGCACCTATGTAGAAAAGATTGAACCTCCAATATAAGAAACAGTAAATTTTACCCAATCAGGTTGGAGTCCCACCTCCCCGCAAGTGCTGGCAAAAAGATAAACCACATAAGCACATCAACGAGGAGCCAACAGCTCCAGCCCTTGCATGGCCCACGCCTAAGGCCGCGTGCACAAGGGTGCACCCTTGTGTGCGCAGCCCTCTGGCGTGTGCTGATGGCACGGCTGCAGGTGCTAAGACCACCTAGGTAGTCCCGCAGGTGAAGGTGGGGTCAATCGTCTGCTTTACTGGCGCAGCTGGTCCACTTGTCAGCGCCGATTATAGCACGGCACTGTAGAGTCCAAAGCTAAAGAGCCCTGTGTCAGTTGCACAAATCAAGGAAGCGTGGGTGGGTTTTACCGCACAGCTTTTTCAGTGTCTCAACACTAGCTCGGCAGCCGTTCTCCCATTTGTCCCTCCAGATAACAGAGCTCAGGCACTAAGACCACCTAAGTAGTCCTGCAGGTGAAGGTGGGGTCAATCTTCTGCTTTACCGGTGCAGCTGGTCTACTTGTCAGTGCTGATGCACAGCACGGCACTGTAGAATCCAAAGCTAAAGAGCCCAGTGTCAGTTGCACAAATCAAGGAAGCGTGGGTGGGTTTTACCGGACAGCAGTTTAAATGTCTCTACACTAGCTCGGCAGCCGTTCTCCCACTTGTCCCTCCAGGTCAACTCCCAGATATGTGACCATATCCCTTTCCATCCTCCAGACACTGCACTGGTGGACAGTAGAAGAAAATCTACTACAGACCATGCCTTTCTTTCAAACTTCTCCGCAGGTTATAATTACCATTGATGCTTCCTTTCAGAATGGGGTGTCCATTACAATGGTATGGAAGTCAGTGGCCTCTGGAGCAGCTTTTCACCTTCAGATTTCTGCTGGGATGTTTGTACCTGGTCTTGAGAGGTGCTGAGGACCCTCAACGTTCACTGAAAGCAATGAGAATGGAAGTAGCTCAGCAACTTGCAGGGGGAATGCAATACATCATAGGATTAAACCATGTTTGAGAGACTCCTCTGCCTTTGGGGGACAGGGCTTCTCAATCCGAGCCCCTCTGGTTGGGCACAGTTGCTCCTCAGACCAGGTGTGAGCCTCTCTGTATCTTGGCTTCCTACCCAAGCCCCTCTGGCCAGGGACAATCCCTCCGGAAGCCAATTACCTTTGGCAGAGCCTTTCTTGGGCTCTGCCTTCCTGGTTAGCCCCCCTCTGCCCTAATAATCAGTCATCCCAATATTGTAGCCTCCCCCAGCCCCCCTCTTGCCCCCACTGAAGGGCCACACCCAAGGGTCCTTTGGCACGTCCCTTAGGCACGCGGCCTGTGGCATGCACCTGCAGCAGTGCTGGGCTCACTACTGCTTAACCCACTCCCACCGGAAGTCCATCCCGGAAGGGGGAACCCCTGACCCCGCCCCTCTCCTTTTGCAAGGATGGGGGAGTTTAAAGTCCTCAGGGAAGGGGCCTGTCCCCCCCTCCCCGGGACAAGCCCTACCTGGCTCCCAGCCCCCGAAGCTGATCTGGGGGTCCTGATGGCGGAACAGCAGACAGTGGCTGTTGCGGCAGCAACAGCTGAATATCATCCTCAGTGGCTCTGGCATTGTCTTTTTAAAACTCCCTAATGGCTTTTCCCAAACCTTCCACTTCCTCTGCTCCTCCATGGGCTGTAGCTGGTGATGTTTTTCACCTCTTTCCCTCAATTTATTACATTCATTTACATATGAATCCTTTTTTTTTACCTTCCTATCCCTTATCCTGTTTGTCAGACTTTGGGCTTACAATCTATTCTTGTATGTATTTTTCTCTATATTACCTATACATACAAGTCTAAATCTTCATTAGATTCCATGTTAATAGACAATTTGATAGATATGAAACATGGGTATGTTACAGTTAATTTCTGAGTCACACCAAGACCATGGAAGTTCTGTGTATGTTGCTTTCTCTAGCTTTATCACACTCTCGTTTCCCAGAAAGAGCCAAGAAACGTGTTTCTTGCTGAGAAATTAAAAAAACACCGAGATTAAGTTTCAGCCCTAGGGTTGCCTAGCAACTAGGAGGGCCTGGCAGCAGAATTCTAAGAGGGCCAGTTGGGAGTTGGCAGATGGAATGCTGAGTGGAGGAGCAAATAAGTGACTGATTTGGGAGTGTGAGATTCTGGGGAAGTGGAGGGAAATCTGTAAGACTCTGAAATGGAAATAGCAGAATGGACATTTCTCTTTCTGACTTAAAAGCATGCACCTTTCCCCCATGTCTGGAAAGAACTAGTGCCATGCAGGAAGTATCTGTACTGAGGACAAACATCTGCTAATTGCCAGTGGGCCTGTAATTTCAGCAAGAACAGGAAGTGGTACAACTGGAATCTGTTCTCCAGTTGTGGCAGGAAAGAGTGACAAATGCAACATAGTCCATCGACCCGTAATCTTTGGCCAATGCCAATCCCCAGAGGGGCCTGGGTGTCCCATTTTCAAACCTTGTTTCCAGCTCAAGAAACCAAGGCAGTTACAATTTTGATGCTGCAGGATCTCCCTCCCTGGCCTCCTGTCACCAAGACTGAGGTGGCTAAGCTTATAAAATCACTCAAGTCAGGGAAAGCACATGGGTTCGATTATATCCTGACAGAGTTTATTAAGAGCCATGCTGATTGGTGGATCCTGTTTTTGGCTTCCTTTTTTACTTATTTGGATCAGACTGGTGCTTTTCCGACAGATTGGGGTAGGGCAGTGATTGTACCCATCTACAAGGGGGGGACTTGGGTCGGACCCAGGCAATTTTAGATCCATTAGCCTGTTAAGTATTATGGCAAAGTTGTATGCTAAGCATCTGTTGCCTCGCTTATCCTTAATAATTGGCTAGCTGAGGCCCATGTCTTGTATAGGGAGCAGGCGAGTTTTCAAGTAAACAGATCGACCTTGGATCACTGTTTAGTGTTATTTCATCTGGCCGAGAAATATATTAATGCTAACACTAAGTTGTATTGTGCCTTTGTAGATTTGAAGGCCGCCTTCGATTCAATAGACAGGGGCCTGTTATGGGACAAATTGGCCAACCTGTCTATTGATCGAAGGCTTCTTATCCTTATTCACTTGTTGCATTTCGATTCTAGCCTGGCCATAAGGTTCTCGGAGCAGGGTCATCAGACGATGGGTATTTTCAGACGTGATGGGGCCCATTCGCCTCGTCCCGGAATCACCCAAATGATTCCCCGCCAGGATCACTCTGGCACGGCCAACAAACATGCTAGCTGATCCCAGTGGGGAATCGGGGAGGGGGTGTGCGGCACAATGTGCGGCCGCACACCCCCGCCCCCCCATGCTTCCCGCCGCCCACCCTCTGGGGAGACGGGTGGGCACCGTGGCCAATGCAGCTGCAGCACCCACCTGAATTGACCACGGCCTGGAATCCTGGTGGGGATTCCAGGCCGTGGCTGCCATCCTGATGAGACGGCTCAGTTCATTACAGCAGGGAATCACATTTGCCAAGTGATCGGCGGAACCCGCGGGGCCGGCGCTGATCGAGTGGTGAATGTGATTCCCCACCGTGATTGACTGTGATCAACATCTAGGGGGGGATTTTCGTTCCACCCATCAGACATTACGGTATCACTTTCGCCATGTGCAGATTCACTGTGGTTGACTGAATGAATGAATTTATTCCAGCTTAGCCATAGGCCATTGCTTAAACAAACAACAAAATAGATACATATAAACAAATATATACGTCCATTACATAGCTCCTGTCTGGGGCCCTATAATTAAAACTTTTTAAAAATTGGCTTAAAATTTAGCCCAAAATGCAGCATGAATTTCTTTATCTGGGTTAATAACATACAATTAGAATCCACGCATAGCCCCTCGAACTGTCGACTTACATACAAGGTCAACCGCCATAAGCTCTTCAAAGATCGAAGCCCCTCTAGAAGGAAAGCCTGGCTTATTTCTTGAAGAGCCATAATTACTCAACCCGGGACTTACCACAATAGGGCATTGGAGCTGCAACACCTGACTCGCAGGTAAGGAAACTTTAAAAGGTAAATGAACTGGAGGGGCCTGACCTGCAAATGAACTAGGAAAATGGGTCCTTAAAGGAGCCTGGGGGACTGTCGCCACAAGGGGGGACACAACAGAGCTAGCCAAAGACAAAGCCCTAGGGGAGGTATGAATAGGCTTAGGTAAGGCCGAAGCCGCTGAAGCAGTTGGCCTGCCAGCCACAGCTGGCACATTTGGAGCAATAGAACCTTCAATTTCAGTTGGGACCGAATTGAATCTGCTAACATTTGTAGTAGCCAGTGTGGTGCCGAACTTCCTCCTAGAAGTCCGGAGCCGATCAGAATTTCCTTCCTGAGGGACTAAAACAGTAGACCACACTTGCGGAATTAATGGGGCTATTCCCTTCTTGGCATAAAGAGTAGCCAAATAAACCCTCCGGGAATTAAGAAAATAGGCATTGGCCAAAAGCCATTCCACGATGGCAGATGAACGAAAATAAATGACCATCCGTACTGCACTACCCCTGACTGGCAAATAATAAAAGCGAATTATATGTGATGGCAAAAAGGAAACACCCAAAATAACAGAAATATGGTGGGCGATCCAAAATTTTGAATCCCACAGAGGAAATACTCTGGATACCAAAGGATAAACTGTAAAAATCAAAGCATCAGCTATAGGGGTGATTTCCCAATCCTGCTTAATCTTCAAGGATAGGGGCCTATGCTGGACTGGTCCCTGCAAGGTGATGGTTTGGGATGCCCGGTCCACTCCCTGGGAGCCCGACGTAGTTCTGTTCTCCCTCAGTTCTTTCAAGCTGTCCCAAACCCTAGTTATCTGCTGCTGCATGGCCAACAACTTAGAATCCAACCCCTCAATGCGTGCCGTGAGTGCCCTAGATGCCTCTATCTGATAGATGCAGCCATAGGCTTGAGCCTGAGTCTCCTGGGTCTCCTGAGTCTCGGGGGTAATAGATCCCAAGTTTGACACAAGGCTCAGCGCGGTACAGGGGGATCCCCCCCTCCCTGTGTTTCTACGTGGGAGCAGCCCTGTCTCATCTAACTGTTGAGAGCCACGAGGAACATCATCCTCTTGACTTCCAGAGACCTCGGCTCTAGAGATCGATAAAGAGCCAGGGGCCACCTCCAGAGACACCCTCCTCTCCGCACTGGCCTTATTGGGTAAAGTCGATACTTCCCGAGACTCCATAACCTGCTCTAAAACTAAAGGCAGAGACTCAACAGCAACACACTTGGATTCTAACTCCCCCTGCCCAGGTGACCGCAGGTTCGACAAAGGGTTATCCCCCTCCACAGCCTGATGACTGAAAGCTGTGACTCAATCCCCTCTATTTGAGATTGTAAGGAGAAAATTTTATCCTCTGTAGAAGAGTCCCAGGGACCCAAAGAGGGCCGAGAGGCCGCCTGGGATTTGGCAGCCAAAGCTAGTCACCTCTCCCCTTGCTGTTTAAAGGTCATGATGCACGTCAACAGCGAGGGATCTGGAGGGATTGGCCTAGGTAAAATTGATGACCCGGGACCAACACATGAAGTCCCAACCTCCAAGGATGCCGCCCTGGGTCCCAGCATCGAAGGAGAGAATAGGGTACCCATGCCAACAGCCTTAGGGACACGTTCAGCGTCGGACACCCCCATGGGGGGGGCACAATGGTGCATGTCTAGAACTATCCTGCTTTACCCCAAAAGGAACAGGTGCCGAGGCAAAACAGTCTGAAAGCTGTAATTACCTGGCCCGAGTCCTGGTTGTCACCCCCAACCTCCTGCCCTTCTTTGGCATACTACTGGGTAAGTTTACTTAGGACAGGTAACAAAAGACAGCACAAGTCAAAACACAGTTCCTGTGTCCCACCCTAGGCACACACTGAAACCACCCTCCCACAAGTTCAGTAGCGGAGTCTGGATCCCATGTCCGACCAGAGCCTAAGGCTGTGTGCACAAGGGAGCGCCCTTGCACGTGCAGCCCTTAGGCACGCGCCTCTGGTGTTGCCAGGCAGTGCGCGGTTCTTAGGATCTCTCAGCGGCAAAGCTCCTCCCCACGCTCAGGTGTCTGCAATCTCCGACCAACTGTACTCTCTCTGCAGCTTGGAGGTTGGAAGCTCTCTCCAGGGTCGCTGACAGGATCCCACTAAGTCCCTCCCCAGCAGCAAAACAGAGTCCAGGGTCAACAGTTCCGGGGGGCAGAAACAGGGAGGGGGGGCAGGTGTACTCAACTCTGCCCGTGGTTGACTGTGATCTCGTAACATCTGAAAATACCCACAGTGGCTTTCAATTTTTTCTGGGGTCAGACAGGGCGGCATCCTGGCCCCTACACTTTTAAATCTTTTTCTTAATGATCTAGTTCCCAGGATGTCACACCCTGAGTCCCCCCGCCCCCCAAACTGACCTCATACCCTTTGGGATGTCTGCTTTACGCAGATGATGTGGTCATCTTGTCCCAGACAAAGGTGGGGTTGGACAGACAATTACAAGAACTTTTAGATTATTGCATGAGCAATAGACTAATGATTAATTATAAGAAAACTAAAGTCCTTGTTTTTGGGAGGGGGAAAAAGATTCATCACTAACGTATAGGTGTGGACCCCATAACTCAGGTTAAATCTTATAACTACTTGGGCCTCCTGTTTCACTCTTCGCTAAGCTGGTCTTGCCATCGGGACCTGGCCCTGCCCCTCACTAGAGTGAAGGGATCAGTGGTGGCTATCTCGCGCTTGTTTAGCAAGAAAGGGCATGGTAGTTTTGTCTGTGCCACCAACGTTATAGATGCCAAAGTTCATGCACAACTTCTTTATGGGGGGGCTATCTGGGCCTTAGATAGCTCTTCCACACTTAATGCCCTGCAGGTTAAGTCCTATAGATCTTTGATTCATATCCCAAATGGGACTCCCTCTGCAGCTATTAGAACTGAATTTAGGCACCTTGCTTGTTATAAGGTAAACTGGAAACAGGTGGTACAGCACTGGCTTTGCCTTTATCAGGGTGCTCAGTCGGGGCTCTTGGCCCTTATTCCATTGGATCACTTTGTTTCCTCTTGGGTTAGGAGGGTGACTAATCAAGTAGTCGGCTGGGGACTTTCTATTGATTTTTTGAAAAATGCTCAACCAGCCAGAGCTAGGAGAGAGGCCTTTGCTAGGATTGAAGATATTGATTACCAGGATAGGGCTGCGGCCAATACTTTTGCCTCATTGGCTCACTATAAATATGCTGCCCCTAATCCTGGTGTTATGGCTTCCTATCTAGCCTCTTCGTATTCGGCTAGGCGTCTCTCCCTCTTCTTTGGTGCTCGGCTTAATGTGCTTCCCACCTGCCTTCTGGAGGGTCGTTACTCTGGTATCCTATTTGGGAATAGGTTATGTCCATTCAACCATTTGGAGACCAAAACCGTGGCTCATGTTTTATTTTCTTGCCACCTGTATGATCTGCCCTGCACACAATTCCTGCACCCATATATAGACAAATTTCCTGGTAGGACACTCTTTGAATTGTTGTGTATATTTCTACAGGATACTAACCAGAAACTTTCAGATGCAGTGTCGGCCTTTTTAGTACAAACATTTGTAAGCAGGGATAGGTTTCAAAAATTTCTGCCTATAGATCAGGTTGTCCATCTGCTTCATGGAGATGGTGTGGATTGATGAGACCCTCGTTCGGGTTTCGCATGGAGGATTGTTGGTATAATAATTTTGGAAGAGTCCTGTATATGCTTGTTTCTCTTCCTTTTTAATGTTTTACCGATTGTATACTTTTGGGTATTTTCCTTGCTGCTTTATTTGTATGTGTTGTTGTCTGTATTTGTGTGTATGTTCCAAGCAATGACCTTAGGGTCACGCAATAAATTAAATTAAACAATTAAACATAGTCCATCCCCATGACTACAGGAGCAGGAGGTAGCATGATAAAAAAACCCAACCATGCCCCTGGTGACTACTGTAGTGAGGACAGGGGGTAATGACTGTGGGTGATTTCAGAAGTGATGCGTTCCAATTCACCACAGTGAATCCCACCCCGGTGTGAACGGATTCACCACGGGCTGTGGTGACACGTGCGGCCCAAACAGAAGTGACAGGATCGTGACCACCGCCCGGGGGCAATCAGAGAGAACATTGGCTGCGGGAACACAACAGACATGCAGTGGAGACATGGACCACGGTTCGATCCCCAGAATGCACCTTGGCTGGGGTCAATTCCTTCCACCGCGGCTGTGGGTTTCCGTTCAGAAATTACTTTTCATTCACCCCTTCCATGGTGACCATTCACCCCACTTCTAGACCTCCTCCCACCCCGACCTCACGAAGCGTGGTTAGCTTCACCCCGGGCCGTGTTTGACTGTGGTGAACATCTGAATGCGAGCAAACAGACATGCATGGCACTTTCACCACCCCCCGCGTTTGACTGAGGTTGACTGTGGTGGACATTCACCACGTCAATTCTGAAATCACCCAAAGACTGTAAGTAACAGAAGACTGCATTGTTCCGGTGTTATCATACTGGCTGGCCAGTTACAGCAGTTTTGAAGTGGTATGTGCCACCTTCAGCAGCACATGGGGAGGGGGTCTGAAGTGGTGCTTCCTCCCAATTGGTGCTGTAGACTGTGCACACCTCTACTTGTCCCCAGGAGTGGCATGGGGGATGGGGAGCAATAGGCCCCAAACAGGATATTGTGGTGCAATATTCAGGGTCTGGTTCTGGACACCAAATACTGCATTTTTCAGGTGCATTCAAGTTCACTTGGAGCCCAAATGCACAGCCCTCCTGGTAACTAATTTGTTTTTGTGAAGTCTCAGAGGTGTTCAAAGGCTTTCCACATGGGTAACAGCACTTACCCAGGTCCTGATGTCTCATTACTTTACCAGTGTGTGGAGGCCATGGCGGATTGGATGTGGCAGAGGAGACTGAAGCTCAATCCTGACAAGACAGAGGTGATGGTGGTGGGCAAGGCGAGGGAGGTGCTGTCTCCCCTTGTGTGTGTGTGGGGGGGGGGTCCCGACCTCCTGTAGCCCAGCAGGTTCAGAGTCTGGGAGTGCTTTTGGACTCAGACCTCCATCGGGATTGACAGGTGGAGGCGGTGGCTAAAGCCACTTTCCGCCAGTTGTATCTAGTGTGGAGGCTACGTCTGTACATTTTCGGGCCCGATCTAGCCACCCTCACCCACGCCTTCATCACCTCGAAGCTAGACTACTGCAATGCGCTCTACATGGGGCTTCCCTTGACACTGGTCCGGAGGCTGCAGCTAATGCAGAATGTGGTGGCCCATCTCCTTACAGGGACGGGTCAGTGGGAGCACATAACACCTGCGCACTGTACTCTGCACTGGCTGCCCATAGTGTACCGAGCCAGATTCAAGGTGTTAGTGTTGGTCTATAAAGCCCTGCATGGTTTGGTCCCCTCAGGGACCGCCTCGCCCTCCACGCCTCAGAGCGATCCATCTGGTCCACTGGTGGTGCCTTTCTGGATGTCCCCCGTGTAAACTGGGGGGCTACAATGGAGAGGGCATTCTCGGTGGCTGGGCCGCAACTTTGGAACTCCCTTCCGGAGGAAGCCCGCCTGGCCCCAGGTCTGCTGGCTTTTTGCCGAGCCTGCAAGACCTGACTGTTTGCCCAGGCCTTTGGGTGGGAGGGTGGGGTAGTTGGAGGTAAATTTGGGTTTTAAGATATTTTTAATATAATGTTGCTTTTTTAGTATTTTTATTGTATTTTTATGTATCTTTTGTTATTGTACGCTGCTCCGAGATGCTATAGGCATGAGTGGGGCGGCTAACAAATATAAATAAACAAATAAATAAATAAATTTAAAAGGCTGAAATGAGATATTGAGATTACTCGCTCTCCCATCAAAATCCTGGTGCTTGGTTCATCCTGGGATATTTGCTGAATTCTTGGCAAGAAAAAGAAATTATGCACATATAATGTCACAGCTAGGCTCTGGAGCTTGGAACAGCACAAAGTCAAGCATCAGTGGTCAATACAAAAAGCTGGAACGATGTCAGAGATTGAGGAGCAGAGTACAGGTAGTGAACAGGAATCAAATGCCAGGAAACTAAAGTCATGTCAAAAGCCAAGAAGTCAGGCTGGGAAAGGCTGGAAAAGGAATTGAATACACCAGAGTCCAATGCATGAGAAGCTATGCAGTTGTTCAGAGATCCTGTGCTTTCTGAGAGATCCCTGTGGTACCAGGGCCACTACGAACCACCGTTGCATCTGTTAACACCCTGTGCCTGGAAAGTCTTTAAATTCTAAATAAAAATAATAAATAATTTATTTGTCTTATCCATAGGCTGCAACAATAAAAGATTACCTAAAAGTAAAACACAACAATTAAATCATAAACATAATTAAAAACCCATACATACATACATACATGCAGTGAAGTTCAAGCAGATGGAATGGTTAAAAATTTCAACTGCAAGCTTTGTTGAACTTTTGAACACGAATACACCTTTGAACTGCCAGGGCATGTGCTATATTGGCTGTCTTCAGCAGAAGAACTTTACAGGGGTTTGCCAACAAAAAGGATAATTTGGTCTGTGTATCCCAGTGCACTTTACCTTCTAGTAAGGGTGTTATCAGATTTTGGTGTATTCCAGCTGAGGATGGACAACTACAAAAATAGTGAGACAAATCTTTGACCTGATTCGAGCCACAAGGGCACACTCTCAGGTCGTATGGAGTGCCATTATACCTGCCATTAAATAAAGCTGAAGGCATCAGCGGAAACCTCAGTAAGGTAGAGGCTTTCGAACTGTGAAGTTGCTTATATGAGATACATAAACTTCAAACTGATGCTGAGTTTTAAGGTTGGGATACCAAGGGGCAGTAGGAGATAACAAAAGAGCAGACATATCAGCTTGAGTATAGTTGTCACGCAAATGAGTCTTAAACATATCTTTGGCCCTGACCTTGGTATAGTCCCAAAAGAATTCAAAAGAGAAACCGGCCATCTTTAATGATTTATTCAAACTGCTTTTCCAGTCTGAGCCAGTTTCTGAATTTAACTACTTGATCCAGCAAAGTCTTGGTACATGATCAACAGGCATATCTACAAGGCGAAGCCAATAGGGGAACATGCAGGTTTGAGCCTTCATTTCCAGGGGAATATACCCATCTCAACCTGAACCATACATGATGGTGTGCACTGAGGCACACCTAAAATGCATCTACGGATCTTATTCTGAATGATCTCTAGTTTAGCCAGTGAGGAATCTCCCCATACCTCTGCACCATACAAGGCCTGAGGGCCAAGCTTATGGTCAATGAATTTTAACTCTGGGAATACCAGCCTCCCCCAGTGGTTCTCCAAAACCTTAGCATTCCATTGACAGTTTGGGAAGTTTTTTGTTTTACGATATTTAGATGATGCTGCCAGGTGCCAAAAGAAGAAAACATAATCCCCAAATATCTGTACGTTTTTAACTTGCTCAGTACACACCAAGTCAAGAGAACGTTTAAGTTCAGGCGATTTTCTTGCTAAGAGCAAAACTCTGATTGTGTCATATTTCACATGTAAATGGTTAGTTTTGCAGTATACACTTGGAGCCAACAAAAACCTCCTCATACCAGTTTCAGAGTTGGACAATAAAACCATGTCATCAGCATTTAATAATACAAACAACAGTTTCCCCTGCCCTTTTAATTCTGCTGGAATACATATGCTGGGAAGTTCTGCTTGTGGGAATTCCTTTTGATTAGAGGCCAAGGCCTGAACCTTTTAAGAGTTTCATAGGTTAAAATAATAAAGTCCATTACAAAATGTAGACTACGGGTGATTTCAGACGTGACGGGCGCCCGGTTCACCACAGTGGATTCTCGGTGGGGGTGAACCGAACAACCACCCCCCGGGGCGAATAAAAGCCTCAAACAGACATGACGGGACCGGGACCACGGCAGGGAATCGGGCTGGTGGATCACGGGCTGGGGCAGCGCAACAGACATGACACTGATTCCCAGCCATGGTCAAAACACCCAGAAACCACCGGGCAGGGGCAGGACACAGACATGGCTGCCTGAGGGCAAACGAAGCCAAGGCACACAAGGGAACACCTACACAAGGGAAATGGGAAGGGAGGGAGGAGAGGGAGATGAGCCGGACAGGTACCACACACAACAGGCACACAGACAGTGGGGCCACAGTGGAACACACAGCACAAGCACACGCCCGGGCACACACACACACACACATACACAAGGGAAAGGAAGGGAAGGGGTACACGGGCGCCTGGACAACACACAAGGGTCAAGGCACAACGGGCACAAGGGGGGGGAATGGAACAGGAAAGAGGGGGGGAAACTGCAAAGGGGCAGGGCAGGACACAGGTAATGGCAACCACAACCCCCACAGCAGAACTGTCCGCACGGGCACCCCCACAGTAACACAGGCAGCCCCGGAATGGGGGTCCCCAGGAGCTCGGGACCAAGGCATAGCGGGGGTCCACAATGCACAGCGAGCTGGCTGGGAACAGTCCAGGAGGCACATGTAGACCCTCACACCCAGAGAGGGGCCGATGGAGGGCAGGCAGGAGAGTAGGTGCAACACTGCAGGTCCAAGGATGCACAGTCACACACACACCCCTGGAGGAAGGAGCGAGGGGCAGTCCGGGGGCCCCGGAACCCTGAGGTCACACAGGCACCCAAGGGGGTGGGCTGGGCAGCAGGTGCTAGCACTGGCGGGTGGGGACAGTCCGCTGGACACAGGCGGGTCGGCGAGACCATGCAGAGCGCCGGTCCCAGGCACCAGGGAAGGCAACCATGGAGGGGAACCCCGGGTGTGGAGGCAGACTGGGGGGTGGGGCCCAGAGGGGTCCCAGGGCCACAGGCAGGGGCAGCAGCACCCTGGGAAGCAGGCATCACAGCAGCACGGCAGAGACATCAGGGAGGGATCAGCCAGTGAAGACCAGCCCCCAGGGCAGGGGCGGGAGCCGACACGGGGGCAGGCCACCAGGGGGCCGGGAGGCTCACCGGGACTCACAACCAGCTGCTGTGGGCCCCCACGGGCCCAGGGGCCGGGTGCCCTGCTTGGTGAACTAGGTGGGGCCAATGGATCATGCCCCAGTGGTACCCCAACAAGGACATGTGGTGGGCGATCAGGTAGTAGGCCTCGAAGGGATCCTGCATGGACAGTCCCAACTGCACATCCGAGCGGGACCACACGCCCGACAGCACTGCTGTGGCAGGCTCCGACACAGCAGTCAGCAGCAGGGGGCCACGGAAGCTGTCCCAGCTCCAACAGCCGGTGGTACACTGCCCCATGGGAGTGCTGGTACCCACGGGCCCCATGAACACAGCCAAAGTAGGACACGGCCAAGGCAGGGCCCCCCTCCGCAAGGCACAGCGTGTAGGTGGCCAGGCTGCACACAGACAGCAGAGACATGGTCTCAGCCACAGACCAGGCCACATGAGAGCACCTCATCTCCGGGATGCACCCATCAGGGAAGGGAACCAGCCCCAGGGTCTCTACATGCAGC
>QEPC01012550.1:121385-167721 GCA_003113815.1 Sphenodon punctatus
GGGGGGTGTCCCCCCTTCCACCCGCGCAGCCTGGACTCGGGGAGGGTTTTTTTAAAAAACTTTTTAAGGCGTTAAGTTTTTACATTGCAGCCATTTTTAAATGGCTGCAATGTAAAAAAATCCGGTACCCGGAATCCGGTACTGGGACCGGATTACCGGGTCGATTCCGATAATGCCAGTACGCCCGGTACCGGCATTATCTAATACCGGATTTACCGGTTTTCCCGCCCCTGATGCTTACCCTATTCAAGTTCATGGCTTAAAATTGATATTGTTTCAACTTAGGTAAAGCTGGGCCTGTACCCTTTTCTCTTGGAGTTTCTCCCCTCAGCTCATCTGTGATTCCTTTCCACAGTGGTGGTGTAAAAACATTTATCTCAGTTTTAACATTTCTTAAGCATTGCAAGGTTGTATTGGCGCCCTATGCAGCCCTGCCACATTATTTATTATTAGTAGTAATATAATATAATATAATATAATATAATATAATATAATATAATATAATATAATATAATATAATATAGCACCAGAGATGTACCTGGCACTGTACAGTCAGTAGTTATAGACAGGTCTCTACCTCAAAGGGCTTACAATCTAAGAGACAAGGAAGGGGGAGCTGAGGGAGAGGTGCATATCAGAGGAGACAAGGATACATTAATGAATGTGAGAAGATGCAGGTAGCCGTGCTTAACTTAGGCTGCTTTTAGATGAGCAGGTCGCGATTGCAAGATCCGATCGAATAACTTTTGAAAACCCTGCAGGCCAGGATTAGACAAGATGTTTGGCGTGTTAAAGCCAGTCATGCATTTGTTTAAAACCAGGAACTAAATACCCAGATGTCGGGGTATATTTTGTTCCTGGTTTTAAAAGAATGTGCGACTGGTTTTAATGCACGAAACATCTCATCTAATCCCTGCCTGCGGAATTTTCAAAAGTCACACGAGCAGCTCATGCAATAATGACCCACTCATCTAAAAGTGACCTTAGTTACATGGAAGAGATTCGGAGGGAGGGAGGGAGGATGATGATGCATTTTCACTCATGACGAGCCTGGGAAAGCCTGATGAAGAGGTAGGTTTTCAGGAGTGATTTGAAAGGTGGGAGGGAGGGAGCAGAACAAATACATCCAGGGAGGGAGTTCCAGGTCTTAGGGGCAACAAGAGAGAAGGGGTGAAGGCAGTTAGAGGAGCTCGGGAGCACGTAGGTGAGAGTGGGGGCAGAGGAGGAGTGAAGCTCCTGGGGAGGAATGTGGCAGGCTACAAGAGCGGAGAGATATGGTGGAGCAAGTCCATGAAGAGCTTTGAAGGTGAAGACCAGGAGCATGTGCCAAATGTGTTCCCGTAGAGAGAGCCAGTGTAGGGCAGAGAGGAGGGGCTGAACATGGTCAAAGTGACAGTAGGGTTGCCATAACTCCTCTTTAATCCAGGACGCTTATGAAAAATACATGGGGCGGGGCTGCACCACGTAGTTTTCATAAGTGTCCTGGATTAAAGGGGAGCCTGAGAGACAGGCAAGGTGGATGTCTTTCACAGCAGAGCATTGAACAGAGATATGGGGGGCAAGATCAGAGCAGGGGAGACTAGTAAGGAGGATAATAATAATAACCTTTAATAACTTTTAATTAGATTAAGCTCCAGCCATACACCAAAAAAATCCCAGATACTGGAAAATACACAACAAAGAAAGAATACAAATATAATACAATAATAAAATATAATACAATAAAGTCTAAATCTCCAAAATAGCAAAATCAAAAATCATCATCTGCTCAGCTACAGTTAAACATTAGGCAGTAGCCTTTTCTAATTTTCTCTGCTTGACAAGCATATATTGCAGTCTTCTTTATCACTTCATCCTGCTGTGATAACATCAACCAGATAAGCTTTTCTAAAGTTGAAAAAACCCTCAACTGGTTAATAATAGGGAGAATATACCTCGATCTAATATCCTTATAAAGAGGACAATCAAATAAATAATTAAGTGTGTCTTCTATTATATTAAAACAGACTGGACAACCTCTAGCTGTTCTAGGAATTCTAGCACAATGCCCTTCCATCATAGCCGAGCAGTGATGTTCAAGTCGAAGTCTTACAAGAGCTTGTCTCATCACTGGTTTCATTTCCATTTCAGGAATTATTCTATTCAGGGTTCTGGATATGATCACCGCATCGTCTGCATACATAAGTATCATATTAGGTTGCCCCAAAATACAAGGTGGGTGATACTGCTCCTGTAATAGTCCTTTTACAAGGTCATTAATATACAGAATAAAAATAATGGGGGCAAGGATCCTTGCCTTACCCCCCTTTTAACCTCTACTTTGGCCAGAGATGACTAGAGCATGGACTAGGGTTTTTCAAGTGGCAACAGTAAGGCAGGGCCAGATTTTAGCAATATTATACAGGGCTAAGCGGCAGGATTTGGCAGCAGCCTGGATCTGAAGCGTAAAGGAGAGGTAGGAGTCAAAAATGAATCCCAGGCTATATGCCTGAGGGACAGGCTGGATGGTGATGCCATCACTGGAAACAGAGAGGGAAGTAGGAGGGGAACATTTTGGGGGAAAGGTGAGGAGTACCTCTATATCGAGGTATTTAATTAGCGGCTTTAAAGAACGTGCTACTGGTGATATGGCACATCTAGCCATGTCTAAACCCCACCCATGGCCATTTCCCAAGGTACGTGATTTCCCACTGCAAGGGCATGCCGCTCATCTAAAAGCGGCCTTAGATAAACATTGAACAGAAAGACAAGATGAAACTAGTCTGAAGAACCCTACAGGGAAGATAGGGACGAGAAGAAACTGCCCATCACTACACTCTGAGACCTGTCTGACAGGAATGAATGGAATCACTCAAGACTTGGAACTTGAACCCCTGCCAGGTCACACAGTCATATCAATAATACCTCATGATCAACTGTATCAAAGGCCACCAAAAGATCTAACTAGATCAACAGGGTACAATTTTCTCCATCATCCTCAAGATGCAGAACAAAGCTACAAGTGTAGTCTCAGTACCATGCCCATGCCCAGGACAAAAGACATACTGACATGGGCCCAAAAATCCAATAACATCCAAGTGCACCTGAAGGTGCAAGGCAACCACCCATTCATGTACTCATTAATGATTCGAAAAAGGGTGTTAAGAGTGATGTGATCAAATTTGCAGATGACACCAAGTTATTCAAGGTAGTTAAAACACGAGCAGACTGTGAGGAACTGAAACCATGCGTACACAATGCTGGGTACTAAGCTAGGAGTTACCACTCAGGAAAAGAATCTGGGGGTGGTTGTGGACAATACAATGAAATCCACAGCGCGGCGCGCAGCAGCAGTCAAAAAAGCAAACAGAATGTTAGGAATTATTCAGAATGTGATAGAGAATATAACTGAGGAGGTCATAATGCCTCTATACAAATCAATGGTGCAACTGCACCTCGAATATTGTGTGCTGTTCTGGTTGCCCCATCTCAAAAAAGACATCGCTGAACTAGAAAAGGTACAGAGAAGGGCAACAAAAATGATCAAGGGCATGGAAGGGCTCACGTATGAGGAGAGGCTTGGTAGGTTGGGACTCTTCAGCTTGGAGAAGAGACGACTGAGAGGAGATATGATAGAGGTCTATAAAATCATGAGTGGTGTGGAACTAATAAACAAGTAACAGTTAAATATTTACCCTCTCAGCTAGTACTACAACTAGGGGACACTCCATGAAATTCATGGGTGGTGAGTTTAAAACAAATAAAATAAAATATTTTTTCACTCAGCATATAATTGGGTTGTGGAATCTACTGCCAGAGGCTGCGGTAAGGGCCAGTACTATAGCTGAATTTAAAAGAGGTTTGGACAAGTTTCTGGAAGATAGGTCCATTAGCAGCTATTAGCCAGACAGGAGCAGGGAACATGACTGGAGCTGGGTGAAAACAATAGGGAATGGATCCCCCATTGTGACCTGTTGAGTGCTTCTCCCAAGCCACCGTGATTGGTCACTGTTGGAGACAGGATGCTGGGCTAGATGGACCATTGGTCTGACCCAGTATGGCACTTCTTATGTCCTTATATTCAATAACCTACCCTTAAACAGGAAGGTTAGAGATAGGGCAATAACTGGCAGGGGAGTCAACATCAAGGGATGCTTTCATGAACAGCGGCCAGATGATTGTAGCCTTCAGGCTATCCAGTGCCCTGCCCTTTTAAAGAAAGGCATTGACAACCGCAACCAGCAACAGTTCCAATGTCTCCTGATTGAGAGTTTGTGATTTTCTCAGCCACACAGTGAGTTTATGGTTAAGACGGGATGTGAACCCAGGTTTCCTAGATCCAACTCCAGCACTTTAGCCACTACACCACACTGGCTCTCTGATCTTTTGAGCTTTATGTCACAACCAGCACCTTGTAGTGTGTCCAGAAATCTATTCTGGGCCAGTGCATATTAGGACTGCTACAGCTAAGCCATGTATGCAGCCTCCTCATCTGGTTCTGATCTGATTTATTCAGCCCCAGCTGGACTGCTGGGCTGCTAGGGAAGTCTGAGGCTTAAAATTTTCATAAAACATATAAAATACAATAAAACATAATATAAAACACAATAAAATATAAAACCAACAGACTTAGAACGAGAAATAGCTCTCCCTGGAAGGAAGAAGCAGCAGCTGCCGGGATCAATTGAGGGCAGTGCGCCAGACTGGGCAGGCTGTGAGGCGATGCCACTGGTGCTGCTGTGCGGGCTGCCTGGCAGTGGCAATAGCTGCCAGGCTGAGGAGCTGCGCACGGGGCTGGGCGCAGCGGATGGGGAGGAGTGGCAGGTCTGTGTGGTGTCGGAGGCTGAGCTGGGTCTGGGGGGAGGATACGCGGCTCTGAGGGCCGAGTCGGAGTGGTGGATGAGCCGGTGGGATGTGGTGATTGTGGATATGGACAACAAGCTGAAGAGCTTTCGCTACAAGCTGTTCTGCCTCAGCAAGCAGGCCCGGACCCCACACTTCCTGGTGCACTGCCCAGGCAGAAGTGCCCACCCGGACCGGCATCCCTTCAAGCCGCCGGACTCACGCCACTGCTGAGACCGGCCCCTCTTCATCACACACGTGGATGAGCTGCTGCCTGACCTCCACACCACCCTTTTAAATTCAAATTCAAATTCAAATTCAAATTCAAATTCAAATTCAAAAGAGTTTATTGTTAGCCATCCAGCCATCACAATATTAGCTTAGACATAAAAACAGAACAAGCACTTTAAACAATGACTAAAATAAATAAAAATCACCTAACCGGCAACAGAGAGAGAATATACAACCATAAGCAGATGCTATTCACAATTCTACAAACGATAAAACTAATATAAATTTCACTCCATAGTCACAGTGACTATGACTCAATCATTGTAGCTGGAATTGATGAACAATTAGTGATAATTCATAAAAAGAAACATCATACCTATTTAAAAATCAGAGCATAATTCCAAAAGTCATTAGCACAGCCTATGTTGTAAAGGAAGACATTATAATAACCCCACTGGGATAGTGAAATACAATAACTAGAAACAATCTTCATAGTCCATTTTAAAACTCTACTCCTAGATAAAATCTAGCTCATTAACTTGATCTAATCTAAAACATTTAGTTCTACTTAACACAAGGTAAATAGAAGTTCACACTACAAGTATAAAGACAAATATAATCAAAATAAATAAATACCAGAATATTCAGAATAAAATTGCATAAATTTAGCTCCACTGTCTAGCATTTAAACCAAAATAAAAATAGACAAATTGACAGATATTATGCAATCCATATGTACCATCCAACCTATCCTTAAAACAGGGAGACTCAGAATATAAGAACAGGACCTAATAGCTTAACCCATACTCTGTATAACAGTTTGTAATAACCCCCAAACAAAGCAATAACAATGTCTAATAACAAAATCTACATAAATCATTATAAGACTTAGTCTCAAATATAATTTGAGACAAGACATCAATTAAACACACCACCCTCTTCCAGCGCCACCCGCAACCAGCCCATCCGCTCCCAGTCTCTCCAGGTCGCTGAATTCCTCCACCAGCTTGACCGCCTCAGCCAGGAGGTGCTGGCCAATGTCATGGCCGCCCAGAGGAACGGGGACCAGCCCGGTGAGCTCATCAAGGTGCTTGGCCTCAGTGGCCAAAGAAGCCTGGTTCTCCCCTGGCCCGTCAGCATGGCCGAGCTGAGCTGGCTCCACAGGCAGTTCCTCAGCTACGCCAAGATGCACCCTGGGGAGGGCGAGGAGAACCTGCCCCAGCAGGGCAGCATCTTCCTGCAGTACCTCAGCCGGAGCATCCAGTGAGCTATGGGGCTGCTGGGCTTTACTCCTGGGCCTGCTTGCGGGCGGGCTCAGTAGGATCTTCCAGGAAAGGGGAAGTCTGACAGAAGAAGCTCCATTGTGTTTTCAGGTGGGGGAACTAACCACCAGGCCTACCCACTGTGGTGAGACAGGTACTGCTGCTAAAAGAGAATCGGACCCATGATAAGTCACTGTATTGCAGGGTCCTGGAAAGAGTATGGATTAATGGAGAGCCAGCTTTCATCCACTTCTTCAAACAGGTGTTTCTGCTAAAGGAGAATCAGCTTCATGATAAGTCACTGCATCCCAGGGTCCTCCTGCCAAGAGTGATAGACTAATGGGGGAGCCAGCTCTCATCTGCTTCCTCCTACCTTGCAAAGAGAAAGTTGGCCTCCACTAGCTGTTCTGTTTTTTCTCTCCTCTGGACCTGGAGGCTTCTCATGCAGAAGAGGTTTCCTGTGCTACTCAGCAGCTAAGTGTCAGCATGCAGGGAGGGTGACAGAAGAAGTCCCATTTCTTGGAACTCTGGACTGGCTACTCACTTCATTTTGTTTGTTGGTGGCCATTGTGTTCAAATAGGCACTTCTGTTAAAGGAGAATCAGCTCCATGATATTCACCACATCCTGCTGTTTTGGCAAAAGTATGAACTAATGGGAAGCTAGCACTCATCCTCCCCCCTCCCCCCCACTTCACAAATTTAAGAGCCTCTGTAAAGTGAAAGTTGGCCCCTACTAGCTATTCTGTTTGTTTTTTATCCTCTGGATCAGGAGGCTTCTCATTCAGAATCTACTTGTTTCTTTGTCTTATGTTGGTTTCTTCATCTCTCTTCAGACTTTTGAGATCTTTTCCCCACCCATTAAAAATGTCTTTTATTAATATACTTGTATATTATTCAGTGGTTTAATCTGGCCTTAAAAAGCAGTTTTCTTTTTAGTCTGTTCTGTAGCTAAGCAGACTTTTAAAATAATTGGCACAAAGGAATTAGAAGAGACGCTGGTAACATGCTTGTTTCTGGGACCCAAGGTCTTTTTGCAAGTTTGGGTCAAAACAGTTTCTCATAACATTAAATGAGTTGAAAACATGCTTTCAACTAATGATTAGGCCATAATATTGATAATAGAGAAACACCGCCATCCCATGGAAAAGATATTTTACTGTTTCAATCATATCTCAAATGCTGAAATACGTTTAATTTTTAAGCTAAAAAAGGGCTAAATTTATATAGAATTTAATAAAACTTCAGTCAGGCTAATAGACTCCATTGGGTTTCATAGTGCTCCATTGAGCTAATAGACTCTACTGAAATGGGACAAAGATCAGGACCGGTAAAAGGTTACAGTAGTCTTGGTTCATAGAAGTAAGGAGAGGTGAAGTCAAAATAACCATGAAGAAGATATGGCTGTGGAGACATGGAAACCAAAAACATCTTTCTTTCACATCATCACTTGGCAAGAGGCAAACTTCATGCTGATTCGTGGCACCACTGACCTGCTGACCACTGATTGGAGGAACACCTAGTAGCCATGTTGCAAGACTCTCAGAAATCCTATAAGACTGTCAGGATATGTTGAATAGAGGAAGATCTTGCATGGTATGGAGACTTGTTGAAAGGCAAAGGCCTGAAGAGAGTCAGGCCACTTTCAGACTAGGGATGTGCGAACAGAACAGGGTTCTGATGTTCGGACGTTTGGTCCGAAAACTTAGTTCAGGTTCATACGTTCGGTCTGGCAGAGTTCGCCCGTCCCCCCCGAATATTCAGAAAGTTCGGTCCTGCCGGGAGGCTCGGGGCCCTCCGGGGTGCCTGTGGGGGCATGGCAGGCCATCGGAGACACATGAGCAGCAGCAGCAGTAGCAGCGACCAGGAAGCCTTGGCGCTTGGCACCCCGGCTTGCCCAGGCAGGCAGGCTCAGTGCTTGGCCCCTGGGGATGCCTGTGGCACCACGGCTGGATGGCTGAGACCCAGCAGCAGCAGCAGCAACAGATGCCGGGAAGGCTTGGGTCTTGGTGGCTGCCCTGGCACCCCTACTTGGCCGGTCATTGCAGGCTGTTATGCATTGGTGGAGCAGTGGCAAACATTGGATTGCCCAGTAGCAGAACCCATGGCACAGCAGAGGTAGCAGTGGCAGCAGCAGCAGACAGACAGTGTGGCATGAGCAGCGGAAGGTAGGCTGAGGCAGGGTTCAAACTTGGCAACTAGGGCGGGCAGACAGTCAGCGTGAAAGAGAGGGGGCATGAGAGGCAGTAGGGAAGGCAGGCTGGGACCTTGGCAGGGCACTCAGATAGGTTGGCAAAGACTGTGCAGGGTGTGTGAGAGAGAGCCAGTCAGATAGGCGGGCTGAGATCATCTAGCCGGAGGCCGGCTGGCAGGCTTTCAGCTTCCCAATGCCACCCTGCGTTATGAGTTCAGTCAGATAGGCCAGCTGAGACAGTCTAGTCATAGAGAGAGAGAGGGGAAGGGTGGGTGACAGGCATTGGGAGGGAGGGACAGCACCTCAGCAGCAGCAGCAGCCCAGATTGAGGAGGAGCCCCTGTCCTAAGACTGCCCCTGGCATGGGATGATGTGTGCCACTGCACCATCAATCCATGTCCAGGGGCAACTTGGGGAATCCTAACAGTGGAAGGTTCACCTTGATGAAAAGCAACTGCTCCACCAACTTGGCCTCCAGTCTCAGGCGGTGCGGCGAACAAATGTCCCCCAACATAGAGAACAGCTGCTTGCTGGGGACACTCATTGGTGGGTAGGACCACAAACCCTTGGCCACTTTGGACAGGGCAGGCCACATGTCCCTCCGAGAGCTGTGTCATCACCATGTTCTGCCCCTCCATCAGCACTGTCAGTGGTGCAGCAGCAGCAGCCAGTTGAGGCCCAGAAGCTTCAGTGCACCATGGAGGAGCTGGGGTGGGGGTAGCTGCCAAGTCCGTCGACAACTTCAGGAAGTGGAGGGCGGCATGGCTTTCAACTGAAGCATGTTGGGGGAAATGATTGTGCTCAGTGGGTAGCCCTTCTCAGTTGTGGGAGACATGGGGTATAGGCACCTGATTGGCTTTCTGGACCTCCAGTTTAAGCTGCCCTTGCTCAGCACCCTGAGTCGGCAGGTGGTGCCAGCCCTGTACCAGGCTTTAAAGGAGCAGGTGAGGGAGCAGCTGGCAGGGACTGGGGATCCCACCGTCCACGTCACCACTGACCTGTGCTTGAGTAGGAATGCTCAGCATGCCTACCTGGCAGTGACGGCACACTGTTGGTGGGACCCAGAGGCAGCATTTGGGAGTGGCAGGAGGAGTCCCACAGCAGGGCCCTGCTTCAGGTGGAAGTGATCGATGACATGGCCCCAACACTTCTCAGAACATCGAGGCAGCCCTGACTGCCATGGTGAGGGAGTGGGTCACACCAGGCATGCCCTTCACCAAGGGGTGCATGGTGATGGACAACGCGACCAACATATTGAGGGAGGACCATGAGGGGGGCTTCATCATCATCCCTTATGCCGCACACACCCTTCACCTAGTGGTCAGGGATGCTCTGGGCTTTGGGGATAAGGGGATTGGGGCAGGCACCCATAGCTCCCTGATTGAGTGGGGGAGGAAGCTTGCTGGTTTCTTTAACCTAAGCGTGAAGGGCAGCAACCTCTTCTGGGTGAAGCAGGCCGAGCAAGGCTCCCCAGTGCACAAGCTGGTGCAGAATGTGTCCACCAGGTGGAATTCCATGTTCCTGATGCTTGAGTGACTTCTTGAGCCTTGCATCAGGTTCATCTGGTGATGGACAGCAGGGCACCTCCAGGATACAATGGGGTGGAATGGGAGATCCTGGTTCACACTGTTTTTGCTCTGAAACCATTCCTGGTCATGATGGAGACCATCAGCTCCTCCATGGCCACCATCAGCCAGGTGAGCCCTCTGGTCCAGAGTCTCCTCAGGAGGCTGGAGGAGATTCTCCAGGGGCAGGATTGTGGCCCTCAGGGCAAGAAGCTGGCAGCTGAGATGGTTACCCTGGTGCAGCAGCTGAAGGCAGGTCTGAAGGCGTGGTTTGATGAGCTCCTGCAGCAGGAAGAATGTGTGTTGGCAGCCATGCTGGACCCCAGGGTCAAGGGCAGCGTGGCATGACAGACAGCGCTCTATGGCCACTTGAAGGGTGAGCTGGTGGAGAGGGTCCAGCAGGCAGAGAGGGTTCTTGAGAGTGCACAGCAGCAGCAGCAGGATGCCCCTGGGGATGGTGGGAGTAGGAGCAGCCACCCCTTTCAAGTGGTGGAGTCTATCTCTATTCCCAGACCTAGCAGCACCAGCAGCAGGCTGAGCAGCAGCAGCACCCCTATTGCTTCTGGATGATGTGGATGGACAGCCCTCCCTGCCTGGAATATAGGCCCAAGAACCCTGATGGTGGGTCCTGGGGATGGAGTGGCTGGCTGCTTCTTGATGAGGTGGAATGACAACTCCCTGTGACAGAAATGACAGCTCCAGAACCCTGATGGTGGGTCCTGGAGCTGGAGTGGCTGGCTGTTTCTTGATGGAGTGGAATGACAGCTCCCCATGAGTGGAATGATGGCCCCAGAACCCTGACAGTGGGTCCTGGGACTGGAGTGGCTGGCTGTTTCTTGATGCAGTGGAATGATGGTTCTGTGTGAGTGGAATGATGACACCAGAACCCTGATGGTGGGTCTTGGGACTGGAGTGGTAGCTTCTGGATGACATGGATGGACAGCCCTCCTGCCTGGAACGTAGGCTCCAGAACCCTGACAGTGGGTCCTGGGGCTGGAGTGGCTGGCACCCTTGCTCAGCCAGGCATTGCAGGCTGGCTGTCATTGGTGGAGCAGCAGCAGAGGCCTGACCAGGGCTCGGTGACTGGTACCCCTGCTTGTCCTGGCATTGCAGGCTGGCTGACATGAGTTTGGAACACTTGCGGACAATGAAGTGAAATGACTGCCCTCCCTGCCTGGAATGTAGGCCACAGAACCCTGACAGTGGGCCCTGGGACTGGAGTGGCTGGCACCCCTGCTTGGCCGGGCATTGCAAGCTGGCTGGCATTGGTGGAGCAGCAGCAGAGGCCCGGCCAGGGCTCGCTGGCTGGCATCGCTATTTGGCAGGGTGTTGCAGGCTGGCATCCTACTCAACTGAGCTCAAGAAGCTCTATTACAAATTGGGCAAGCCTTGCCCGGTGGTGAATCTTGTGGACACACAGCCCCCCCGCCGGCACACTCATCCGAGCTATGCCCGTCTACAAGAGTGAGGAGCAAATGGCTGATGTTCAGTACCACCACCACCACCAGCAGCAGACATTGGATTGCCCGGGCACAGTAACTGCGACTGACACCCCTGCTTGGCCGGGCATTGCAGGCTGGCTGGCATTGGTGGACCAGTGGCAGAGGCCCAGCCAGGGCTTGCTGGCTGGCATCGCTATTTGGAAGGGCATTGCAGGCTGGCATCCTACTCGACTGAGCTCAAGAAGCTCTATTACAAATTGGGCAAGCCTTGCCTGGTGGTGAATCTCGTGGACACACAGCCCCCCTCCCCCGCCGGCACACTCATCCGAGCTATGCCCGTCTATAAGAGTGAGGAGAAAATGGCTGATGTTCAGTATCACCACCACCAGCAGCAGCAGCAGCACCAGCACCAGCAGCAGCAGCAACAGACATTGGATTGTCCAGGCACAGTAACTGTGGCTGGCACCCCTGCTTGTCTGGGCATTGCAGGCTGGCTGGCATCGGTTGACCAGTGGCAGAGGCCCAGCCCGGGCTCGGTGGCTGGCATCCCTGCTTGGTCGAGCATTGCAGGCTTGCATCCTACTCTCAGGATCTCAAAAAGCTATTCAGCCAATTGGTCAAGCCTTGCTCAGTGGTGAATCATGTGGCCACCGAGTAGCAGACATTGGATTGCCATGGCACAGTACCCGTGGCACAGTAGAGGCAGCAGAGCAGACATTGGGTTGCTGGGGCACATAACCCATGGCACAGAGAGCAGTGGCAGCATTGGTAGTAGCAGACATTGGATTGCCTGGGAGTGGGCACAGAACCTGTGGCACAGACAGCAGAGGCAGCATTGGCAGTAGAAGCAGACATTGGGTTTCTGGGGCACAGAACACGTGTATTAGTGCCTGCTGCTGCATTTTCTTGGCCCGGAGGGGGCAGAGCCTCCGGCCGCGGAGGTCTTCCATGGCCAGGGACACGCGGATGGCCATAGCGCCAACAAGGGGGCCGGAGCCAGGAGTAGCAGCGCTTAACGCTGAAGAAAGGCAGGGAGAGCAGTCCAGCTGCAAACCATGAGCGATGATGGGGCAGGGCCCTTAACGGGGCTGCGGCATTCCATCCACCTGCACGCTTAGCGAGGAGGGGCCTACTTTATTTAACAGCAGCAAAGACAGTGGAAGATGCAGGTGATCAGCAGAAGTTGTGAAGGCTGGCCCCCTCCTTGGCTGAAGGAGCATGAGAGTATTGGCATGAGCGAGTGTGACAGTGTGTGAGTGCGAGAACAAGGGAAAGAGTGAAGGTGTGTGGGACTGATTGAGTGACTGTGAGTAGCTTGTGGGATTGGAGTTTGTGGGGGTTTCTGCAGGGCAATTGTGGGTGCACGGAGGTTGTGGGACGTCACTGAAGGTGGGTGGGCACAGGGTGGTGTGTGTCTTCTCCCCCTCCTTGCCATCCATAGCTGACCCCCTTCCACCTCCCTCATTCCTGAGAGTGTGTTATCCTTGACTACCTTCCCCTTGACCCTGGGACCCTTTCCCCAGCTTTCCCCATAGTCACCACCTCCTATCCCATGTTTCATGGTATAGAGTATAAGTGTGGAGCTAGGTGTGTGGGTGCAGGGTGTGTGGTTATTGGGTGCTTGGTGTGAGAGTGGAGGGGCTCCACTCTCAACAGTACTGCATCTCCCCCCCGTGATGATCTGGCCTCGTTCCATTTGGGACTACTAGGGCCTTATAAGATCCTGAGGGGTTGTTTTCCCTCCTCAGAGAGTATGGAGACCCCTAGTGACTGCAGGAGTGTGTTCCTAGGTCCTTTCCATCCCACCCTATCCTAACACCATGGCACAGACAGCAGAGGCGGCATTGGCAGCAGTGGGCAGACAGGCAGTGTGGCATGAGCAGAAGGCAGACTGAGTCAGGCTTTGATTTAGACCACCTGGGCGGGTAGGCAGACAGGCAACGTGGCATGAGAAGCAGTAGGGAAGGCAGGCTGGGACCTTGGCACAGCATTCAGATAGGTTGGCGAAGACTGTGCAGCATGCGAGAGAGAGAGCCAGTCAGATAGGTAGGCCGAGATCGTCTAGCCAGAGGCCATCTGGCAGGCTTACAGCTTCCCAATGCCACCCTGCGTCATGAGATCAGTCAGATAGGTCGACTGAGGCTGTCTAGTCAAAGAGAGAGAGAGGCAGGGTGGGTGCTGGGCATTGGGAAGGAGGGACAGCACCTCATCAGCAGCAGCAGTCCAGATTGAGGAGGAACCCCATCCCAAAGCTGCCCCTGACATGGGATGGCGTGTGCCACTGCACCATCAGTCCAGGGGCAGCTCAGGGAATCCCACCAGTGGAAGGTTCACATTCATAAAAAGCAACTGCTCCACCAAATTGGCCTCCAATCTCAGATGGTGCGGCGAGCAAATGTCCCTCACCATGGAGAACATCCGCTCACTGGGGACACTCATTGGTGGGCAGGACAAGAGACCCTTGGCCACTTTGGACAGGGCCGGCCAAACATTAGTCTTGCTGGCCCAGTAGGCCAAGGGATCGCTGCTGGGTTCTATGCATGGCTCCTCCTCCAGGTAGCTCTCCACTGCTGCTGAGGTGCTGTCTTACTCCCTCACGTAACTGTCCTTGGGGACCACCTCCACCACTGCCCTCAGCCATGCTGCCTGCTCTGCTGTGCACGAGCTCATACTCGCCAGAGTGCCCTGCACATACAAGCTGCTGCTGATGGCAATAGGGGTGTTGCTGCTGCTCAGCCTGCTGCTGGTGCTGCTGGGGGAAGGGATAGACCCCATCAGCTGAAAGGGGTGGCTGCTCCCACTCCCACTATCCCCAGGGGCGTCCTGCTGCTGCTGCTGCCGCGCACTCTCAAGAGCCTTTTCTGCCTGCTGGACCCTCTCCACCAGATCACTCTTCCAGTGCCCATAGAGTGCTGTCTGGCGTGCCACGCTGCCCTTGACCCTGTGGTCCAGCATGGTTCCCAACATGTATTCCGCCCGCTTCAGGAGCTCATCGAACCATGCCTTCAGCCCTGCCTTCAGCCGCCTCATCCACCAGCTTCCTGCACCGAGGGCCACAATCCTGCCCTTGCAGAATCTCCTCCAGCCTCCTGAGGAGACTCTGGACCAGAGGGGTCACCTGGCTGATGGTGGCCATGGAGGAGCTGATGGTCTACATCATGGCCAGGAATGGTCTTGACAGAAAGACCGTGTGAGCCAGGATCTCCCATTCAGTCCCATCATACCCTGGAGGTGCCCCGCTGTTTGTCACCAGTTGAGCCTGATGCAAGGCGGCTTTCTGCTTGAGAAGCCACTCGAGCATTGGGAACATCAAATTCCACCGTGTGGACACATCCTGCACTGGGATGGTGCACTGGGGAGCCTTGCTAGGTCTGATTCGCCTGGAGGAGTTCACTGCCCTTCATGCTCCAGTTAAAGAAACTGGCCAGCTTCCTCCCCCACTCGATCAGGGAGCTAAGGGTGCCTGCCCCAATCCCCTTCTCCCCAAAGCCCAGAGCATCCCTGACCACCAGGTGAAGGGTGTGTGGCACAAGGGATGCTGGTGAAGCCCCCCTCGTGGACTGCCCTCAATATGTTGACCACGTTGTCCGTCACCACGCACCCCTTGGTGAAGGGTGTGCCTGGTGTGACCCACTGCCTCACCATGGCAGCCAGGGCTGCCTCGATGTTCCGAGGCATTGTGGGGGTTGTCCATCACTTCCACCTGAAGCAGGCCCCACCTATATCCTGCTTCTGGACCCCTCCTGCCACTGCCAAATGTTGCCTCTGGGTCCTGCCACCAGTGTGCCGTCACTGCCATGTAGGCGTGCTGTGCATTCCTGCTTGACCACAGGTCTGTGGTAAAGTGGACGGTGGCACCCCCAGCCCTTGCTAGCTGCTACCTCACCCGCTCCTTTAAAGCCCGGTACAGGGCTGGCACCACCTGCCGACTCACGAGGGCAGCTTAAACTGGGGGGCCAGGAACCCAATCAGGCACCTAAACCCCATGTCCCTGACCACCAAGAAGGGCTGCCCATCCAGCAGTATTATTTCCCCCAACATGTGCGTGGGTTTTAATTGAAAGCCACGCTGCCCTCCACGTCCTGCAGTTGCCGATGGACTTGGCAGCTGTCCCCACCCCAGCTCCTCCATGGTGCACTGATGCTGCTGCTGCTGCTCCCCCCTAGCAGCGATCCACTCCTGCTGCTAGAGGCAGCTGTTAGAGCAAGATGCTTGTCCTCTGATGGAGGCGGATGACTGGACACTGTAGTCAGGAACCCGCTGGCATCCACTACCCCTGTCCTCCAACTTAGCAGCACAGCGCTGTGGCATTCCTTGAGGTGCCTCACCTTGGCAGTTGTGCCAAGGTTCGTGAGCACCTGCCTATGCTTCACTACCGTCTGGCACAAACTGCACTGCACCTCCCTGGGATCATCCGCCCGCACCAACTTAAAATGCACCCAGATGGAGGATTTTTTGCCTCCTCCTGCCTTCTGGCCCGCACCAGGTGATGCACCACTAACAGTGCTGCTGGGAGGGGCAGAACATAGTGGTGAGACAACACAGCTCTCAGAGGGACAGCCATCGCCTCAGCACCAGACATCTCCTGTGCAGGACTAGTGTCTGCCTCGCTGTCCCCAATCTGAGTGATGTTCCCCCGCAAGGGGGAGTACTGGGACCCTGAGGCTGATGGAGTGCCCACCATGCTGCTGCCACTCTTCCTGTGCCCCCTATAGCTGCTGCTGCTCCTCTCCCTGCTTGCCCGGGGATCGGGCCCTGCCTCTAGCATCTGGGGTGGGATCCACCAGCCCTGGACTGTTGGGGATCACCTCAACAATGGGGGACATTAGTGGCCCTTGAGGAACATCTGACCCCAAAGCACCTGCTCCTGCAGCCACAGTAGAGACAGCCGCAGCCTCCTGGACTGCAGGCCTTCCAGTGCCCTGAGTAGCAGTGGAAGATGCTGGTAGGAGGCACCACTGAACCACACCCTGGCTAGTGCCACTGCTGGAAGCCTCTGAAACCCGACTGCCACAATCATGCCTGTGCAGTTTGGGGAGTGGTGATGGGCTCCGGCTGCTGCTGATGCCTGCTGCCACTCTGCTGGCACGACCCCTGCCACGTGCCCCATTGCCCGCCTTACTGGCAGCAGACTGGCCTCTCCTGCTTCCCTTCTCCATTTCTCCCACTCAAAGAATGCACACAACAATTTTATAATTTTTTGTATTTATTTATAGGGATGTGCGAACAGAACCGAGTTCGGAAATTTGGTTTGGTTCGAAAATCGAGTTCGGTTCGAAAGTTCAGTTCGGTCGACCGAACTATTCGAGTTCGGTCCGAACTCTGAACCTCGTTCGCACATCCCTATTTATTTATTGAAATTGGTAAACTAATAGATAGATAGATAGATAGATAGATAGATAGATAGATAGGCAGGCCCGGCTTGCTGGGGCCCCTCAGGTTACCCTGTTGGGTACACAATAGGTGCGGGTTAGATGCCTCGGTCGGCCGCCCCCTGTCCCATGGCACAGCTGCGTGGTCTTGGCCCCCCCAAAGATTGGCAGCTGGTGCCCTCCCCCGGTGCCCTTCCCCCCCCTTGGTCACGTGCCTCACCAGGGACTGCTGGCCACTCCCGGGGCCACTTGCTGCCTTCCTCGTCACCCGTCTGTCACAGTTGCCGGGGCATGCTGTGCCCTGTGGGAATATGGGAGGGGTTGGATGGGGGTGGGGTGGGCTGCCCTTGTCCCCCAGCAGTCCCCCGTTCCCCCTTCCTGTGTTCCGGGGTGTCTGGGGTGACTGGGGGTGGCCCTGTGCCTGGTGTGTCCCCATCACCCCCCTGATCCCTTCCCCCCAGTCCTTCCCCCCTCCCACCCATGTGCTTACCCTTGATGTCCGTCTTAGAGCCCTCCGAGGCCAGTTCCTCTGTGTTGCTGGGGTCCCCCTGTGTCCACTGGCTGAGGGTGACCAGTGTGCCAGCCTTGGATTCTCCTGGTCTGGACAGGGGGTGGGGGCTTCTGGGGCTGGTGCTTGTGAGTGGCCTGCCAGTCTCCAAGGTCCCTGGGTGTTCCTCCTGGGGGGGCGGGAGCCCTGGAGCCGGTGTCCTCCATGGGGGTGGCAAGAGGAGGGGGTACCTCATCCCGTTCCCTGCCCTGGACCACGGCGCTCCCCACGAGGTGCGGGGTGATGATGGAGCCCTTCATATGGAGTATGCGGTCCAGGGCATCGAAGTAGGAGACGGTCCGGGCTCCGTGTCCGGACCGCCAGTTGTCCCGAATGGCCTTGTAACCCCTCTTTAGCTCTTTGGCCTTTGAGCGGCACTGGGCCACAGTCCTGTGATGCCCCACTGCCTCCATGTCCTGCAAGATCTCCTGGAAGACGTGCTCGTTCCGCTGATTGACTGCGAGCTCCAGTTGATGCTCCAGGGTCCCCCAGCTGTGGATGAAGTCCTGCATTTCCCTGTGCCCCCATTGCCCCCCTTGGTGGTAGGGCCTTCTCCCATGTGTGCCCTCCAGGTCCTCCTCCTCCTCCACTGCCTGGCCAGTGCCTGTCTCCTCCAGGGGCTTGGGCTCCTGGGCCCATTTCCATGTCTGTGGGTCATGAGGGGGGGTGTTAAGTGTTGTTTTGCCCCTGTCCCATGGCCCCACCCCTTCCCCCCCCTCCTGCCCCCCACCCCACCCCCCTTGGTGCCCCTGTGCTGCTGGGTCCTCCCCCACTTTGGTCCCCTTACCCTTTTCTGGGGTGCCTTGTCCCCCAGGCCGGTTTCTGTCTCCGGAGCAGCCTGTCCTGGCAGTTGCTACTGCTGCTGGTGTCCCTCCACCTCCTCCATTTGCAACACAACCACCTCCTCTGCCTGTGCCTCCACTGTCTCCTCCTCCCTAGCTCTCTCACCCACCGCTCTCCTCTCCCTTCCGCCATGCTCCATCCAGCCACGTCCCCCTGCTGCTGTGTGCCCTTTAAATCTCCCTCCCCAGCCTGTGTTGTTGCTGGTTGCCTGGCAGTGATGCTGCGTGCTTTGTCCATGGTTGGGAATCATTTTGCTTGATTCTGGTCAGTGGTTACCATTCAGATGTTACTTTTTATTGTTTCCTGGTGGGAATCGCATTGATCACGCTTTCGGAGATGGTCCAGGCCAGAGCTCCAGAAGCGTGTTTAATTTTGACCCCTGGTGGGGATTGACTGTGGTGAACATCTGGCGCCCACGGAACAGACGTTCAGGGCACTTTGACCCCGCCACGTGATTGACTGTGGTTCACTGTGATTGACTGTGATCGCGTAACGTCTAAAAATACCCTGTGTCGCTTTCCATAAATGCAGTGAGAACTGTTGAAGCCCATGCAATAAATCACCGAAAGTATTAATACCTGCTCTTGATTTCATTTTATGTAGTCATATACCATAGGATCTATTAATCTATTGTACTGCATCTTCCTGACAAAGTTTCTCAGAAAGGTATCAGGATCTACTGAAGAATTACCTATCTCTTCCAGGTCCCTCAGCGTTAGTGCCTTGTTGCTTTTCGCCAGTGACCCATTGCCATTAGGGATGGTCAAAGGTCAACTTGATAGTTCCTATTGAAAGAATGTCTTTAAGTCTATCTTTCTTACTCTTGATACTTTGACACTGGGTTGGAGGCAGTGGGTGAGGACTGGAGCACGAGGTTCTGGAGGCACTGTCTGGTCAATCTTTCTGGGAGGAGTTTCGGGAAGTGACACCGGCCGATGCGGTGGATGTCCTGGGGTCTGTTAGAGCCACAAGTTGTGAATTAGATCCATGCCCATCCTGGTTGGTGAAAGCCTCTAGGGAGACATTGGGGATGGTGGTGGCAAGGGTGATCAATGCATCCCTCCGGCAGGGGAGGTTGTCGCCCAGTCTTAAGGAGGCTGTGGTGCATCTCCTTCTGAAGAAGCCATCTCTGGATGTGGGTGCACTCACCAGCTACCGCCTCGTCTCTAATCTTCCTTTTTTAGGGAAGGTTATTGAATGGGCAATGGCACTGCAGCTCCAGGCGCATCTCGATAGTATCAGTTTCCTTGACCCTTTTCAGTCTGAGTTCAGTCAAGTTGTTGTTTATTGTTTGACCATAGGTCGTAATAAATGCTATGGTACTGAGATGGCGTTGGTGACCTTGGTGGATGATCTCCACCGGGAGATGGACGCAGGATGTTCGACCTTTCTGATCCTGCTAGATCTCTCGGCCACTTTTGACACCATAGACCATGGGCTCCTTTTGAGACGGCTGCGAGGCCTGGGGGGCTCTGGACGGGACCGTCCTCGGGTGGTTCCACTCATTCCTCTCAGGGAGAAGCCAGCGGGTGGTGCTGGGGGCGGAAACATCAAGCCCCCGGGCCTTGACCTGCGGCATTCCGCAGGGTTCGATTCTATCTCCGTTATTATTGAATGTATATATGCAGCCCCTGGGGGAGATCATGAGAGGGTTCAGGGTGCGTTGTCACCAATATGCTGATGATACTCAGCTGTACCTCTCATTTTCAACTGACCCAGGTCCTGCTGTCTCGATACTTTCCCAATGTTTGGAGGCCATGGCGGATTGGATGTGGCAGAGCAGACTGAAACTTAATCCCGATAAGACGGAGGTGATAGTGGTGGGAAGGGCGGAGGGGGGGTGCTGGCTCCTCCAGTGCGGGGGGCTGCCCTCCTGTAGCCCAGCAGGTTCGGAGTCTGGGGTGGTGTTGGATTCAGACCTCCGTCTGGATTGGCAGGTGGAGGCAGTGGCTAAAGCCGCCTTCTGCCAGCTGTATCTAGTACGGAGGCTCTGTCCATATATCTCCAGGCCCAACCTGGCCACTCTCATCCATGCCTTCATNCCCTGGGTGTTCCTCCTGGGGGGGCGGGAGCCCTGGAGCCGGTGTCCTCCATGGGGGTGGCAAGAGGAGGGGGTACCTCATCCCGTTCCCTGCCCTGGACCACGGCGCTCCCCACGAGGTGCGGGGTGATGATGGAGCCCTTCATATGGAGTATGCGGTCCAGGGCATCGAAGTAGGAGACGGTCCGGGCTCCGTGTCCGGACCGCCAGTTGTCCCGAATGGCCTTGTAACCCCTCTTTAGCTCTTTGGCCTTTGAGCGGCACTGGGCCACAGTCCTGTGATGCCCCACTGCCTCCATGTCCTGCAAGATCTCCTGTCCCATGGCCCCACCCCTTCCCCCCCCTCCTGCCCCCCACCCCACCCCCCTTGGTGCCCCTGTGCTGCTGGGTCCTCCCCCACTTTGGTCCCCTTACCCTTTTCTGGGGTGCCTTGTCCCCCAGGCCGGTTTCTGTCTCCGGAGCAGCCTGTCCTGGCAGTTGCTACTGCTGCTGGTGTCCCTCCACCTCCTCCATTTGCAACACAACCACCTCCTCTGCCTGTGCCTCCACTGTCTCCTCCTCCCTAGCTCTCTCACCCACCGCTCTCCTCTCCCTTCCGCCATGCTCCATCCAGCCACGTCCCCCTGCTGCTGTGTGCCCTTTAAATCTCCCTCCCCAGCCTGTGTTGTTGCTGGTTGCCTGGCAGTGATGCTGCGTGCTTTGTCCATGGTTGGGAATCATTTTGCTTGATTCTGGTCAGTGGTTACCATTCAGATGTTACTTTTTATTGTTTCCTGGTGGGAATCGCATTGATCACGCTTTCGGAGATGGTCCAGGCCAGAGCTCCAGAAGCGTGTTTAATTTTGACCCCTGGTGGGGATTGACTGTGGTGAACATCTGGCGCCCACGGAACAGACGTTCAGGGCACTTTGACCCCGCCACGTGATTGACTGTGGTTCACTGTGATTGACTGTGATCGCGTAACGTCTAAAAATACCCTGTGTCGCTTTCCATAAATGCAGTGAGAACTGTTGAAGCCCATGCAATAAATCACCGAAAGTATTAATACCTGCTCTTGATTTCATTTTATGTAGTCATATACCATAGGATCTATTAATCTATTGTACTGCATCTTCCTGACAAAGTTTCTCAGAAAGGTATCAGGATCTACTGAAGAATTACCTATCTCTTCCAGGTCCCTCAGCGTTAGTGCCTTGTTGCTTTTCGCCAGTGACCCATTGCCATTAGGGATGGTCAAAGGTCAACTTGATAGTTCCTATTGAAAGAATGTCTTTAAGTCTATCTTTCTTACTCTTGATACTTTGACACTGGGTTGGAGGCAGTGGGTGAGGACTGGAGCACGAGGTTCTGGAGGCACTGTCTGGTCAATCTTTCTGGGAGGAGTTTCGGGAAGTGACACCGGCCGATGCGGTGGATGTCCTGGGGTCTGTTAGAGCCACAAGTTGTGAATTAGATCCATGCCCATCCTGGTTGGTGAAAGCCTCTAGGGAGACATTGGGGATGGTGGTGGCAAGGGTGATCAATGCATCCCTCCGGCAGGGGAGGTTGTCGCCCAGTCTTAAGGAGGCTGTGGTGCATCTCCTTCTGAAGAAGCCATCTCTGGATGTGGGTGCACTCACCAGCTACCGCCTCGTCTCTAATCTTCCTTTTTTAGTGAAGGTTATTGAATGGGCAATGGCACTGCAGCTCCAGGCGCATCTCGATAGTATCAGTTTCCTTGACCCTTTTCAGTCTGAGTTCAGTCAAGTTGTTGTTTATTGTTTGACCATAGGTCGTAATAAATGCTATGGTACTGAGATGGCGTTGGTGACCTTGGTGGATGATCTCCACCGGGAGATGGACGCAGGATGTTCGACCTTTCTGATCCTGCTAGATCTCTCGGCCACTTTTGACACCATAGACCATGGGCTCCTTTTGAGACGGCTGCGAGGCCTGGGGGGCTCTGGACGGGACCGTCCTCGGGTGGTTCCACTCATTCCTCTCAGGGAGAAGCCAGCGGGTGGTGCTGGGGGCGGAAACATCAAGCCCCCGGGCCTTGACCTGCGGCATTCCGCAGGGTTCGATTCTATCTCCGTTATTATTGAATGTATATATGCAGCCCCTGGGGGAGATCATGAGAGGGTTCAGGGTGCGTTGTCACCAATATGCTGATGATACTCAGCTGTACCTCTCATTTTCAACTGACCCAGGTCCTGCTGTCTCGATACTTTCCCAATGTTTGGAGGCCATGGCGGATTGGATGTGGCAGAGCAGACTGAAACTTAATCCCGATAAGACGGAGGTGATAGTGGTGGGAAGGGCGGAGGGGGGGTGCTGGCTCCTCCAGTGCGGGGGGCTGCCCTCCTGTAGCCCAGCAGGTTCGGAGTCTGGGGTGGTGTTGGATTCAGACCTCCGTCTGGATTGGCAGGTGGAGGCAGTGGCTAAAGCCGCCTTCTGCCAGCTGTATCTAGTACGGAGGCTCTGTCCATATATCTCCAGGCCCAACCTGGCCACTCTCATCCATGCCTTCATCACCTTGAGGCTGGACTACTGCAACGCGCTCTACGTGGGGCTTCCCCTGTTTCTAGTCTGGAGGCTGCAGCTAGTGCAGAATGTGGCAGCCCGTCTCCTTATGGGGATGGGTCGGCGGGAGCACATAACACCTGTGCTCCACACTCTGCACTGGTTGCCTATAGCGTACCGGGCCAGATTCAAGGTGTTAGATTTGATCTATAAAGCCCTACACGGTCTCGGCCCCTCATACCTTGGGGACAGCCTCGCCCTTCGTGTCTCAGAGTGATCCCTGCAGTCTACCGCGGGTGCCTTCCTGGATGTCCCCCGTGTTAGGCAGGGGGCCACAGTGGAACAGGTGTTCTCGGTGGCCGGGCCACGACGCTGGAATTCCCTCCCACAGGAAGCTCGCCTGGCCCAGGGTCTTCTGGCATTCCACCAAGCCTGCAACACCTGGCTGTTCACCCAGGCCTTCAGAGGGGAGGGTGGGAGGGAGGGGTGGGTGGGTGGGGAAATGTTTTTTTAAATTGTTTAAAATTAATAATTTATTATTGTTGTTGTTTTTAGTGTTGTAAGCCACTCTGGGATGCCATAGGCATGAGGGGGCAGCTAATAAATATAATAAATGAATAAATAAAATAAAATAAATATATCACCAAAAGCCTGGCAAAGAGTTGTCTGTCTGAATCTATGGATTTTAACTTGTTTTTGCTTTTGACTTTCTTTGAGTGATTTATGGATGTAAATGTAGGTAGATTAATCCTTTTGATGGGGTCCCTTAATGGGATTGCAGCGGTATTGAGCCGTACTTCAACAAAATCCTGTAAGGAAGCCTTGCCACATTCTTTTGCAGACAGTAGAGCAGTTGTGACATCCAATGGGGCAACAAGTCCTGTAGCTATATTCACAATCAGTTCAGGTTGATCGCTTAAATCTTCAGATGCATCTATAGCAAAAGGATTCCCAAGCGATCCAAGAGTATGCTAACAATCCTCATGACATCATGGGTGTCTTTCTTGACACATTGCTGTTGAAGATCAGCATGGATCTCATCTTCAGTATTGTCCAGACCACACATACTTGAAGTTTCTCATAACGGCACTCTTTTCATGTACCATGAGATACCACTTAATTGCCTTTTTATTCCTATTATCCTCCCTTGTTGTGACTTGGAGTCTCTTACAACAGTTTGTTCTAGGCCTCAGTCAGACCAGACACTATTGAAGCAGGATGTTGTTGATCTCATGAGCATGTGTCTTGCATTAATGAACTGCTCATGCACTGTTGAAGTAGTTTTAGGGAGAAGAAACATTTGCCTTTTTAGTATAAAACATCGGACAAAGTGAAAATATGATCATAAACACATTTGTGTTTCATCTGATCACATTTACAATTCATCTGATCACATTTACAAATACTAGACATTTTGCTGCACCAAAATGTCTTTTTTCATTAATACCTTACTTACACATTTTATTAAATCTCAAAAACTATAATTAGTAGTAATAAGTTTATTGTGTAGCCGTAGCTATTACAAAATAAAATAACATAATATAACATAACATAACATAATTCATTTCAGCAAATACAAAAACAATACGCCGACCAAGTGATAATAACACAAACAGAACAAAACCACAATTGTTTAAACCAAAAACCTTCACACTAGCACTAAACCCTAAAACTTGGTAGAGAAACCTTCATAAACATTTTTTTTTTAAAATTTAAGGATTGCAATTCGTTAAAAGAAAAGACCTGAGGGACTATAATAAAAAGGGTTTTGCCTTCGGCGTAAAGCTGCAATGCCAAAGGAGGCTACCGCTCTAGAGATCCCAGAATCTCTAGCACTAAGAAGCTTCTGTTGAAGGAAGATTTGGTGCTGACCATAATCAAGCGAGGAGACAAAACCCAAATATTTGTGTCTTAAATCTAAAAGTGCAGGGCAATGGAATAGAATATGACACATGGTGTCAGGTTCCTGGCAATCACAAAAAACACAGCAATGATTTTCGCATGGAATCCCCTCATAGCGGCCTTCCAGAAAAACAGACGGAAAAGCGTTGCATCTGAATTTTGTAAAAATTGATCTTTCCCCGTGGTCCAGCCAGATAAACAAATAATTAGACTCAGCTCCAACCGTATCCGGGGGGATGTAAATGGGGGCAGCTCTTTGTTCAGACAAAAGAGCACTCTCCCTCTGAAGCTCCTGATCCCCTAGTCTCCTATAAATAAGGGTTAAGCTTGTTCTGGCCCTACATACCTTAAGCTATCCATAGAAAATCCAAGCCTGCATACCTCCAGCTCGACTACTTTTCCCTAAAAGCCTAACAAACCTTATTTAATAACAAGACTAAGGAGGGACCTGTCCTGAGGAGGAAAAAAGGAGATCTTAACCCAGTACTTAAATAGCATCCGCAAAGCCACATGCCCTTATGCTTGCAACATTTTACCCTTATCCTTGCAACATGGACCTGCCTGCTGTCATTCTCATCGTAACCAAGCCAAGTACGTGCACTTGAGACCTCGCATCTTCATGAATGTTAGACCCCTTGTCTCTCCCTCTGTTCCCCTTCCTAAGTCTTTCCCCCAGCTCCTGTCTCTCAGATTGTAAGCCCTAGGGGCAGGGACCGTGTCTATTTTATTACTTTGTAAAGTGCCAGGTACACTGCTGGCGCTATATAAATGTTTGTTAATAATAATAATGCCCGATGGTAGGTCTCAGGGTCTCAGCACGGAGTATCACCTGGGGGGTACCTAATGGGACCCCCAAAATAGAACACAAGAACCTATTTTGGATGACTTCCAGCTTGTGTATATAAAAAACTCCCCAAACAGGAAAGACGTATAAGGCCTGGGAAATTACCTTCGCCCTGAACAGGCGGAGGGCTGGAGAAACCAGCTTACCCCCACCGCTACCAAAGAAAAAATTAGTTATTGCGGCTGCTGTTTGCCGCACTTGACACTTTACCGCTTCCAAATGAGATTTCCAGCTAAATGAGGAGGATATAATAACTCCTAGATATTTAAAGGAGTTCACTTGCTCAATCACATTGCTGCCAATTGTTCAACGGTGAAGTTTACTAGACCTACGAGCCCCCACTACCAAAACCTTTGTCTTGCTGAAATTTATAACTAAATATACTCCCGACTGCAATAGCTCCCAAAATGCTGCATGGAGTGTCTAAGGCCCACTAGCAACTGGGAGATTAACACAGTATTGTCGGCATATAGAGCTGGTATATTCCTAGCTCCGACCACCGGAGCATGGGTATCGATACTTTTCATAAATGCAATTATGTCATTCAGATAAATATTAAATAGGACAGGGGCTAATATACACCCCTGTCTAACCCCAGTCAGAACCTGAACCTTTCGCAGAAGGTGGGCGAGGGTAGTCATACCTAATCTGGAAAGAATTACAACTATGCAGCTTTATCAGCAAGAACAGCAACCTTGGGTCAAGCGAAGAACTTAATTTAACCCACAGGCACTCCCTGCTAACCAAATCAATGGCCATCTGGAGATCTATAAAGCATAAGTAAAGTTTTTTCTGGCGTGCAATATATTTATTGAGTATAGAAAAAAGAACAAAAATATGATCTAACGTTGATTTGCCTTTTTGGAACCCGGCCTGCTCGGGTTCAATTACATTATGAAGGTCAAGCCACTGTTGAAGTTTATTCAATAGAAATCTAGTGTACAGCTTCCCTATCACGTTAAGCAAACTAATGGGCCGATAGTTCCTCGGATAAGATGGATCACCCTTTTTAAAAATGGGAATCACTATACTGTTTAGCCAGGAGCTAGGAATCTCACCAGAGTCATTGATAACTGTGAAGCGAGGGGCTAATATATCTGCCCACCACTCAGGAGCAAACTTAAGCAACTCAGCCATAATAAAATCATCTCCTGGGGCCTTCCCATTCTTGAGCTGAGAGATTAGAAACAAAATATCCTTGGAGGATACTGGTTCCCATGACTGAAAACGATCTTTAGGGGAGATATCAATACTACCCTCTACAGGATGACAACTAGAAAATATACCTTCATAAAAATCTATCCACACCTCCGCGGGGAGGGCAGAAGGCCCAGCAGCCCTACCACCAATCTTGGCCAGTTGAATGAGCTCCCAGAATTTCTCGGAGTTCCTAGAATTTGCAGCACTAGGTAGTACAGTCCATTTCTTCCATTGAAACTCGCGTGTCTTCTCCTCAAGCAACTTCTGGTATTTAATCCTCACAGACTGTAGTTGTTCCCTAAGAGCCCAAGTAGGCTTAAGCTTTAAAGTTCTGGCTATTTGATGGAGGTTAGCTCTTAGAGCATAACAGACTCCATTGAACCAGGCAGAAGCCCTATTTTGGGGGGCACTACCCTGTCTCGAAGTTGCCACTATTGGAAATAATTGAGCCAAAAGGGTATCATAATGCATCAAGATATCACTGCCTTGAGACTTTATATTGTGGCAAATCTGCATTGTCTCTTCAAGCAGGATAAAATTTGCAAAAGAAGATTTAGTTTCATATGTCCATTTGACTCAAACGTAATTAGACTCCAGATTATCTAGCCCAGTATTAGTACTGGGCTTATTCCTTTGGCAATAGTTCACAATTGTTAAGGCCAGAGGAAAGTAAAAAACTATAATAGAGACATGCGATAAAAACTCTTATAGGAAATTAAATTTGCTACATTTTCAGTCCTATACTCTTTTTAGATAGGACGTGCTGTTTTCAAGTTCTGAAAATTTCAAGTACTTCAGCCCCACAAGCCCCCCTCAAAAAAAACAAACCAGCCAATATGTCTACTACTGACCATGAGTTGAGTTCTACAACATACATTTTCTGAAAGCTCATGATCTGAGCTCTCTTACCCAATCATCAAACCTTCTCTAACAGGGGGCAATAAAATTGCACCTTAATATACAAATCTTGCAGAAGAATACAAAAAAAATGTATCACTGAACCTTTCTGGTATGTAGATGATATTTTATGATATGTCATACTGCAGAAATGAAACTTACAGACAGTGGGCATTTTTACACACATGTTAAAGTTCTGGATTTTTCAGTTCTCTGGGTTTACAAGTCCGCAAGTAAGTTCCGGATTCATTTTTCACACACACACTACCCTGAGGCAGTTCCTGGATGCATTCTTCACACAAACACTGCCCTTAGGCAGCCTAAAGTAGCTGCAGCTGTAGACACGACAGGCTGCCATGGAAACCAAGTGACCACAGCTGCCTGGAGCAAAGCAGTTTACCAGGAGAACTTTTTACACACAAAAGTTCTGGGAGAAGTTCTACACAGAAGTTCAAAGAGCCGGATGTTTAAGATCTGGGTGAGTGATTTAGACACACAGAAAGTTCTGGATGTAACAGCAAACATCCAGGAGAAATGTGTGTGTAAAAACACCCATTAAAAACAACCCAGCCCTTTTTCTGCCATTAAAACCTTGTGGAAGAATTACTCATGGAATCCTTATTAGTTGCTCATTTATCAGTCTTTGCTTATCAATCCCTCTAAAATGAGAAAAGAACAAAAGCATTTCTTGGACTTCATTTATTCCTTTCCTTTACATCCTTCCTTTGTAAGTCATAACCTTCTAGGACTTCCTCCTTTTGTGCATGTAATAGCATTGAAATGTAGTCTTTTATGAGTGCAGATATCTTTATTATCGCTGTTATCTACGCTAAAAAAATAGTACATTTTAATGCTGTTAAGTACCTACAAGTAGGAATGCTGAATCATTATTTCTCTTAGCTGTATACAATAGGTAATCCCCAGAGCAACCAAAGAACACATTGGGTTAAGGTTAGCCAAAGTATCAAATACTGAAACACTGAAATAACCAAAATACCAAACATGAAGTAGTGTATAAATAAATAAAGTAAGCAAACAACCCAGCCCTTTCCCTGTCATTAATCTTGTGGAAGAATTACTCATGGAATCCTTATTAGTTGCTCATTTATCAGTCTTTACTTATCAATCCCTCTAAAATGAGAAAAGAACAAAAGCATTTCTTGGACTTCATATTCCTTTCCTTTACGTCCTTCCTTTCCAGGACATAACCTTCTAGGACTTCCTCCTTTTGCGCATGCTTTCCAGATCTCAGATAACTTTTGTAGCCCCTCCTGTATCCTCTTCAAATTTTCAACATCCTTTTAAAAAAGTGATCACCAGAACTGGCCGAAGTATTCCAGTAGCAGTCTCCCAGTGAATGCTCTACATCACTTCCCTAGTCTTACAGAGTACTCTCTTGTTTAAACATCCAAGGATTGCATTTAGACATTTTTGCCACAGCATCAACTATGACACATAATAACTCCTTTTCAGAGTCACTACTTTCCAGGATATATTGTTCTTATTTTCTGAGTATGAGCTATATTCTTTGCTCCTAGAGGTATAATTCTTGCACCCATTGTGTTAAAATGCATTTTATTTGAACAGGCCCATTTTATAACTCTGCATAATCGTCTTGTTTCAGGGGCAGCTAATGGGGCATGCCGCTGCCTTCCAGTGCCTCTCTGGAGCCACCACTGCAAAGCTGCCATTCCCCTTCCCACTGCCTGACTTGCAGCTGTGCTGGCTGCTACATCCTCACCAGTCAGCACATGCACAAAAGCACTCCAGTCAGCCAGCTCTAAGTTGGATAGGAGGAGGGGAATGGAGAGAGAAGTGGGGCAGGACAGGGTGGCAGGACCAGTTACTGCCTTTATTGGGCATGCTGCCCCCAGAGCACAGGCACAATGAAGGCAAGAGGAGGGGTTGGAGGCAGCAGATCTCCCTGCAGCTCCCAACAAAGAGAGCTAGCCAACCAGCATGGCCAATAGCAGCCCAGATGAGTGAGGGCATGATGTCTTTAATGTGTCTCTCTCCAACTCCGCCTCCTCCTCCTTCCCCCTCTCAGTTGGTGTTCCTCAAGGCTCTGTTCTTGGCCCTCTCCTCTTCTCGATCTATACCTCATCCTTAGGCAAACTCATTGCCTCCCATGGCTTCCAATACCACCTCTATGCTGATGACACTCAACTCTATCTCTCTACTCCCTCTCTCTCTCCCTCTGTTCAAGCTCGTCTCATCAACTGTCTCTCTGACATCTCTACCTGGATGTCTCAACGTCAACTCAAACTCAACATGGCTAAAACTGAACTCCTTATCTTCCCCCCTCATCCTTCCTCTCCTTCCTCACTGTCAATAACTATTGATGGAGTCACCATCCTGCCTGTCCCCCAAGCCCGTAGCCTAGGCTTCATCTTTGACTCACCCCTTTCTTTTAAACCCTACATTGACTCTGTTGCTAAATCCTGTCGCTTCTCCCTCCATAACATTGCTAAGATTCGCCCTTTTCTCTCTGTCTCGTCTGCCAAAACTCTTGTTCATGCTCTGGTCATCTCTCGCCTCGATTACTGTAACCTCCTTCTCACTGGCCTTCCCCGGTCTCACCTTTCTCCCCTCATCTCTGTCCAAAACTCTGCTGCCAGGGTCATCTACCTCGCCAGTCGCTTCGACCATGTGCAGCCCCTCCTCTCTTCGCTTCACTGGCTTCCCCTTCCTGAACGAATCCTGCACAAGCTCCTAGTCTTCACCTATAAAGCTCTTCACAACCTTGCTCCCCCCTACCTCTCTGCACTTATCGCCCTCCATACTCCAGCCCGTGCACTTCGCTCCTCCTCTGTCCCTTCTCTCACCCTTCCACGCCTTCCCTGCTCCCCTAAGCGCCTTCGTCCCTTCTCACTTGCTGCCCCCCATGCCTGGAACTCCCTCCCTGTCCACATCTGCCTTGCCCCCTCCCTTCATACCTTCAAATCTCTCCTTAAAACTCACCTCTTTCGCTCTGCTCTGTCTGACTCTTTATCCTGCTGAGCCACTATTCCTATACCTACGATCGGTTTACCCTTATCCTTGCAACATGGACCTGCCTGCTGTCATTCTCATCGTAACCAAGCCAAGTACGTGCACTTGAGACCTCGCATCTTCATGAATGTTAGACCCCTTGTCTCTCCCTCTGTTCCCCTTCCTAAGTCTCTCCCCCAGCTCCTGTCTCTCAGATTGTAAGCCCTAAGGGCAGGGACCGTGTCTATTTTATTACTTTGTAAAGTGCCAGGTACACTGCTGGCGCTATATAAATGTTTGTTAATAATAATAATAATGTCTTCCTGGTTGCTGCTGGGAAGCCAAGCCTCCTTCCCCAGAGACCCAGCATGGCTGTTGGAGCCAGGAGCACTGCACTGGAAACTACAGTAAGGCCACATAACTGACTACCCATCCCTTTCCTCATTCTTACCGCTTCGCCCCCTCACCCCCAATTTCTGCCTCTCTTCCCTGCTGGGGCCTCTGTCCCTCTTACCCCTATTTCTGCCCCTCTCCCCCACAGCCCCACTTCTACCTCTCTTTTCTTTCCACCACCGCTCCATTCTTGCTCTCCTGGTTTCTGCCTCTCCCCTCCATGCCTCACCCCCCCATTTCTGCCTCTCTCTCCAATGCCTCTCTCCTCTTCTCTAGGGGTGTGAATGTCATTTTCCTTATATCAATAATGAAAACGAAAATTGTCATTTTCATTTTCGTTATTGCAATAATGAAAATGACAAAAAAATAATAATGAAATCAATAATGATAATGAAAGTTGTTATTGATTTTGTTATTGCTTGACAGCCTGGCAGGTGTTTTTTGTAGGGAAATGTGGAGAAGGGAGGAGGGAGCAGACATCTTGGAGCCAGAAACAGTGTTGAACTCTTGAACTGGGAGGGGAAGAACCTGACGGATGTATCTCTGGACAATGAGCAGCACAAGCAGATCCCAGCAGTTGAATGGAACCCTGTGATTCCTCAATGCCTCTGCCTCCTAGAACCAATCAGGAGGGCTCTGGGGGAGGGGGGTGCTGCAACCCTTAATATTGTAGGGCTGGGCTACTTCACTCTGTGTTAGCTCTCTTGCTTGTCAGTGTGCGTTTGCAGAAGCTGCTGGTCCTTGCACTAGAAATCCTCCTATATATATATATCCCTATATATATCCCTACCAACCAATCTTTATTCCTTAGGCGCGCGATCGTGCACACACACACATACACACAGACTAGAGATGAGATTAAAGATAGTAGATATACCTCAGAGTTTTCCTTTTCCTTTCCCGTCTGTCTCCCCCTGTCCATATGTAGATATAGATATTAGATGTATTTATATAGACTAGATATTTAGATATTAGGATTATAGGATAGGAACATTTTGTATTATACATAGGTTAGGTTTAGCTTAGATTCTGTACATATTATATAAATAAAAGGACTGTGTACAGTATATATTATTGTGTGTAGTTCTTTCTGTATCACAAAGAAAAAAGGAAGGAGTTCAACTTCTGACAATAATTCTTCATTGGTACACAAAATTGATACTGATACCAAAAATAAAATCTTGGTTTGAAATCGGTACCAATATCGATACCAATAATGACAACAATAACAAAAAATGACATTTTGTTATTAACAAAAATGAAAATGACACATTTTAATAAAAACAATAATGAAAAATGACATGGGTCCCTGGTCCACATTCCTACTCTATTCTCCTCCGCCTATTTCTGTAGCTTTTAGTATGGTGAAGTGTATAGATTCTGTGGTACATGAAAACCTGGTTGTAGATTATAGGCATTTTTAGTGTGTCAGGTGATTGCTGGATCTGTGGAGATGTGTGTGATGGTCTGTAGGCTTCCTGTGTATTACTGTCTACAGTGTTTCATTGCTTCTGTTGATTATGGTGTCTAGGAAGCTGAGACTGATGATAGAGCTGAATGATAGAGCTAAAACGCTATCATTAGTTTGATAGAGGGGTGATGGTTATTGAATTTTTGATAGGATTCTAAGTCCAGGTTGTCTGTTCAGATAATAAATAAAAGTAAAAATATCATCTACATACCAGAATATAGGAAAGGTTCAGTGATGCATTATTTATTTATTTTGTATTCTTTTGCAAGGGGGGGCCATAAGAAGATTTGTAGAGCTGAAATGGGTATTCACTAATAAACCTAAATCCTTAGAATCAGCCTTACCTGACTTGTCCCCACCTGCACAGGCCACTGCTGCCTCAGAACTTCAGTCTCCAGCACTGCAGCCAGCCCCAGCTATGTGGAAACCAGATAAGCCAGGGAGAAATAATTAATCCCCAAGCCAGCAACTCCCCTCTCAACAAGTGACACGCCAGCCATATGTCCCATTCCCCTTCCTCAAGCCAGGAACTTCCCTTGAACATAGTGCCATGCCCCATTCTCCTCTCACCAAACCAGTGATCCCTTCCCAAGCCATCAACCCCCTCTAAGCCATATCCATGCTCTGTTCCTAGTAGTGGTGGGTCACCAGGGCAATTACCGGGTACCGGATTTACTGGATACCGGTTTTCAAAAAATTAGATTCCCGGATTAAATCCAGTATACCGGTACCGGATTTATTCCATTGATTTCAATGGGACACTGTCTATTGAAATCAATGGAATAAAAAAATTCCTCCCCTCTCCCCCTCCCAGGCTGTGCAGGTGGAAGGGGGGACACCCCCACCCACCCTGCCCAGCCTGGATTTAAACAAAAAAATTCCCCTAAGTGTCCCCTACTGCGGCTCCGGGCTGCCGCCAGCAACCCAGAGCCTTCCAGAGGCCTACTAGCATCTGAAGCCGGCAGCCACAGCCAGCGCTGAGGCCGCCGGACCACCGCCACCACCTGGAGCTCAAGGAAGGTAGGCGATCCCAGTGGGAACTTGGAAGTAGGGTGATCCCTGGGGTGGGGTGGGGTGTGTTAAACCCCCACACCCCAGGGATCATACAGTACAGGTACTTATACTTACCGGCGGCTGCTGGGATGGCCGCTGGTGCTGATGCACTGGCTCTGGGTTGCCGGCGGCAGCCCGGAGCCACAGTAGGGGACACTTAGGGGAATTTTTTTGTTTAAATCCAGGCTGGGCAGGGTGGGTGGGTGAGGGTGTCCCCCCCTTCCACCCACGCAGCCTGGACTCGGGGAGGGAAACGCGGGTTTTTTGGGGTTTTTTTTTTACATTGCGGCCATTCATTTGAATGGCCGCAATGTAAAAAAAAATAATCCGGTACCGGGAATCCGGGAAACGGGCCAGATTACCGGGTTTAATCCGATAATGCCAGTACGCCCAGTACCGGCATTATCGGATACCGGAAGATCCAGTAGTCCCACCCTTAGTTCCTAGCTCCCCAAGCTAATAACCTCCCCACCAAGCCATCAGTATTCTTCACCTTCCCCCAACCAGTGCCCCTCTTTTTAAATTGATAGGAGACTTAGCAGCAGTTAAACCCTCATTTTTCTTTCCTTATAGGCCTGTCAAACTGGCAGAGCCTCACTGCACTTCAGCACCAAAATAATCCATATGCAGGGACCTGTATTCATCACATTTTCTGCACTGGCGGAAGTGGGGAAAATAAAGTGAACACAGGCAAAGAGACAAATAAATGTGGATACTAAAACACAGATACAAATAGAAATATTTGACTCTGTGCACAGCACTAGTTAAGATGGTCATGGGTAGAAGTGGACACCCTGACCTCAGAAAAAAGTTAGGGCAACCAAGATGGCCACTGCCCAAAGCCAGGGGGCATGGACATGCTGCCTAGGGCTGAAATCAGAATCAATAATCATCTTGCGAAAATCTCATGAGAATTGAGAATTATTTCATGAGATTTCTCACTCTCCCCCACCCCCCACCCCCATGCAGTCCACCCAGACTGGTCTCCCAGCCCAGAGAAATTAAAGGGGGGGGGGGGAAGAAGCCACGCTGTCCCCTCCTGAGATCTCTTACCTTATCTGAGGCTGGCAGCTCAAGGGACAGAACCGAGGCCATGAGCAGTCTCTGTGGGGAGTTCCCAATAGAGAATTATGAGGAATGTGAGTGGGGAGAACAGGAGAGAGGGGGCGGACGCAGCAGACATCTTCAGCATTCTATTGGCTAGCAGGAGTCAGCAGCCAATCGAATGCTGAAGAGCTATGCTTCGCCCGCCTCTTCCCTTCAGTTCCCCCCTCCCATCTGGAAAAGACTGCCCTGCCCTCCTATCTTTCCAAATGGGAGGGGGAAGAGCTGAAGGGAGGAGGAGGGCTCAGCCTAGCTCTTCAGCATTCTATTGGTGCTGATTCCTGCTAGCCAAAAGAATGCTTAAGATGTCTATTCCTGGAATACTCTTGGAATATATTTATTGGCATATTCTTCCCAGTGCACCTGGTTAATATTCTAAAATTCTTTTCTGTCAGAAACTTTAAAAAAAAAAAAAAAGTGTCCTGCCATATTTAATTTCTTATCCTGTAAAATAATTTTAGGAATACCTCAAATTACATTAAGTTTATCTACCTCAACATGTACATTGACATCACCTATCCTGGAATTAAAATCCCAGGCTCTTAGTATCTCAGTATCAGGAAATTTATTTATTTATTTATTTATTTATAATCCACCCTTCTCACCAGCAGTGACTCAAGGTGGCTAACAACAATCACAATAAGAACAATAAAAACAATGCATAAATAGTTTAAAAATAGTATATCACAAAATCCAAAGCTGTGCAAAAAACAATTACCCCAACCCCAAAAATCCACCTAGCCCACCCCACCCCCCACCAAATGCCTGGTGGAAAAGCTATGTTTTACATTGTTGTTGGAAGGCAAGGAGATCCGGGTTGAGGCAGATTTCTGCCAGGAGTGCATTTCACAGTGATGGAGTGGCTGATGAGAACATCCGCCTGTCAGTCCGAACCCGCTGATAATGGGGGATCTCCAGGAGGGTGCTCCCCAATGACCACAAGGGCTGCCCTGGGGTCCAGGGAGTAAGGCAGTTCCTCAGGTAAGCAGGGCCCAGGCCGTGTACGGCTTTAAAATTCAAAACCAGCATCTCTTTCCAAGGGCCACCATATGCTAGGAGCCTGGTCTGCAGGAGGTAATGATCCATCCATGACAAAGGCATAGAACTCACTTCCCCCAGTACTGGATCACACACCTCAAGGCTGGAGCAGAACACCAGGTCAAGCATATACCCCCCNCTGGTGGAAAAGCTATGTTTTACATTGTTGTTGGAAGGCAAGGAGATCCGGGTTGAGGCATAGAACTCACTTCCCCCAGTACTGGATCACACACCTCAAGGCTGGAGCAGAACACCAGGTCAAGCATATACCCCCCCCCCCCATGTGTGTGGCCACTAACTATCTGGGACAGGCCCATGGTTGCCATGGCGGCCATGAACTCACACTCCACCCCGACAAGGGCAGCACCAGCATGGATGTTGAGATCCCCAGGACCACAGTCCTCGGGGAGCGCAACACCACCCCTGACACCAACTCTGCTAGAGAGGAGAGGGATGCTGCTGGGCAGGAAGGAGCATGGTACACCAGCAGCACCCCAATACTGTCCCTGGCCAACTCAAACACAAGGTGAAGGACCTCAATCCCAGGGTTTAACTGCACCGGATACCTCCTAGCAGTTTAAGATTCTTTAAAAACCATAGCTACACCGTCCCCCGTTCCCCCCCCCCGTCTCCCAAGCCGGGGCTGGTGTTGCACCGAGTACCCCACCGGAATACAATTCACCAAAACTGATCCTGCCTCTTCATCAAGTCAGGTCTCTGGAAACATGCAAGGTCTGCAGCCTGATCCAGGATCATATCCCGGATCACTGATATTTTATTGACAACAGACTTCGCATTCAACTGCAGCACCAGCCCAAGGGACCTTAGACCTTGATCCATCCCCTTATCGGAGTGGTGGCTGGTCCTGACGACAGGCACCAAACACCTCAGCCCCCAGGCCACCCCAATTAATAGCCCCCCATGACCATATCTCCCCTGCCCCACAATGACCCCTATTGCTGTCCCCCCTCCCATCTGCTCTAGCTCAGTCTCAGCCAGCAGCTGCTGTGCCCAGACCCTGGGGGAGACCCCTCTCCCTCCCCCCCAATTCCCACCACGTGCTGCCACCAGATGGTCCCTTCCAGAAGCAGCCCCCCCTCACACCAGGGAGCCTGAGACTGGACACACCCCTCTCCCTAACCCAGTTCCCAACTATCACAGGGGTCACGAGACCGGCTCCCAGAGCCATTTCCTAACCTCCTCCCCCAGTGGCTCCCTACCTCCCACAAACCACCTCCAAGTAACCCCCCTCCCACTGAATAAGCACTACACCCCTCCTCCAGGCCCAGACTTAGGGGCAGGCCCCCTAGGCCCGGGCCTTGGGTAACATTTTCTAGGGGGTGGCAATTCTGCCGCCAGCTCTGCCCAACTCGGTTTTTGTTTTTCTCCCTTCACAGCTAAGGCTGCTGCCCGCAGCTGAAGCCTGCTGCCTGGGTCCCCATCCCTCACCTGCCTCTGCTGTCTGCCTGCTAGTAGTGCAGCAGCAGCAGCAGGGGAACTGGGAGATAAAACTGTTTGTTTACAAACAACTCCTCCCCATGTGAGTGATCAGAAAGTTGTTGCCTTGCAAAGAAGGTTCTTCGAGATGGCACCCAACATTCTCACAACTGGGTTGTGCATACTCACTCTCATCAAATAATAGACCACATGATGGTCTCGCGCTCCTCTACTATAAAAAGCAATCTCCCCCCTCAGAATGACAGTTCCTTTCAACCCTTTCTAAGAATATAAGAAAAAAATTCCATGCAGGGCTGGAAAGGTGGGTGTTGTGAGAAAGTTTGGAGCCATCTCAAAGAATCTTGTTTACAAGGCAGCAACCTGTTCTTGTTTGAGTGGCTCCTCACATGCCCTTTTTACATGGCTCCTCTGGGTGGGTGGGTGTCTGTGGGCATGCTGGTGTGTGTGTGGGATGTGCACACAGCCACACACGCATCCCCACTCACCCCCCGCTCATCGGCACCCACGGGGCAACCTCCATTTTCCTTGGTTGCTCTGTGCATGGGGACAAGTGTGGGGTGAGTGGGGATGCATGTTAGGCAGGCGTGTGCACACACCCCCAGTCACTGCAGGTGTGCATACCGTATCATTCACATGGAGCTCCCACACCCATGAACACGCAACGTGGGGGCAGGGCCTGGCTTGGGGCAGAAGCCTGAGAAGGGCCTAGCGGTGCAAAATTCCCAAGTCCAGCCCTGCCCTCCTCAAACTTCAGTTCTAGCCCAGCCGTAGAACAGATCTCTCCACAAATGCAGTCCTCTAGCCGATCACCTACATCAGAACCATTAGTCCACTTAAGGTTCCTCCTGAGGTAAATGGTTAGATGTATAGTCCTTGTTCAGATAGCACTGTCTACCAGGAATCAGGTCCTCGGGGAGTCCTCAATATGGGTAGAAGCCCTGGCTTTGGTTCAGCCCGCCCAGCAGCTCTCTCTCCCAGGGACACTCCCCAACATGTTTCTACCGGAGGGCCTCTACGGCAGGCAAACAGCTCTGACAAGGGCCAACACCCTTAGGTGTCATCCTTAGGCTGACGCCCAAGGAGAAATACCTGCAGAGGGAGGAGGGGATAGGGTTGAGTGACAGGCAACTCCTCCTCCAGACACACCCCTCCAGTCTTCCCCCACCCCCAAGCTGGCACCCACACACAACCCTCAAGGGCCCCAGCCCTAGGGATATAACTTCAGATTGATACATTGATTTATTTTAGATACACAAAAAAAGAGTACCCAAGTCCCCCACGAGGGACCCATACAGCTGTATAAGACCTCCAAGGAGACACATTCTATGTTTATAACTGTCCACATTCATGTTCGTGTTTATAATAATATAATATATTAGGGATGGGCGAACAGATCATGGTTCGGGTTCGGCCGTTTGGTTCGGCTGCGTTCGTTCCGTCTGTTCGGTTCGGCCATTCGGTTCGGCTGTGTTCGGTTTGTCCGTTCGGTTCGGCAGTTCGGCTAGTTTGCCGAGTTCGGGTTCGGCTGTTTGGTTCGGCCATTCTGTTTGGCCATTCGGTTAGGCTGTTCGGCTGTCCATTCAGCCATTCGGGAATTGTTGTTATGGGTGTTTTGTTGTTTTTTATATGGTTTTTTTGGTTTTTTATTGGGTTTTATATGGTTTTCTTTTGTTTTTTATTTGGTTTTTTTGTTTTTATATGGAGTTTTTTTATTTATTTATTTAATCTAATATATCTATCTATCTACACTAAATCTAACTGCTATTAACTATTCTAAATGCTATGAACTAAATGGATAATCTAATAAGTACACAGACCTACTCCTACAAACACTAAAACTAAATCACTAACGCTATCTCTATCACTAAGCTAACTCCTACAACTCTCTCTCTGTCTCTGTCTCTGTCTCTGTCTCTGTCTCTCTCTCTCTCTGTCTATCTATCCATCCCCCCATCCCATATCCATATCCATATCCATCTATCTATCTATGAATATATATGGATATATATACATCCCATATATATGGGATGGGGGGAATCACAAACAGAAGAGGAGTCTGTAGTGAAATACATACATACTCAATGAATCTGTACAGTGAAATGCATAACACAAGGTTTCAGTTTAAGGTTTAAGTTTCATTTCAGTACAAAACTGAAATGAAACTTAAAGCAATCTAAAAATCCTACTCAACGCCTGCTGTTCAGGAACAGTGACTAGCTCAGAAGGTGTTGGGAAGGGGGGAGGCAGATAATTAGTTTTGTTTCTTGCAAGCCTCTCCACCCCTGGTGCCTGGAAGTCTGCTCCTCAGTGACTGACTACACCTCCCTGTCATGTTTGACCTTCCAGTGAACCTTTTTTTGCCACCCGAACTCACCTGAACGCTATCCGAACTGACCAAACTGTTCGGCCATTTTGCCGTTCGGTGTTCGGTTTGTTCGCTATGTTCATGTTCGGGTTCAGGTTCGGTCATCTGAACAGGCCGAGTTCAGGCCAAACTCCGAACTTCCGAACCGCGTTCGCCCATCCCTATGGCAAAAGTAGTCTGGGCTGTGGTACTGGCCCCAAGCTAAGTTGGGTTCCTTCAAGACTCACCTGTGAGAAAAGTTGTGGCTTAATGGATGGTACCTGTCAGTTGGGTGCCAATTTTTCAGCTTAAAAGCTGTTTGCACCGAAGAGTGCCATAAATAAGGTGACTAAAAGCTGCTGGAGTTTAAAGTGTAAAAGAAGAAGCAAAAAAAATATGTAATAGTTATGGCTCAAAGCCTGCTGTCTCTCGAGATCTTCAAGGAATAGCTAGCTAGTGCTGTGTTTGTAGCTGTGGTAAAGGATCAAGATAAGGAAACAAAAATGTATATCACAGTTGAGTGTTTGCAGCAAGCAGGCAAAGCTGCTAGGCAGAAGTTGGCTCAGAAGATGGCTGAGATCCAGAAATTGTTAGATGAGTTAGATGCGAGGAAGCAGGAGAAGCAATGTCGTTAGCTTAAATTAGACTGCAAGAAGAGATTAGAGGGTTACATTATCAATCGGAAATTCTCGTGGAAATTGTTATTGAGACCAGAGAGAGAGAAATAGAGGCTGCAGATTTTGCAAGGAGAGAACTAACTTGCTGGATGCAGTAAGCATACAATTTCTGATCTATAGGTTCCAGTTTATAGGTTCTGGTCTACAGGTTTCCGATGATGGGTATTTGTATTGTGTCAGGTTACAGGTAATATTTGTGGTGCCATCCATGGTTATGGGCTATAGGTTCCGATCTATAGGTTAAAGACAAGGGATTAGATAAGGAGGTTAATGTACAGAATCATAAAAAGGAAAGGAGGGGAAAAGGCAAAGAATAATAAAATTATGAAGGTTGAAGGAGCGGGCAGTGTTGTCAGGATGATGGGTCACTGATGTCATCATGATGACGGTCACTGACTGGTTTGTTAAATTGTTGGTCTTTCTTACACTGTAGTTCCATATTGTGCTTCCTTGAATGTTTATTACTGTTATAATGTTGATTTTTTAATTGTTGGTGCTGTTATGGTTGTTTACAGGTAGTTAATTACAGTTAGTTTAAGAAAAGTAGTATAATAAAATAATGCTGTGCTTTTGGATGGTTTTTTTTGTGCTGTTGTATTTAATTCTAATGCTTGTTTGGGTTTTGTGTCTCTTCTGTGTTGCAGAATGATCAAGAGATGCAGTGGATTGGAGGATGGACGCACTCACTCTTGTGTTCCTGTTCCTTAAAGTTTGAACTTTTTCCAAATTGAAATGATTGACTTAATTCGAAAGTAGAAAGCACTGGTTTTTCTCCTCAGGGATAATTGTTCGACTTCCATTCTTTGGAGTCAGGAAGGAATTTTTTAATAACAAAGTCCTTTTTTTAAACTTAACTAATTTAGGGGTTTTTTTGGACTTCTGTTGTAGTTTATCGCCTTTCTGTGAGAAAGATCATTAACTGCAGAAGCCTACTATTCTTTTTCTACAACCCCCAAATTAATAAATGTTAAAAGACAATAAAATTCACTCATGTTTCCTGTAGTGCTTATTTTAAATGTGTGTCTGGCTCGGTGCCCCATTTCAGAGGAGTGAGGAATAAAGAAGCATAACATCAGATCACACACTGCCCCTGCCCAGAGTGGGAGTAGTGCATGCATTTCTTTCTCTGCTGCTGGTGAGTGATAGAGGAGGGAGGAAAAGTGGGAATAAGTGGGTACCATATCCAAGAGATCAACCACTGCTCCTACCTGCCCAGAGTGACATTGCAAGCTGCATTCATCAGTTCTTGGCTTCCTGCTCCTAGGTGACGCATGGTGAGGTGACTAATAGAGGGGGGAGGAATAAGTAGGTACCTGGCTGTAGGGCTGATGCGAAATCAGCTGTTACCGCTCCGTGATTCCATTCCTAAACCGCGGCATCCCTGGTTGCGCCTCGCATAATTTCGCGTGATACTCCGCGATTCTGCATTATTTTCGCTACAAGAATTCGCGGATGTGAAATGTGTGTGTATCACCGCTTCCTTCATCGTTACCGTTGCCGTATACAATAAGCGGTCTTTTCCCGCATTTCGCAAATTTAATATATGAGCCACAGGCATGAGCACTTATCGCGGTTCCGCGAAGGGAGTATGACTCATGAGTCATCATACTGTACTATTTTTTCCTCAGCTGTCGCTGAGACGCTGAGCTGCAGTGCTGCTGAGAGTGACTGCTGCTAGTGCAATGCTACTGTACTGTCTGTGTGTCTCTCTTTGTACTGCAGTAACCTAACCGCTCGTTATTCTCATACCTACATGCATGTGCAACATGTTCTTTTTCGGAGTTGAAGGAATGGTGCTTTTTATTATTGTTCCAATATTTTTTTATGTAAAGATCTGCAAAGAAATTTTTTTTGTCCAAACGTCATGCTTTTATTTGTGATTGTGTGACCTGTGTAAACTTTAAAATCATTCACCAGTTAAGCTCACGAGTCGACTTAATCATGCAATGCTTAAGCAATTACTTAAGCAATGCTGGCCGAGTGGAATAGCATATCTGTTAAGTTGGGATACAATTCTTAGCTCACATTCTGTGTGTTGTTCAAATGAATCCCGGTTGCTCTAAAAGTTAAATATATTTTTTTTAAGTATATATTTTTTGTTTAATATGTAGCACATCAGTGACACACAGCACTAGCTGCTAGCTAGCCGGTAGCCGCCCATATTATGCAGCCTTGGCAAAGGTCCCCTCCCCCATCCTACAAAGGCTTAAAATGTTGCCCTTCCCCATAGGAGTAGACCTCACCTGGCCCCTGGCCTGCCTGGCCCCGCCCCTGAGCATTTGTATGTTATCAAAACCACACATCATCAACATTAACAAATAACAATGAGTTTTACACTGACAGAGCATAGGCGGGGCGGCGGCTCCGCAGTAGGTAGCTGAACCAGTTTTCTCTGTATTCAATCTAATGTCTTTCTTGTTAGCTAGCTCAATGCCATAGCCAGGCCAGCCCATTACGCATACGCACCCTCCCCCCACCTTCGCTGCAAGTCTGAGGTGAGCTAAGCTGACTGAATGAGTTGAGTCTGAGTGTCTCTGACTGTCATCAGAATCAGCATGCTGCCGGACAACCGTCCCCGCCCCCACAGGCAAGATTCCTGTTTTTGAATTTGAACTTCAAGCCAAGTTGCCAGCCACACACTACACAGACACAACCTTCTGTTGTTCTTGGGATGACTGGCTCCTCCCAGTCCCTGTTTCAACAACTAAGGCTTCCCAGTGTGTTAAAATACCAGTTGTTCTATTTTAGTTAAATATATCTTTTTTATTTTAAAGAAAAATCATATTTTTTTATTATGGCAGCAGCCCATAATATTATCCCAGTACATTCTGTAATGTGTTAAAAAGGTTCCCTCCCTGTAGTCCACCGGCCAGTGAGTCCCACTCCCCATTAAAGCATTGTATGTTTTCAAAACCACACATCGCTTACTATGTATATGACTTCTTTGAGAGAGGCTAGCCATATAGATTAGAACTGTACAATAATAGATAATTATTAATAGTATTTTTTTATGACAACCAACACACACGAAAGAGAATAACACCCCTGCAGCATCACCTGACCTGCATCACACAAGCTCAAGCTATGGTTCCAGTCCTCCTCCTGAGTAAGTTACTATGTAATTACTCATCTCAATAAATATTTTTTTGTTACTTAATTTTTTTGTAATAATATACTTCTTCCTGTGTTGTCTTGTGTTGCTTGCTTTGTATGTACTTTGTATGTAGCTTTGTTATTAAATTCTTTAAAATATTATTTTCTATAACATTCACGTCTCCATTCTCACATATCCAATCCGTGGTGCCCGTTGCTGCTAGGCAACGAGCACCAACGCTGCGCTAGCCTACGAGGGAGGGAGATTTTAACTTCTTGGGAGTGGGACTGGATGGTTCTACACAGTAAGCAGTGCACCTGCACATGGCATGGGTCAATCATGGACCCAGGGAGGAGGGATAGGGTAGGAGGAATCGTAGGCGGCAAATAGAGGAGTGGAATGGAGGAGGAGAATGGGTACTTTCAGACATGACGCTAAACCACCCTTTAACTAACCACCCTTGGTGGTTATTTATGCATGTTGCAGGGCTTCATAGGGCAGGGCACCAATACAGCCCTACAACATGCATAAATAACCACCAAGGGTTGTGAAAGGGTGGTTAGTGTCATGTCTGAAAGTACCCAATGAGGAGGAGGTGGGGCTCATCAGCAGTGACAGGCCAGCAGCACCACCACGACTTCCAGGCAGCCATCTACCCCCATGCACATCGCATCGCCGCCCACCCCTCTCTGTGCCAGTTGTGTATCCTGTACTCTGACTCCCTCGCAGAGTCGCATCGCGTGTCCCGTGGTCCCCGTGACCGTCCCTGGTCTCTGTGTGCTGTTGATTTGAATGCCCGCCCCACTGTGTTCTTTCTGCTTTCATCCATGCTAGGCTAGCCTAGCTTTCTGCATCCCACGCCTCCGCTTCTTCTAAATTCATTGCAACAATGTTTCAGGCAATGTTTCTGTGCTTCCCTACCGTTCCCCCAGTACTGCCACTGGGGGAAGTTGAATATACCCCCCACGTCCCTCCCGACTCCATCCCCTCCCCCCGAGGGGTGTGTGTGTGTGTGACTTTTTCCCCCCCCCCTCTGCGGCTTTAACTTCTTAGCTTTGGCACTTAATCAGCTTTTTATTAAGCTTTGTTGCAACTGGTTTAGCTCTCATCACCTTCCCTCTGAGTTAATAGCTGCATTAGTTTGTCTTTTAGTACACTGAGATAAATCTGGACACCTCTTTCAAACAGGTATACTCCATCGTCCCAATAAAGGTCGGGCCTAAAGAACCCAATTTCATTGTGCACAGTGCATTCCCTGCCCCTTGCAAAGACCATTTTACCTATTTCTCTGTTAATTTTTTTCCTCACCCTGTCCACCTTTCCCGGTGAAACAACATCGTGCCAATTAATTCTCTCTAACGTATGTGTCCAGATGAACCTCATGTGAAGTAGGATTCTGCTTGCCTCCACCCAATCCATTTAAATTCTAACCACTAGCTTCAAACTGGCGTTTCTAGGCAGGTTTCTTTCTCCAAAATGAAAAACACTAAAATCGGGATGGCAGCTGCCTATTATTCTATGTAGAAGTGGCATCAGTTGCTCCCACCACATGCCACTCCTGGCCCGCCACACAATTTCTGCTGAGTCACCAAGTCCAAACTGCCTGCCCCACTGGGATTTGCACGTTGTCTTGGTGGCCCAGTGGGCAGTGCTGTGGCACATGATCCATATCAGCTTGCATGGCCAGTTGGCCCCCCATCCTGTAACAATGAGCAAGAAGTAAAAATTATGCATAGGATTCCTATGCCTCTTCCAGGCTGGCTGGAAGAACTCAGTCAGTGGTGCTCGGGGAACACTTGTCATCTCCTTGTGACCTCTCATGTAGAATCCCGCAGAGTTCCGTCTTCTCCCCTCTCTTGTTCAACATGTATATGCAGCCGTTGGGTGAGGTTATGCGGAGCTCTGGAGTTCGGTGTCATCAATATGCTGACGACACCCAATGCTGTCTCTCCTTTTCATTGGACCCAGGCCCCACAGTCTCGATGCTCACAAGATGTCTGGCGGCTCTAGGATCAATTAGAATCCATAAATTAATGAGTACTATAGACAATTAAAATAAATTAACGAGTTCCCCACCCCTGCTGTATATTGTAACTAATGGATGGGGAACAGGGTGGTTCTTGTTTGGGGAGAGGTTGTCGCTGTCCCCTACGCCATGCCTATAGAAATGCCCCTTTCTGAAAGATGGGCACAGCTCTCTTTCCCCTCCTCCTAATCCTGCTCTGCCTTTCCCATCCCCAGCAGCTCCTCAGTGGACCCCAGGCACTTCCGCCACATCTCTGGCTGCAACAAGGGGGCCAGCAGGTTAGTTAGGCCACACTGAACCCCAGGGAGACCTATGACTCACCTGATCCAGGAATGACTCCACTCCACTGCCCCGAGCTTCCAAGGGTGGATGCAGGTGCTGCCGCACATGGCCTCACTGGGCCTACTTCCCTCATGGTTGGAGGAGGAGGGAGGCTCACTCGGGGCTCCAGGCGACTCAGGTGGAAGACGCGGCTGCATGCTCTCTGCCTCCCAGCCAAGTGAGCTAAGCTGGGTGCAGAGCAGCACAAAGGAGCAGCGACTACCGCCTACTCCTCACTCTGCGAGCCCAGCTCCTGGCTGTATGGAACCAGCCGCCGCCACTGCCTCCTTCCTCCTGCCCTGGCCATGCTGCTCAGCACACAGGGACCTCTCCCCTTGACCCCCATAAGGGCCATTACCTTAATCCGTGACCTGATGTGCCGTGCCTAGCAAGGCAATTTACTGAACTGATTCAGTTAAATGAATGCATCAAGGCCGTCAACTCCTCCAGGCAACCAAATCAAAACCCTAAATACTGCTGTGGTATTTCATGCTGCCTCATGACCTTTCCTTTGCCAAGCTCAACCCAGATAAGATGGAGGTGATGGTGGTGGGGAGGGCGAAGGGGGTGGTGGCCCCCCTAGTTGGGGGGGGTTTGCCCTCCTGTAGCTCAGCAGGTCCGGAGTCTGGGGGTCATATTGGACGCAGACCTGCGTCTGGAGCGGCAGGTGGAGGCAGTCGCTAAGGCTGCCTTCCGCCAGCTTTATCTTGTACGTAGGCTGCGTCCG
>QEPC01012550.1:180615-190868 GCA_003113815.1 Sphenodon punctatus
TAGCATTAGTGATTTAGTTTTAGTGTTTGTAGGAGTAGGTCTGTGTACTTATTAGAGAATCCATTTAGTTCATAGCATTTAGAATAGTTAATAGCAGTTAGATTTAGTGTAGATAGATAGATATAATATTAGATTTAAAATATAAATTAAAAAACCATATAAAAACAAAAAAAACAAAATAAAAAACAAAAGAAAACCATATAAAACCCAATAAAAAACCAAAAAACCCATATAAAAAACAAAAAAACCACCCATAACAACATTTCCCAAACGGCTGAACAGCCAAACCGAACAGCCTAACCAAACGGCATGTTCAGACGACCGAACCAAACAGCCGAACCCAAACTCGGCGAACTAGCCGAACTGCCGAACCGAACGGACAAACCGAACGCAGCCGAACCGGACTGCCGAACCGAACTGCCGAACTGAACGCAGCCGAACCAAACGGCTGAACCTGAACTGCGATCTGTTCGCCCATCCCTACTAGCCAGGACTCCTGAACACAAATAATATTGAACTCAGTCAGAATTAATTGGACCTCATGGCTCAATAGCGAGCCCCAGCCGGAGATGTTCCATGAGAGGAGCCTGAAGTTGGGACCAGCCCGGCCCCAGGCCCCAAGTCCCCCTAGTCAGTCTGCAGTCACACACCCCAAGCTCTGGTGAGAAGGCCCGCCAGGCTGGGGGGGGCACGAAGAGGAAAGCAGGGGAAAATCAATCAGGGGCCGAATGGGCTCGAAACTCGCCCCCCCCCACTCCTCCTCACCACTGGAGAGTGGAGAACCAAGCCTCCTTTGCAAAGAATCCCCACAGGCAATGCCACCACAGTCAGACAGAGCCTGTACTGCCACCGCAGTGGGTGTCAGGGAAGGCCAACCAGAGCAACCAGGAACCAAAGACACAATGGCTCCCTGGCCACTCCATCCCAGACAGGATGCCAAGATGGCATCCACAGGCCCAGCCCCACTCCTCACGGTAGGCGGTGACCCAAGCTCGAGAACCTCAGAGACCTGCAGGATTCTCTCACCAGAAATGTCAGGATTGGTTGAACTACTCTCCCCCCCTAACCTGTATACTATTCCTGCCCAGCAGTTTATCCTGCAGATGAAATAGTCTGGCTATGAAAAGATCACGCTGCATAGGAGTTAAATTATCAAAAAAAGCCTCAACTTGGGCATCATTAGATCCTAGGTCCAGGGGGCCAAGACAAACCTCGGACAGCCTAGAACCCAGGTCCATCCCAGGGGGGTGGGACACCACCACCCTGATGCGCTACTACCCCTTCGCTTACCACCCAAGGAGGGGCAGGGCATTTCATTGGCTTAGGGGCAGAAACGGGCTGTGCGTCGAGAGGTCCATTACCCCTGCTGCATAATATCATCCCCTGGAGAACTGGAGGAGCCATCACAACAGGGGAGGAAAGAATAACAGGGATTTTGCCAGCACATTCACCCGGTCCATAATCAGCCAGAATGGGGGGGCGGGGAGGGCTACTAGGCCCATACAAAAAAACACAATAAAGGGAAATGTCCCATTGTTTCAGGGCACGCCTCAATTGAAAAAGTCTAAGGACCCAACTTTGATCTAGGAAATAAACCTTTAAATTAGAAATACCCCTCGAATCGTTAGCAGATATAATCTTTTCAATCTCCCATATATGCAACTTGGTCCCTGCTAGAAAGGAGAGGTTACGGGCTGTCATCTCTTTAGTAGCTCAGCTAGGCGTTACCCAATTCCACAGAGGCCTAGCAATAAGATGTATAGCTGCCTTGTGGATTATCATTGACCTGGCTGCAGAAGTATGACTCCCAGCTAGCATGCAGGTTCGTGCACCAGGTCTGGACTGGTTAGCTCAGATCTCAGGGGAAGGCACCCCCCGGGGATCATCAGCAACCGCAGCAGCGATCACTGTACCTTGCCAAGTTTCATCCCACATTGCCCTGGGCACAGAGTGGGATCACAGGGATTCTGCAAGAGGGGGAGTACCGAGCCTACCATAATCCCTTGTAGTTGATGCTGAGTTTGTATTAAAAGGCCGCAACAACTTCTAGCATTATCCTGCCAGAGAGAAACAATCCCTAATAACTGCTCACAGTAGAGCTTAATCAGTTCTCTGGGGCCCTCCAGCCCCCGCCTCCCAGCCTGAGGCGGGGCTGCCCCCGGTGGACTCTGATTACACAGTCCATCAGGGGGGACCCCATCAGATGGATGACTGCCAGATGCCCCCTCCTCACATAAGGCCGTGAATCGATTAGAAAACTGGATTGGATGGTGAGAGGGGGCAGGGCTTAAATTATAGGCAAAGTCCACAATTCGTACCTGCTTTAGACAGGGCAGATCCTGGGAGCCCAACGGCGAATTCGAGGGTCTACTCCATTTTTTCCCCATCAGACGAGCAGAAATACCCCTTCCCTGTGGCACAAAACAAAAGAACAGAAAGGGCCAGGCAAACCCCGGAGCCAATAGAGGTATGCTCGGCCACCTGGCTGGCACCCAAGGCCGCGCGCACAAGGGCGTGCCGGGAGCCCCGCTCCTGTTTAAAGGGGCCCTCCGGCGGAAGTGACACTGCAGGGAACTCTCTGAATCAGGGAAACCAGCGGGAACCCAACCCAGTCCAGAAAGTAGGGGGGGGGGGGGACATCAACACCACACGAGTCCGCAGAATCACCCACTTAGTCAATCTCCAGCTCTCACTAGATCCAGCACTCTGGCAGCAGTTCTGCACAGGAACAGGCAATCCTCTGACAGCGAACTCCGCACTGCCAGTCACGCTCGACTCTCCAAGCCCCACGCACACCAGCAGCCGTGAAGCAGAGTGAACAAAGGAGGCCACACTCCATCAGTGTGTCCCAATGTCTCCCAGGGCACAAGGCCAGTCAGTCATCATCACCTCTGTTTGTCTGGATTAAGCTTTAGTCAGGTTGCCTACATCTGGTCCCCAGCAGCAGCCAGGCACTGAGTAAGCACCATGACTGCAGGACCCTGGTTGGACAAAAAAGAGAGAGAAAGTTTGGTGTTATCAATTGAGTTTGGAATGACAAGCCACCACCCTTTACCACACTCTGGGACCTCCCTGACAGGAAGGAATGAAATCACACAAGAGCAATCTTGTGAAAAGGGACTGAGAGAGAAATGTGGGGGCCCGGTAGAGATTCTGGTCGGGGGGGGCTAACTCCCATTGCTGTATATGCACTGCATAGTGATTCACACACATGCTGCTAGCTGCAGTCCTCTCCCAGTCACTCAGGTTATGCCTAGCTATACTTTAGGATTTTTCTTCTCAAGAATATATTTTAACAAAAGTTTGTCTTGGATAACTATTTTATAGAATCACTGACCATATAATTATTCAGATTAGAAACTTTTATTTACAGAAACCCTTGAACTCATATAACAAACAAACAAACCACAAACCACCCACCCCCAGCTGCTTTCTAGCATTTCTTCTCCCCAATCCTTCACCCCTGCTCAAATCCCTGCATATACTATTGACCAGCTTTAGAGTCACTAGGAATCTGGGCTTCTGGTTTAGCTAACCTTTGGGTTAGCTCTTGGGGCTAGGTCTGTGCTGATTCGTCCTGGGATGGAGAGCTACTTTGTGTTTCAGTTACTGCCTTGCAGGGTTGTTGGTTTTCATACCTGATAGCTTCATGTTCAACCTGAGCTTGGTTTTTTAGCTTTTCACTCTTCCTATCTCTTCTCTCTTGTCATTGAAGGAACAATGGGATGGGAACAGCCCCCGGGCCTAGATCAATGAAGAGAGAGATTCAACCACTTTGACACCATGTTGTGAGATGAGAGAGAGAGGTGGATGGAATCCATTTTGGAAAAAGAAAATAGAGAGTGATCTAATCTCTAACCCAGAAGTCCCTCTGTTTATTAAGCACTTCCTGGTCCTCTCTAGTTTCTATAGAAAACCATTCCTATATCCACTCTACAGTAGTCACACACCTATGAGTCTAGACAGCAGGGCTGGCCTTACCACAGTTCAACCCAGGGTGACCACGTTGGGCCCCCATTTTCACCAGGGCAGGGTGTGTGTGGCCCTACTCCCTCCCAGCATGGCCCTAAACACAACCTCTCCTAGGACCCCATGGATAGAGGGTAGAGCTATGGAGATGTCAGAGGCATCAGGACTAAACCTGGGAGAGGGCAACCTGGGACCTAGAGCTGACAAGGGAAGTGAAAACCTTTCCGCCACTCTCCAATCTGAGGGAGAGTGAAGCTTCTCACAGAGAACTGGCCTTGCCAGTCTCAGAGAGCATACAGTTCATTCTGAGGTCCAGGAAGGAATGGAAAACAAGGAAGCAAGGAATGTAAGCCGGGGAAACAAGAGGTCTGGAACAAAGGGGGAACAAGGAGGCTGGAGGATTACAAGGGCCTGAAACAGGGAACCTGTAAGCTAAAGGAGTACAAAGGACCAAGACTAGGGAACACAACTGGAGCAATGACGGGGGAGAGCAGACAGGGCCAGACCAGTTGCTCCACCCAACTTCCTGTGGTGACCAGTAGGCCTTAAGTATTGACTGGTAGCCAATCAGAAAGTTGGGAGGCAGGGCTAGGGAAATGGGACACAGCTGGGAACGGGTGTGGCACAGCAGAGGTTGAGAAAACACAGGAGGAGACATGGGGAAGAGGAAACTGGGCTGAAGTCAGGCCTGAGTCGTGGTGCCAGAGATTGGGGCAGTGTGCCAAACTCTGTGGTCAATGATTTGAGACCTGGGGCTTGACAGGAGGAGGAGGACGCCATGTTTTAACTTCACCCTGCCCCCTTCCTAGATAGATCAGGAAGGAGGTGACCTCTAGGGCAGAGGAGACATACAGCCTGTGAGCTATGGATGTTGTGCACAGAGTTGCCTCCAACCAGTATCATCGTAAGGCTTGGGCAATGAATTAGGGGTCAGTGCCACAGACCCCCATTGGAAGGGAGACCCTAAGAGCCAGGATTTATATATCATTGAGTCTGTAAAATCCACTTGCTTCTGGTGAGTAAAAGTTTAAAGCAGGCAAGAGCTGTCTGGGTAGGAGAAGAGGAAAAAGACAAGGTCTCCACGAATGGAGTTTCCAGATCATGGGGTCAGCACTGAGCAATGAGAGGTCAGTGGTGGGCATATGTGGACTACTAGCACATGGACCAGCTGGGGAAGTTCAGGTGTGGTGAAATAGAGGGCAGTTGGGGGGCTCTGGGTGGGAGCAGAGTGGTAGGGTGACCATACCTCCCCTTTAAAAGAGGACTCTTATGAAAAATACATCTTGCACGGCTGCACTGGTTCCAAAAGAGCATCCTCTTTTAAAGGGGAGGTTTGGCCACCCTAAGAGTGGGGCACGGTTCAGATCATTTGGGGAAATTAACATATGAGCATATGTAGTGCTATAGTATGTAATATGTGCACGTAAGACACCAATGAGTTTCACTTACAATAAAATATTGGATGCACAAATCTCTAAAACAATTCTATTAATTTCCTGTGGAAGGAACCCCTCATCAACACTCTGTACAGAACCCCCAAAATTCTTAAGGTAGCCTTGCCTACAGACTAGATAGTAGGGGTTTGCAGAAAAAAAATTAGTATTAGTTTTAATTTTAGTTTTAGTTATTAAAATCCCAATAATTTTAGTTATTGTTTCATTAGTATTAGTTATTATTTTAGATATTCCCATCCCATTTGTTTCAATGGGAAATGTATTTTTAGCTGCAATGTCTTCATTTGTCATCCAATTTTCATGAAATGTGGAAGGATTGTACCCCTTACCCAGGGGATCATCCCTACCAAATTTCAGAAAAATTGGATAAAGTGTTCTGCAGTGCACAAGACAGTGCTGACACACTTAAAAAAATCCCAACAGTATAGAACAATGACAATATTACACAGAAAGACAAGGATTACAGCCAAAGATAATGAACAGTGGGAATAATGGTAAGGAATGGGAAACACAGAGCGACAGAAAAATAAATCTGTTTTTGTAACTGTCAATTTGTCTGAGGCCGTTTAGAGCAACCACAAAGAGACTGAGAGAAAAATCAGCAAAAGTTGAGTCTGAGACGGAACTAACATTGGCAAATTTCCTTAGCTTGAAAGAAGGTAAAGAAGAACACTCACCAGGCCCTCCCCCCAAAGCCATCCTGTGTCCCTGATTGGTACAGAAAGCTTCACTCATGGTTCCCTCTCCCTTCTGACCCCCTTCTGAACTCTTGTTTACAGCAAGGCACAGACAGACTGGAGCTATGGCATGTACTCTAGTCCTGCATGCATCAGTCAGAGCAGAGCTAATAAATAATACTAAAATTCATTCATTTTTAGTTATTAGCCCATTTGTTTTAGTTATTTAATAACTAAAACTAAAATGACTTTTTGTTTTAGTTAATACTAACTAAAATGAATGCATATCCATACTACAAAGCACAACCTGAGGTGGGTGTATATGTGTGCCCACCCACTGACCCATAACACCACCACCACCACCACCACCACCACCACCCTGTTTCAAGTTCTAGAAACATTTACATGATTCTGGCAACCTAGCTCTGAATTTCTCTTATACAGAGAATTAATAAATTTTAAAATAAATTTCTAGAGATCATACTGCTACTTTATTTACACATATGTTGCTTGCAAATCATTACTTTACTCATTATATTTTAATGTCTAACATAACATAATGTCTAACATAAAATTCTAAGTCCCCACCCCCCGCAAGTTGGGGGCTGGTAAAACTGTACCCCCTCTCGTAGGTCCTCCTTGTGAACCTCTGTCAGGTCCTACAGTCATGTCAACAATATCAAAGGCTGCTGAAAGATCTAAACAAGACCAACAAGGTACAATTACCCATCAATTTCTAAATGTAGATTGTCAACCAAGGCCATAAACACAATCTCATACCATGCCCAGGACAAAATCCGGACTGACACTGGTCTAGGAATCCAATGACATCCAGATGCATCTGAAGCTGAAAAGCAACTGTCTGTTCAATAACCTTTCCTAATAAGGGAAGGTTGAGATGGGCCATAGCTGGCAGGGGAGTCCACATCAAGAAATGGTTTCTTGAGCAGGGGCAGACAATTTTGAGGCCATCTAGCTCCTTGCCCTCCTGAAGGAAGGTATTGACAACCCCAGTCAGAAACAACCCTAGCATCTCCCAGCTAGCTTTCATCAGGTATAGGTGTGCACCAGGGATCCATGTCATTTTTCATTTTTTTTTCGTTTTCATTATTTAAATCTTTCGTTTTCATTTTTGCTTTTGATTTCCATTGGTTTAAATGGAAAACACATTTTTGGCTGTAACGTTTTTGTTTTATATTATATTTCAATGAAACCTGGAATAATTGTACATCCAGTGTAAGGCATTAAGTGTACCAAATTGATTGGATAAAGGAATACGATTCGATAAGCAGCTGAATTATACTATTTTGCAAAAATCTGCATATACATTTCTGGATGTAACTTCTTTGCCTCCCCATCTAATGTGGATGACACTTGGCAAGTTTATACCCATCCCCATGTTTACTAGCCATGCCAACGGTCAGAAGGATTGGATAAGGGGTCCTGGTGGTATAAGCAATTAACTTATAAATCTATGTCTGATTGTAACATCTTTGTAGTCCAACCAGTGTACATGAAAATTTTCAGGATTGTATCTCACACTTTCAGGATCATCTCTGCCAAATATCAGAAAGGTTTTATAAAGGGTTCCAATTTTATAAGCCTGCACAGCATATGCAGAGAATGAGCCTATGCCAGGGGTTCTCTTAAGTGTCACTGTGGTATAAAATTGGTTTGTGATGCCAATTGGCCAGCAGAAATGTCAACCAAATATCCTCATTCTGTGCTGTAACCATTCCGACTTTCCTCCCCGACTTGTTACTGGGAAATCGGAAGCATCTGTTTAGGAAAGAGCCAATAGAAATTCTCTTATGTCCTCTGTCACAGTGCGGCAGGATGTGATTGTGAAGATAACTGGGCAGCCAGGATGTGTAAGCTAAGGCAACTTTCAGACATTCCCACCCCTCATGCATAATTTGGCTGCAGGAGGCAATGTGCAGCCAGGATATGCACAGGGATTGGCTGGTCTGAAACCCCCCCTGCGCGACTTTGCCAGCAGACATGCACAGGGATGCAGAGCAGGAAATCCAGCTCTGCATTCCTGTGCGTGTCTGTCGGCAAAGCTGCGCGGGGGAGGACGTTTCAGACCAGCTGATCCCCACGCATATCCTGGCTGCGCATTCCCTCCTGCAGACAGAATATGTGCATGGTGGGGTGGGGGTGAGTTCTGAAAGCGGCCTATGTCTCCTGATTGCTGGGATGCTATCACCAAAGTCCCAGCAATGTCCCTGCTATGCCCACCTGAGGGCCGCCCCCTATTCCCACCTCGACGCCGCCACCAATTGGTCCTGTAAAGCTGGAAGCATGCAGTAATTGTCCAGTGAATGTGTCTGTCAGTTTGTTGGGTTACTCCCCATCCTCCCTCCTACAGACTCCCTCCCCCTGCCATGCCAAGTGCCTGCTTCTAAGGTGTGTCCCCCAAGATGTGTTGGGCCGATGACCCTCTGGGACAGGCCCATGGTTGCCATGGTGGCCATGAACTCATGCTTGGCTCTTCCAAGAACCACGTCGGCGTGAATGTTGAGGTCCCCCAAGACTATCGTCTTTGGGGACCACAACACCACCTCCGACATGGAGTTAGTTCCCTGTCCTGCAAGAAGCCGAATCAAAGAGAATGAAAGGGAAGAGAAGGACAGGACAGAGGAGTAGGAGGGAAAGGGTTTGCTTTTGGTGCATGAGAAAAGGAAGGGGAAAAGATGGGTTCAGTGGGGGACAGGGGAAAGGGGTCACCTTGTTGTCTGCAGTCTTCTCTTCTGCCATGCTCCTAGCTACTTTTTCCTCTGTTCACAACTTTCTCCTACACTGTACCTACACTGTAGAGAGTACCCACACTGTATCCACAGCAGCCAAATGCCTGTCCAAACAAACAGACCTTTTTTTTAAAAAATGCCAGTTTCAGGGCTGCATTGCCACCAAATCAGACACATCCAGACCAGCATCCCTAGTAGCTACACCCTATACCCGACAGCCAAATGCCTGTCCAAGCAAATAGGCCTTTTAAAAAAATTGACCAGTTTCAGGGCCGCATTGCCACCAAACCAGGCCAATCCAGACCGGCATCCCTAGCAGCTACACCCTATCCCCCGCAGCCAAATGCCTGTGCAAGCAAACAGGCCTTTTAAAAATGTTTGGCCAGTGGGGCCCCAGAAAATGGCCACCGCCTTTGCACATGCTTAGAGGAGGAGGGGGGAAACCAGCAATGCACTGGCAAACACACAACAATCAAAAGTAAACCACTGAAACCATATCTTAAGCCAACTATTTTATCCTCAGTCTGAGCACACCACAAACGCAGCAGTGATGAGTTCCACTTGTCCCCCAAAACATGGTTTACTTCACATCTCTGTTGCAGCCTCCTCCCCCATTGTCTCCCAGTGCACTCCCCTCCCCCATTGTCTCCAAGTCCACCTCCTCCCCCCAGCCCCATTCCCCAGTCAGACTCTCTGAGTCCCCCCACTCCCCCCACCCCCATTGTCACTGTCCACTGTCATGGAGGAACATAGGGTCACACATGTGTAACATGGGCCTACATGTAGACCATGTAAAGCAAAATATGCAACATGTATGTAATGTTACAATGGAAAACTGTGACACAAGAAAACTCCAGGAAGTAGGGACAGTTAAAAAGAATGTGTGTTGGCAACACTTGCCAGGCGGAACCCTGTGGAGATGTAAATGGACCTTCATGTTTGCATGGGTTACCTATGTGACACACTTGAGGTTTCCCCAAAGGCGGGAAACAAGAGACAAAGAAAGGAGGAAGGGTACTTAAGCAAGCCAGTAAGTCACCTTGAGGAACTCTCTCCCTGAGCAATTTCGATCAGTTACATCTGCATACGAAAGCCTGCCAGCAAGTCAGGCTGGAGACCATGAGCTGAGAGAGATGATTTTGTTTTCTACCAACTAAGAAACCAGTGCCCAGTCGTTTACACCAAAGGACTGAGAGAAACTTATGGACCTTTGTAGGGTAAGATGCTTATTTAGGAACTCAACCAGTATAGATCAGGAATACATTATATTTACCTTTGATTTCTAGTAACCACTCTGTATCAACTATCTTGCTTATGTAATCAATAAACTTACTTCTTATCTTTATGAAGAAGTGTCAGTGTCTAACATTGGAACACAAGTGAGCAACAAGAGTTCTCAAGCT
>QEPC01012550.1:209112-222070 GCA_003113815.1 Sphenodon punctatus
TCCCTGCTACATTTGGCCTTCCAGTGACCTGACAGAAGACCATGTTTTAGCCACCCGAACACAACCGAACGCGATTCGAATTGAACGAACTGTTCGGCCATTTCGTAGTTCGGTGTTCGGTTCCGTTCGGTGTGTTCGCCATTTTCGTCGTTCAGTGTTCGGTTCCGTTCGGTGTGTTCGCTATTTCGGTGTTCGGTGTTCGGTCCGTTCGGTGCGTTCGTGTTCATGTTTGTGTTCGGTTGTCCGAACAGGCCGAGTTCGGGCCGAACACCGAACTACCGAACCGCGTTCGCCCATCCCTACTTACCGGGGCTTTCCACCTGCCGGACCTCTGAGGGGATATGAGGAGCGCTACTTACCATCTGCTGGTCGCTGCTGGTGCTCCTGTCAGGCTGGCCTCCCTGCTGCCGCTGTTGTTGCTACTCCGGGATCCCCGCTATCCACCTGTGGGACAAGAAAGGGCGCCTTGAGTGCTGGGACCTGGGGGACTATCGAACTGGGATCCCTCCCCCCTTGCCCGCAACCGGAAGCTGCCCAGGGGGCATTTGAGGAAGACACCTGCGGCTGTGCCACAGACCGCAAGCCAGCAGCTGCGTGCCAAAAAGCTGTGGCCAAAGGGCTCCCTTTGGGGCTCCCTTTGGGGCCCTTCAGGGTCATCCGGGGCCGGGGGGCTGAAATTACTGTGACTTGCTGAAGAATGGCCTTTGGCGTGCATGCCGTTTTGATGGGGAGCTTTTGGAGGATGAGGGGTCCCGCTTTATAGTTTTTCCTTGTGAATTCTTGGCTCCATTGCAGTCCTTTTGTAAGATCTGGGGATACAGTGGCTGTGTTCCATTGACTGCTGGTGGGATTCGGGCGGTTCCCTGCGTGTGGTGGCAAAGCTAGTACATGATGACGAAGAAAAGAAAGCAATGGGGAATGACAACAAGAGCCCGCTCCCTGGAAAAACAACTACGGCTGGAGGATTTCCTCAAAAGCCCCCAGGCAGGCTCTTCATCAAAGCCACCAGATGCAGAGGCCTCCTCCTTAAACCTGCAGTCCTTGTCCCCGGAGTCTGGCCTGCATCAAGGGGGGCTATCGGAGGACCCAGTTCATGGCCCACCTTTACCCCCCTGTTTGCAGGCTTCCTTGCAGAGCAGCCCCCTCACTCCTCTCCCTACCTCTACCACCGATTCTGTCCTTTTTGAACTCATGGGCAACCAATGCTGCCTAATTGGGGACCTTGTTAAAAAACTGTACACCCAACTGGAAGTCCTTAACTCTCAGCTTGAAGTTCAATCTGGCAAATTAAATACTATTTTGGGCTCCCTTTGTGTCTTAAAGGAAGAGCTGGGTCAGTGGGGCAATAATCTGGTGGTGTCGTGCAACTCCTCTGCTTCTCAAACGTAATCCTGCATTAAGGTCTCTAACTTACCTAATGGCAGGGGTTTGGGGGCAGTGGTGCACTCCACCCTACCAAGGGCTAAGCCTCTGTGCACTTTGGTAACTAGTGTCCTTGCCTTCCGGATTCTCCCATTACCCTCTGGATTTTTCCCAGTCTGGCACACTAAGGCTCTCATTGACCTATATTTATCCCAAATTTTGGGTTATCGGGTTCTGCTTAGCCACATTAGGTCTTTCCTTCATTTGCCCTCCACCAGAGATGTTCAACGTTTAGTTGTGTACTTTAGATTCTCCCAGATAGTGGATAGCCTGGCTTCTTACACAGATTTACTCTCCTCCTGGAGGGTCCACCTTAGCCAGGTCTATAAACTCTGGGACTACACCTCTTACTTTATGGCCAGGTGGCAATCTTCAGGCCACCATCAATAGGGTCCCTGGGCCTAGTGCTACTCAATCTAGCAAAAGTTCTCCCGACCCTCTACCCCTGGATTCCATTAATGTGAGGCTGTTAAGTATTGCCAACCAGGGAGTGGGCAAAACCTTACTCCCTGCTGCAAGACCCAATAGTAGCTCCTGCCCACAGCCTTCAAACCTGTTGGACTCACTGGGAGTGAAGGCCTCCACGGCTAGGGAGTCCCTGGAGGCCACTTCTTCTCCAACCCTTTTGGACGAGAATTTGGCCGGAAATTCGGTCCGTCCCTTGGAACATCTGGCCCTTTCGGAATCTGGGGTCAGGACCCTGATGCCGTGAGTTCCGCACCTGAGCATACCTCAGCTAAAAATTGATGACTATTGGCTCCTTCCCAAGCTGAACCCATCCGACTATGCTCTTGGAACATCACTGGCTGGGCTAGGCATAAGAGCGAGCCCGATTTTTTGGCATTTGCCAAGAACTTCCATATCATCTTGGTTCAAGAAACTTGGGCTACACTGCCTATAGAGTTAGAGGGATATGAGGCTTACTCCCTTCTGGCAGCTAAGCTTCACAATAGGGGCCGTGCTTACGGGGGGCTGGGGTGTTTTGTTTCCCAGGGCCTGGCCTTTACAGTACTTGTTCCCATTGTGAATTCCCAGGTCACGCTGGGCTTTGTTGCCACAATTGGAACCCTTACTTTAGTCATAGTAACTACTTACATTCCTCCCTGTAATGCGGGCTCATTTAGAGAATCTCTCTGGAAAGACCTAGAGGAGTTGTTGGAGGATCTTCACCTTATGTATCCAGAGGGGCTGTTCATTTTTACAGGAGATTTTAATGCAAGGATGGGCCCTGGTTACTATGCTGTTGTCCCCTATGTTGACCCGATCCCAGATGATCCATATGGCCTACTCAACTCTAGGAAGTCCAGGGACCCACATGTTAACTCTTCTGGGATTAGGTTGGCCAAGCTGGTAGCTGCCTTTAATCTGTACACCCTCAATGGGGCTGGATATGGTGATCCGGGCAGGGAACTCACATACCTGGGACCGTCAGGCACCAGTGTTGTGGATTATATACTTGTTGGAGCTCTACTTATCATCGGCTGCCGCTCCTGCCAGGTGGGCTCTGGACCCCACCGCTTCCCCAGGCACCTGATGAACATCTGCAGGAAGGGAAAAGAGCTGTGAGTGACGGGGTGCGTGGGGAGCCTTGAACTTGGACTAATGCTCCAACCCCCCCTCTCCTCTACACCCAGAAGCAGTCCGGCTGCCTATAAAGGGAACATGCCGGCGGCCACGCTGAAGGGCCGCAGCCAAAGGGCACGGCACTTAGGGGCACTTTGGGGCCAAGGGGTATTGGGGAAGTTGGAAGGAAGGGTGCCTGGCCCTGGGTTGTTCAATTAAGGGCCAGCTAATAGAGAAAAATGTCAAAGAAGAGGCGGCACAGAGGGGTGACTACCAGGGCACAATCACTGGCTAGGCAACTTAACTTGGATAGTTTTCTTAAAAGTTCCCAGCCGGCCTCCCCAGGGGTAAGCCCTTGTAAAGGAGCTTCCCAAGATGGAACGGTCGAGCATTCCGTGGGTATTGGCTCGGACAACCAGTGGCTATGAGTGACTTGTCACAACGTCCCCTTGGCTCCCCCGGAGTGTGGTCTCCCCAAGAAGTTTTATTTAACTCCAACTTGATCCCAGATAACGATAATTCTTCTATACACAATCTGTTGGGGATGCAGTGTTTTATGATCAAAGACCTAATCTTCAAACTATATGGCCAACTGGAGGCTATAAATCATCAGCTAAAAGTCCAGGCTGCAACTTTGAAACTTATATTGGAAGAGATTCAAGGTCTAAAACAAGATCAGGGATTGTCAGCACCTATTAGAACTGGTGTAAGGTTATGGGCGGATGGTTACACCCAGACCAATGAAGGGGGGTCATCGGATTTGGATGGTGGGGCTCCCCCCCAGGCTAGCAAGCCCCACTTAGTTTTGCAATCCAATGCATTAGCTTTTAGGGTGACTCCCCTACCTTCAGGACATGTCCAAGCCTGGAACTCCGGGGACAGAATTGGGTTATTTCTTATGCAAATATTGGGCTATCCAGTTCCCTCAGTGCATGTGGTGTGATTTTGCCAGTTACCATCTACCAGGAATATCCAACGTCTAGTAATAATTTTTTCATCAGCCCTTACGGTGGATAGCTTGGTAGAACATATTGGACTGCTCCATTCATGGTGCATTACTATTTTGAGGGTCTACTCTGATCCATTACGTACCTCTTTATTCAATTCAGTGAGGGGAGTCTCCTTAGCCGTAAGGGGGAAAGATGGTATGCCTCAAAATCCGGATCCATCTAATCCTAATTTGATTCCTTTGCCAAAACGTACTTTCTCCTCTTTATCCCCGAATACCATTGTCACCAGGCTGGTAGATCATGCTTGCCTAGACGTTGCGGTTACTCCCCCGGATAAGGTTTCCCTCTCTGTCAACATACTTTCTGGTCCAATGGACCAAAAAGGGGAAGGGGACCCTCAAGTTGTTGAGACTCTGTCAACCAGTGCTTCCCCAATGCTGGTGTGTCCTGGTTATACTTTGAGTAATCCCTCCTTACTACCTTTAGATATTTCAGGAAGAGGAAATTGGGACCTCTCAATAGGTGCTGAGCAGGTCTTAGGCCCAGCCCCATGACTGTTAGTTAAGGATTATCCGAGGGGCATTCGGCTATGCTCATGGAATGTAGCCGACTGGGAAAGACATAAGGAGGAGATGAGGTATCTAACTGAAGTTCAAGCCTGTCAAATAATTTTGATACAAGAAACTTGGGCAAAGTCCCCTTTGGACCTAGAGGGTTATGTTGCATATCCAGCTGTAAGCTATAACTCCAGAGGCAGGGCCTGCGGGGGCCTAGGCTGTCTCATTAAAGAAAATTTTGTTTTGAAGGAATTTACCCCTATTCAAACTCCACAGACAGCTTTGGGCTTTTCCGCAAAGTTAGGCTCTTTCACCTTGATCGTTCTTACGATCTATATTCCCCCCCTAAAATACTAGTTCATTTAGGGACTTGCTATGGAGCGACATTGAGAGTCTGTTGGAGAACCTGACTTATGCATACCCCGACGGGTTCTTTTTTGTTATGGGGGACTTCAATGCAAGGCTGGGTTCGGACGATGCAGCTATGGCCTCCTATTGCGATCTGAGTTCTAGGGACCAGGTTGGCCCATTGTGCCCCAGGGTCTCTAAGGATCAGGGGATAAATCCCTCGGGAATCAGGCTGGCCAATCTGGTTGCTTCTTTCAATTTGCATTTTCTGAATGGATCTGGGTTTGGGGACATGGATGGCGAATTCACCTACGTTGGAGCAGTAGGGTCCAGTGTTGTGGATTATGCCCTGGTATCTTCCTTGGTGATTCCTTATATGGTAAATTTTGAGATTGGCAAAGTGCTGGTAGGAGACCATCTCCCGTTAATTCTTTCTGTCTGTTTATCCTCAGGCAATAGGGGGTATAACAACTTACCTTCTAAGGAAGCCTGTAATCTTGACACCCATAGGGTCCCAAAGTGGGATGAATTGCTGTCCCAAGCATTAGGAGCCCAGTTGGCTTGTCCGGAAAATGTTCATCTTAGGGAAGCTATGTCCCAGGAATCCAATCCAGAAGTGTTAATAGGCTCCTTCGAGCAGATTATTATCAATTTGTCCCATGTAATGTGCAACGTGGGTAGGGATCCGCAGGGATTGTATTCTAAATCTAGTCAGCCATGGTTCGATAGGGAATGCTGTAATGTCCGAATTAAATTCATCTCTATTTATAGGAATTATAGGCAAGCTTCAATGCCAAAGTTACCCCCAGAATACTTTGCATATAAACAGGAGTATAAACTGTTGATTAAGCAAAAGAAAAGGTCAAATGCAGAGGGGAAATGGTCGTGCCTAATGCAGGCAGCAGACCAAAAGGATGATAGAAAGTTTTGGTAGTTAGTTAAAGGGGCAACCTTGCCGTAGAATAGGCCTGCTGAAATTCCCATCCCCCCACAACTTTGGGTGGAGTATTATAATGCTGTACAGGAGGCGACGGTTGCTTCAACTAATAACTCCCCAGAGGTCATTTGGGATGACTTTTACCCTTGGCCCCCAGTTACTGTAGAGGAGGTGGAACAGGTAGTCGGTACTTTTAGAAATAACAGGGCCCCCGGCCCAGATGGTGTCCATACAGAATTTTTTTAAAAGTTCTCTGAATGGTGGTTCCCATTATTGGCTGTGTTATTTACAGCTGTAAATAACTCTGGAAGAATTCCAGTTCTGTGGACTAAGGCGGTGGTGGTGCCCATTTTTAAAAAGGGCAAGAGATCGAACCCCACCAACTATAGGTCCATTAATTTATTATCAGTTATTGGGAAAGTTTATGCCAAACTTTTATTGGGCAGGCTCATAGACTGGATGCAACAAGAGAACATTGTGGCAGAAGAGCAAGCGGGGTTTCAGAGGGGCCGCTCTACGATAGAGCAGTGCTATATTTTAGATCATCTAGCCCATAAGTACCGGGCCCATACTGGTTCCCTGTTCGTTGCTTTCCTGGATCTGAGGTCCGCCTTTCATTCCCTTGATAGAACTATTCTATGACAAAAGCTTCAGAATACATCTATTGAAGGCAGACTCTTCAATCTAATCAAAGCTTTGCATGCTAAATCTTCTCTAATGGTCAAGATAGATGAGCAGGGCCATATTACTGAGCCTATATATACATATAAGGGAGTTCGGCAGGGCTGTGTGCTGGCCCCAGTCCTCTTCAATTTTTATATCAATGAGTTAATCCCAAGGATGTCTGATAAAAGTTTTTTCCGCCCAAACTAGGTTGTTTGGCCTACGTGGATGACATTGCATTATTATCTCAAACCCAAATCGGTCTGATAAGGCAACTTAAGGTCTTTGTCTCCTTTTGTGAGGACCATAAATTGATTATTAACTTTGACAAAACCAAAGTTTTGGCCTTCTCAAAAGGGAGGAAACACTTTTCCTGGAACATCCAAGGGCACTCAATCCAGCAGGTGGACTCTTTCTGCTACCTGGGGCTCTTGTTTCATAGATCTGGCTCCTGGAGCGAGCACACTGCTAGAGCCATTTTGGTAGTCAAAAGCATGGCCCGCTCTATTTATGGCCTTCTTAGGCGTTTGGGCAAGATTGCTATTATTCCAGTGCTGAAAGTCTTTAACAGCAAGATCGGTGGTCAGCTTATGTATGGAGCAGAACTTTGGGCCCCCTCTCAATCGCACAGACTTAATATAATTCAATCTAGGTTTCTGGTCGCGCTCTTCGGGAGGCCCATCAGCACTCCGAATGCAGCTTTTAGGCTGGAAACAGGAAGTATTAGCCTTCAAGACCATGCTGTGGCACAAGCACTGAAATTTTGAGCTAGACTATATACACAGTGCTGTTCGGTACTATTATGAGAGGCCAGCAAGGACTCTTTTTTCTCCCCTTGGATGCAGATTATAGAAACCCATATTAATTTCCTTGGGCTATCTAAAGAATATTTGGTGCACAAAACCCACTGGTGCCATCTGCAAGGAAATTCTTACCAGAGCTGCAGACATAGGGTAGCAAAATGATGTAGGCAGCATGAGAGCTTCGCAGCATCTTTGTATTTATCTCAATTGGGATCCTTCTCAGGGTTCGGTCCCAAAATATCTAGAATCATCTATATCAGGGAGAGCCAAAGTTCTGATCTTCTATGCCCATGTAAATGCTGTGCACTCCCAGGTTATTGAGGGCAGGACGTGGGGAGTGCCTTACTCTGAGCATTTATGCCCGTTTGACGAGGAAGCAGTGGAATCAGTGCCTCATATTCTGTTACACTGCCACCTATATGATCCTATCAGGGAAAATCTCCTTGTCCTTTCCCTCCAGAAATTACCTGGGAGATCGGATGAAACCTTGCTAACCTTATTATTAGATAGTGCAGATCCATCAGTCATAAAAGACGTAGCAGCATTTCTTATGCAGGTTTTTCATTATAGAGACATCTTTTAAAAATTCAGGCCTATTTCGGGGAATTAATTCCCCTAATCCAAGCAATATGGTTCTGCTATATATCTTTTCTAGTCCTCTATTTTATGATGTAAAATTGGGGGTCCTTGGTTCTTTATGAATTCATCAATTTAGAGTATGTGCTAACTAGATCATATATGCCTTTGGTTTACAACTGACCTTTTTTTAAAAACTCTCTTGCGACTCTGCTTTATTAGTGATTTATATTTGTATAGTTTTATCAATTTACTTGTAGTACATGTTATATATGTTATGTTATGCTTGTTTGTGAGCAATTCCCTGGAACCATGCAATAAACAATAATTGATTGATATAGTTTTTTGCCGTTGATTGATATAGATCTGCCGTACGTAGCAGACTTTGTGGTAGGTTCAGCCCTAGTTGGAGATCACCTGCCATTGACCCTTTCATTGTCTCTCCGTTGTTCCACCATACAGCCCAGTATCATTCCAGATCCTGAGGTTAACCATTTAGAAGTCCTCAGGGCTCCGCGCTGGGACAAATCCCTGGCTATTTTGCTGGGACCCCATATAGCTCAGCCGCTTAGTGATCAATTGAGGGCAATCCTCCATATGACAGAGCCCAATGGGATACCAAATTCTTTTGAGCAGTTTAGTGCCAATTTGACCCAGTTTATCCAATCTCTGTCTATGGACATTAAGCCTTTCCGCTCCATGACTGGAAACCCTTGGTTTGACAAAGAGTGCCAGCTCGCCTGATCCAAATTGAGATCCATCTACCAGACGTATAGGAAGGGATCCTCCCGCAGTCTCCCTCCAGATTATTTTGTATGTAAACTCACTTACAAACAGCTGATCAAGGAGAAGAAAAGGAAATACTCGGAAGAACAGTGGTCTAGTCTCCTTTTGGCCGCCAAACAAAGGGATGCTAGGCAGTTCTGGCGGCTTGTTAATAATTCAACCACTAGGCCCTTAGGGACTATGGCCAGCACCATTTCACCATCTACATGGGCTGAGCATTTCCGTCAGTTGTTCAGTGTGGAGGGAACTGGACCCTCGGACTCGGCAAAGGGTAACCTGGTGGAATTCCACCCATGGCCCCCTGTCTCGGAGTCTGAGGTGGAGTCCTTGGTGGACTCGTTCAGTAACCACAAGGCCCCAGGGCCCGACCATGTTCATATCGAGCTCATCAAGGCCTACAAAGACTGGTGGCTCCCGCTGCTTGTGACCCTATTTATGGCTGTAAATAACTCAGGTAGGGTCCCAGCCCTGTGGGCCAAGGCTATAGTTGTCCCAATATATAAAAAGGGCCCTAAAACTGAGCTGGCCAACTACTGCCTGATTAGCCTTTTGTGCATAGTGGGGAAACTATATTATTATTATTATTATTATTAAACATTTATAAAGCACCAGTTGCAACCTGGCGCTGTACAGAACATACAATCAGATGCGGTCCCTGCCTGTGGCTTACAATCTAAAAGACAAGGAGGGGGAGACAAGGAGAGGGGACAGCGGGAGAGACATGGGAGAAGACAAACAAACATTCAGGCGGATGCGAAGTCTCAGGTGCGTGTACTTGGCTTGGTTACAAGGTGGTCGGTAGCAGCAGTCAGCAGAGGAGGGCCGACAGTAAGAGCAAGGGGAAAGACTAGAGGGCATTGGGAAAGGCAGCATGGAAAAGGTGGGTCTTGAGGAGGGATTTGAAGGAGCGGAGGGAGGAGGCGAGGCGGACGTCGGCAGGGAGGGAGTTCCAGGCATGCGGGGCAGCGAGGGAGAAGGGACGAAGGCGGTTGGGCGAGCAGGAGAAGCGAGGGAGAGCGAGGGAGGGGACAGCGGAAGAGCGGAGAGCGCGCGCAGGAGCGCGTAGGGCGATTAGGTCCGAGAGGTAAGGGGGAGCTTGGTCATGGAGCGATTTGAACGTGAAAACCAGGAGTTTGAACAGGATACGTTCAGGAAGGGGGAGCCAGTGAAGGGAGAGGAGGAGAGGCGTCACATGGTCGAAGCGACGGGCAGAGTGAATGACCTTGGCGGCAGAGTTTTGGATCGCCACAAGGGGGGACAGGTGGGAGCGAGGGAGGCCAGCAAGGAGGAGGTTGCAGTAGTCGAGGCGAGAGATAACCATGGCATGAACAAGGATTTTGGCCGAGGAGACAGATAGAAAGGGGCGAATGCGGGCAATGTTGAGGAGAGCGAATCGGCAGGATTTGGCCACAGAGTCAATGTAAGGTTTAAAGGAGAGGTGCGTGTCAAAAATGAAGCCCAAGCTGCGGGCACGGAGAACAGGACGGATGGTGACCCCATCAATGCAGACGGTCAGGTCAGAGGGAGAGGAGGGGGATGGAGGAAAAATGAGGAGTTCAGTCTTGGCCATGTTCAGTTTGAGTTGGCGTCGGGACATCCAGGCGGAGATATCAGAGAGGCAGTCGACGAGGCGTGAGCGGACAGAGGAGGAGAGAGAGGGGGTAGAGAGATAGAGTTGGGTGTCATCAGCATAGAGATGGTATTGGAACCCGTGGGAGGCAATAATTTCACCAAGGGACCGGGTGTAGATAGAGAAGAGGAGAGGGCCAAGGACAGAACCTTGGGGAACCCCAACCGAGAGGGGAAGGGAGGGGGAGGTCGACTCGGGGAGGGAGACATTAAAGGAGCGGTCAGAGAGGTAGGAGGAGAACCAGTCAAAGACAGAGCCACGGAAGCCCAAAGAGTAAAGCGAGTCCAAGAGGAGCGAGTGGTCGACAGTGTCAAAGGCAGCAGAGAGGTCAAGGAGGACAAGAACGGAGTAGTGGCCAAATTCTATATGCCAAATTCTTGATCGGTAAACTTGTGCAATGGATGAGGCAGGAGAGGATTATACATCCAGAACAAGAAGGTTTCCAAAGAGGTCGCTCCATCATAGAGCAGTGTTATATCCTGCACCATTTGGCTAGCAAGTACAGAGCCCAGAGTCATTCCTTTTATGTGGCCTTCTTAGATCTAAAGGCCACCTTTGATTCCTTGGATAGAGATATACTGTGGGAAAAGCTCCAGAGATCCTCGGTGGATGGTAGACTTCTTTGGCTCATCCGATCCCTGCATGCCAACTCCTCTCTTGTAGTCAGGGTGGATCCATTGGGACATGTCACTGGCCCAGTGGATATTCATCTTGGTGTCAGGCAGGGTTGTGTTCTGGCCCCAGCTCTCTTCAACTATTATATAAATGATGTCATCCCTATCATGGCAGAACCAAAATTCTTTCCACCAAAGATTTCCTCCAGAGTAGTTGGGTGCCTCTTCTATGCCGACGATGCCGCACTTTTATCTCAAATGCGCATTGGCCTTCTAAGACAAATGAAGGCCTTTGCGACCTTCTGTAAAGCCAACAAGTTATCTATCAACTACTGCAAATCTAAGGTCTTAGTATTTACTAATAGGAGAAAGTCCCACAACTGGGAAATAGGAGGGCACGCCATTCAGCAGGTGACATCTTTCGTTACTTGGGGTTGCTCTTCCACAAAACCGGTTTGTGGAAGGAGCATGTCTCAAGGGCAATCTTGGCGGCCAAAGGGTCCCTATATGCTCTACTCAGCTTTTTCATCTGGCAGGGCAGAGACGCTATTTCCTCCGCACTGCAGGTCTTCAACGCTAAGACCAGAGGGTAATTGCTATATGGGGCCAAGCTCTGGGCTCCTCACTATGCCCAACACCTCAATGCAGTACAGGCAAAATTTCTGGTGGTCTTGTTGGGGAGTCCGAAGGGTATACCACTTGCCATGTTTAGGGCAGAATTGGGCCAAAAAAGCTGGAAACAGCTTGCTATGGAGCATGCCCTGAAATTCTGGTGGAAATCCCACACCAATCAATGCTCTGAACTAGTTAAAGAAGTCACCAGGGATGCCTGGGTTAATCCCTGGCTCCATAAGGTAGATGTCTACCTAAGGTCAATTGGCTTATCAAATGAATATTTGGCCCATAAATCGTCTGGAATGATTTGGAGGGATATCTGGTCGAGAGTTAACAATATCGGTCAACAAACTGAGGTCAGTGCTATTAGGGCTTCCCCCCATATGAGGACCTATCTCCCAATGATCCCAGAACAGGGACAGATGCCAAAATATTTGACCTCCTCTATTTCTGTGAGAGCCAAAAGGCTCATATTTCGAGCTCGAGTCAACGTCCTACCATCTCAGGTTCTGGATGGGCATATTCAGGGTGTTTCCTTTTCCGAAAGGTTGTGTCCATTTGACCATACCGCTGTTGAAGCAGATGCCCATGTCCTCCTTTACTGCCATCTCTATGACCCCTTAAGGGAAAGGTACTTGATGCCTTTCCTGATGGAACATCCTGGCAGGACAGACGATGCCTTGCTGTTCTTGCTATTGGATAGCAACAAGCCACAGGCTATTCAAAGCATGGCATCTTATATCGCACAGGCTACCCGTTACAGGAGGAATTTTTTGGATTCTAGGACTACCTCAGGAACTCCTCCCCCATCTCCCTGAGACAGAGGACTGTGTTTGAGGACATGGCCTTCTTGACTTGCCTGGGACCCTGGGCTCAGTTCTTTAGCCCTTCTCAATTATTCCCTTTGGCTTTTGTTCTGGTGCCCATGTTACTTTATGTAAGCCTCAAGCTGAGGGGATTTGGGACTTTGCTTTCAGTGGTATTGTGCTGGCTTGGACTATGCACTATAGTGGGAGGCTTATGCCCCATTGGCAATTTTAGTGCATCTCAGCTTTATTTACCATCTCATGACAAGTAGCCCCCTGGCCCCATTATTAATTATTATTATTATTATTATTAACAACAAACATTTATATAGTGCAAGCAGTGAACCTGGCACTTTACAAAGTAATAAAACAAACACCCATCGATTGTGCAGCCCATCTTCACTGTTGCTGTTGCTGCCCCACTAATATTATTGCTGTTATAGGGGGTGGCTTTTATTTTATTTTGTTTTACTTTGTGGTTTTAAGGGGTTTGGGGGGGATGCAGTGGGTGTGGCTTGAGGGTGGGGGGTATGAGGAGTGGGTTAGGGTGGATAGGGCCTATCCCCCTGGTGAGAGGAGGGGAGGTGGCCCTTGGCGAGGGTTGGGGGGACCCCCTGTGAGAGGGGGAGGCCTGGGGAGATGGGCCCTGCCCCCCAGTGAGATGGGGGGCATGGGTTAAGGGGACTTC
>QEPC01012550.1:223790-250252 GCA_003113815.1 Sphenodon punctatus
GATGCCCCGTCCTGTCCTGTTTTGTGGGATCGGTTTCAGATGGTGTCGCCTGCCGATGTGGAGTCCTTGTTGGGATCTGTTCATGCCACTACTTGTGAGCAAGATCCATGCCCGTCCTGGTTGGTGAAAGCTAGCCAGGAGACGCTACGGCCATTGCTGGCTGGGGTGGTTAGTGCCTCCCTTCGGGAGGGCAGGGTGCCTGATTGCCTAAAGGAAGCTGTGGTTAGACCCCTGCTCAAGAAACCATCTCTTGATGCTGACGCTCCTGCCAGTTATTGGCCGGTCTCTAACCTTCCCTTTTTAGGGAAGGTTACTGAACGGGCTGTGGCGTGGCAGCTCCAGGAACATCTGGACCGCACCGGTTTCCTTGATCCCTCCCAGTCTGGGTTTCGGCCTGGGTATGGTACAGAGATGGCATTAGTGACCTTGGTTGACAATCTCTGTCTGGCGTTGGACCAGGGTCGTTAGACCTTACTGGTCCTGCTAGACCTTTCGGCTGCATTCGACACAGTCGATCACGAGGTGTCGGTGACTCACCTGCGGGACCGTGCCGGAATTGGCGGGACAGTCTTGGACTGGTTTCGTTCGTTCCTGGCCGGGAGAACTTACCGGGTGGTCTTGGGGGAGTGTACGTCTTCCCCCCAGGACCTCACGGTGGGGCACCCTTGAGAAATAAGTGCCCTCAGGATCGTATTGGGGCTTTCTCTCAGGAACTGAGAGCAACCCAGATCATCACTGGGTGGAGAGAGCAGGGCCCACGGAGGGAAGGAGAATACAGGGTAGAGGCGACTCACACTTTCAATGAGGGAAGGCCACCAGAAAGGAATGCTCAGGGTCAGGGTCCCAGGTCCAGGGGGATGGTTTGTGCTGTGAAGGAGAGCAGGGGTTGGGAGGAAGGAACAGAGACAACCACACACTGATCCAGGGGTGGGGGTGTGGGGTGTGCAGAGGTGTGGGGGGGGGGAAGGGGCATTCTCACTCACAGTCACTCTCAAACACCTTAGTACAAGCACCCACGCACACAAACTCTCTCACTCACAGACACTCATTCTCACTCCGTCACACACAGTCCCACAATCTCGAAATCAACACTCCACAAGAATCCACGGTCAATGCACAGGTCCAGCCTCTCAAATGATTACTGGTAAGGAGGAGTCCTTCTGTTCAGTTTTTATGCAGCAACCCTCCCTATGCTTCTGATGTCTTGTGTTCCCGCATTCCCCACCCCCTCTCTGTGCTGGTGAAGCAGGACTGCCGTCTTCTTCTGCAGCAGGCAGATTATTATTAACAAGCATTTATATAGCTCAAGCAATGTACCTGGTGCTTTACAAAGTAATGGAATAGACACGATTCCTGCCCTAGGGCTTACAATCTGAGAGACAGAGCAGAGGGTGGGGGCAGGGGGGGAGACAGAGAGAGAGCGAGAGAGATTTATTAAAATGTAGCCAAAGGCCATTGCTCAATAGACAAACATACATAAGACATACAAAACAGTGCCAGATCGTTACTGAGTTACATCATTCTGAGTCAAACAGATAACACAGTTTCGACAGTCCATAGAGGGATCAATACCCAACAACATAGTAAAAAAGCTTTTATTTTAAAAAAAAAATTATAGCAAAGCAAAATATCAAGCCCCAAGGGACGAAGACAAGTCCAACAATGGTTTGTATGCCAGGAAATTGGTCCTGTGACTAAATGCCTGCAGGAGAAACAGGGCGACATTTTCAGTGACCCTTGGGTCCGAACTATTCAGGAATGCAGAAAGTAAGGCGAAGTCAGATCTACCTGGAAGTTTGGCCAAGGTGTCCCCCAAGTATTGCTGCCTCAGAAGATCATATAACCGGCAGTAGAGGATGATGTGCCCCACTGTTTTGACAGCCTGATTGTCAAAAGGACAACTCCTATCGACAAAGGGGACACCTTGGCAGCGTCCTTCCAAAACCTGAGAAGGAAAACCGTTTAACCGTGCACAAAGGAGGAGCCATTTCCCATGCGGCAAAATTTTAGATGACAAATATTGGGCCAATTGGCCAGGACCAGGGGCCCAATGGAGGTAGTCTGACATGTGTGGGGAGTCAGCTATCTTGCCCATTTCCTGTTGCCTGTCAGTATCCTGGAGTCTTAAAAGGATTTCCTTGCACACCAAGGCCCAAGGTTTATGAGCCAGGTATTCTACAGACAATCCCATCCGGGTTAGCAGGTTTTGGACATTAAGTGCCCAAGGGTTTTGATAAGAATCCTCCCTCAGGGCCTTAAACAGTTCTGAGCCCTGAGGTGTCATAACTTTGACCCAGAATCGAAAGACAGACTTGATGGCGTACTCATACCAAGTAATTTGGCCACTCTCAACCCTAATAGCCACATAAGGGGTTGGCAGGGGGAGATGAAGGAAGGGGAACAGAGGGAGAGACAAGGGGTGTAACATTTGTGAAGATGTGAGGTCTCAGGTGCACACGCTTGGCTTGGTTACATCGAGAATGATGGCTGGCTGGTCCATGTGGTGAGGATATGAATACACAGACCTCAGATAACAGATTGTACTGGATGGAGGGTATCAGCAGGAGTTAGGAGAAGGGAGTGAGGAGTCAGGGAGGGCAGAGCGGAGCAGAAGAGGTGGGTCTTGAGGAGGGATCTGAAAGTACGAAAGAGGGGAATGACCTAGCTGAGTATGGCCATCAACCCACGCAAAGTCAGGGTGGCATCCTTGAACAAGCGGAGTACGTGCTCCACCTACCCCATTGTTGCTAACTGTGCCAGGTCGGTGCTGCCTCCACCCCTATGTCATGCTCATATGCCTGTGTATGCAGAGCTTTCTGCTGCTCCACCAGCTGCCCTAGCATATCAAAGGTGGAGTGCCACCTGGTGGAGACATCTTGCCCTAGGCGGTGCTCCTGGGGGCCCCTCCTGCTGCTTCTTCAAGAGTTTACTCACCTTAACACTCCTGTGGAGGTGCCCACTGATCTTCCTCCCAGTCTCTGAAAAGGGTGGATATGGCACCGTTTCCATCCTCTGTCAGGGCCCCTTTTACCACCAAGTGGAGTTTGTGTGGCGCATACTGCATATTCATAAAATTGCCTGTCCTCATGGCTGCTGTAATTTTGCCCTGTTGTTGGTAACGAAAAAGCCCCATGTCACAAGTGCCCAACTTATCCGCCCCTCTAGCATAGCATTCACTACCTGCAGAATGTTATTGGAGGTATGTCTGTGGTCCATGAGCTGGGTGTGCCACAGTGCCCCTTCGTGATGGCCTGCCACCATTGCTGTCTCGTTCACCTGCCACCAGTGAGCAGTGAGGGAGAGGTATGCATGCTGTGTACTCATGCTGCTCCATATATCACATGTGAAGTGCATAGTGCACCCCTCTGCCCTTGCTAGCAGCTCTTGTACCAGTTCCCTAATTCCCCGGTACATAGATGTCACCAACTGTCAGCTAAAGGTGGTGCAGTTGGGCATTTTGAACTGGGTTGCAACCACTTCCATCAGCCGCTTGAATCCCACACTTTCGGGAGAAAGGCAGGTCTTCAAGGCAATCATTTCACCCACCCGCCTGGTGATATGAATTGCTACTGAATGCTACCTGTCCAGTCACTTCTACCACCCCTACCCCAGCCTATCCATGGTCACTGTGGCAGGGAGCAGCCTATACAAATACAAATACCTGTACAGCCTGTACAAATACAAAGGGGCTGCTGTCCCATTAAGAGTGCCCGGGTTCCAGCCAGGACTGGATTGGCTGAGGTGCGTCAGACAACCAACTGGAAAGGGCTTGGTGAAGACAACCCTAAAGCAGGATGAAAACCCTGCAGAGACAGTAGGGAGCGTAGCTGGGTACTGGCCCTTTAAGGGCTGCAAGCCTGAAGGGCTAGTCATGCCCCATAGAGCTGTATAAGAAGAGGGAAGCCTGAGGAGACTTCAGTCTGGGCCTGACTTAGGAGAGGAGAGGAGCTCCTGAGGACTGTTGACCTTGGTCCTGAAGCTGAAGGCTGTTAAGACTGAGGGGGAGCACTGAGGTGCTGGAGACTGGCCCACTAAGGGTTGCTGTCCAGGGTCCTGTAGCAGGCCTGGAACTGTGAGTAACCAGCCAGGGGCCTGGAGTCTGCCTAGGCTTGGAACTAGATAGGGCTGGGTTTGCGAGAGGGGTTGCATCCCCGGTGTGGACTACTATTGTTATTCCATGTTAATAACTATGGAATTGTGGCTGAAACTTATGGACCTAATAATAGAGTACTGAACATGAACTGAGCTAATTCCCAACGGTGGTGGTGGCTTGGAGGGGTCTGGTCCTGCATGGACTCCCCATGGCTGGGACCACCTTGTTACAGTTACCTGCCACTGCTGGCCAAAGGATGAGTCCGGGGGGGCTGTGCCTGCTGCTTGTCCTTGCCTTAGGAACTGTATTTATTTAATTTATTTTGAGTTGGTAAATTATTATAAATAAATATAAATTATATTTATTACTGCTGACGAATGAAGTTGCATCAGGGTTGCATTGGAATAAATTCAGGCCAGAGTTGGTCAGGGATTGATATAACTTACACACTACTGTGACTCAGGAGTAACTCTACTGAAATCAATGGGAGATACTTTGATAAGGGCAGAGAAAATCTTCAGGTCCTACTGGCTAGCTTTCATGCACCTTTAAAAAGTGTACCACCTGCAGGCATGAATTTATTACATTAGCCAGGCAAGGTGGTTCGGTTCAAGCACCATTTGAGTCTAAAAAATAGTAGTTTATAGTTATGTATTTTTTAATTTTTACTTGAACTGAATTATATTTTTAAAATGGGCATCTTTATTTACTTTAGCCAAAGAACTCAAACAGTGTCTTTATGCACTATGTGTTTAATTTGGAAAAAATGACTATTTTCCTTTTGTTTTAGCAAGTTAATTGTTGTAAGACTTTAGGGGGGGAAACAAACACCATTGTTTTAAAGCAGCCATTCATTTAAAAGAAGATGTCAAATATGACCCACGTTTTGTAGATTTTTAGTTAGTTTTATAGCTGTATCAAATTATTAATTGGTCAAAAATTTTCTGCAAAGCTGTTTTGATGACACCACAATTATGTTTAAAGAGGTGGAGGGTGTCTCTGGAGCAGTTTATGGAGCCGTTCTCTGGACCTGGAGGGCATCTATTGCATGAGCTATGTGGAACTAGCTAGGAGATGTCCTGGTGGTTTTTTATGGTGCTATTGAGGGTGTCTGTGATGTGGGGCATCCAGTGGAGTTGTGGGGGGCTGTTCCATGGGCTCTGAGGAGCTAAGAGTTGTTTGTGTTGTGGGGCTCTAGTCTGGAGCTGGGGGTGGGTGGTGATGTGGATTGTCTGTGCTACGAGGTTCTTCTGTTTTCTGAAAACGGCATCCCTGACAATATAATCTGGAACAGTTTTCTGCAATAAGGATGCTGGGGTGGGGAGGGAGAAGTGGGGGCAGAGGAGAGGATGGGGGGAGGTTAGGAGGGCCCAATTCCATTTCTTGTCCCTGGGTTCACTCCAACCTAGCTACACCCCTGAGGCAGGCCAAGAAACAATTTAAATAGAGACTTGTTAAAGAGGCAAAAACTCCTAATAAAAACGTTTAAAAGTATATCAGAAGCAAGAAGCCTGCTAGAAAGTCAGTTGGTCAATTAGATGACCAGTGGGTAACGGGGAGGTCAGGGAGGATAAGGCCATTACAGAGAAGCTTAATGATTTCTTTGCTTCAATTTTCACTGCAGAGGATGTTGGGGAGATACCCACGCTGGAACTGTTCTTTGTAGGCGATAAATCAGAAGAGCTGTCACAAATCAATGCAATTCTGGAAGACGTTTTAGAGCAAACTGAAATCTAAATAGTACCAAATCACTGGGACCAGATGGCTTACACCCTAGAGTTCTGAAGGAGCTCAAATATTTAATTGTGGATCTTCTATTGGTAATTTTCAATCTATTGCTAAAATCTGCCACTGTACCAGAGGACTGGATGGTAGCAAATGTAATGCTGATATTTAGAAAGGACTCTAGAGGTGATCCTGGAAACTACAGAAGAGTGAGCCTGATGTCGGTGCTGGGAAAAATGGTAGAAACTTATTAAGAACAGAATTACTGGGCATACTGATAAACACGGCTTAATGGGGAAGAGTCAACATGGATTTAGCAAAGGGAAGTCATGCCTCACTGATCTACTGGAATTTTTTTGGGGGGTAAATAAACATGTGGATCAGGTGGAGCTGGTCAATATAGTGTAGCTAGATTTTCAGAAAGTGTTTGATAAGGTCCCTCATGAGAGACTCTTGAGGAAATTAAAAGTCATGAGATAGGAGGCAGTGTCCATTTGTGGGTGTAAATAAGCATGTGGGTGTAAATACACACTCTTTGAGGCTGTAAATAAGCATGTGGACAAGGGAGACCGGTAGATATAGTGTACCAGAATTTCCAGAAAGCATTTGATAAGGTCCCACATAGAAGACTCTTGAGAAAATTAAAAAGTCATGGGATAGGAAGTAGTGTCTTACTATGGATCAGTAACTGGTTAAAGGATAGGAAGCAAAGAGTAGGGCTGAGTGGTCAGTTTTCACAATGGAGAGATGTAAAAAATGGTGTGCCCCAGGGATCTGTATTGGGACCAGTGATCTGGAAAAGGGCGTTAAGAGTGAGGTGATCAAATTTGCAGATGACACCAAGTTATTCAGAGTAGTCAGAACAAGAGCAGACTGTGAGCAGCTGCAGGAAGACCTTACAAGAGGCATCTAAATGGAAGATGAGACTTAATGTGGACAAGTGCAAAGTGATGCACATTGGGAAAAATAATCCAAATTATGAGTACACAATGCTGGGTAATAAGCTAGGAGTTACCACTCAGGAAAAGGATCTGGGTGTGTTTGTGGATAATACACTGAAATCCTCAGTCCAGTGTGCCACAGCTGTCAAAAAAGCAAATAGAATGTTAGGAATTATTTGCAAGGGAATAGAGAATAAAACTGAGGATGTCATAATGCCGCTATACAAATCAATGGTGTGACCGCACATAGAATATTGTGTGCAGTTCTGGTCGCCCCATCTCAAAAAAGACATAGCTGAACTGGGTAAGGTACAGAGAAGGGCAACAAGAATGATAAAGGGTATGGAATGGCTTCCGTACAAAGAGAGGCTTGACAAGCTATAATAATAATTATCATCATCATCATCATCTTTATTGTACTAGCCAATTGGCTATGACAAGTAAAAAACAAATTAGTCAAGACTATATGTCCAAAGCAATATTAAATCACAGCTTATCCATAATCTTTAACAATAAACAAAAGAATCATAAACATCTAATACAATCAAAAACTGCACAAATAACCTACCCCCACTTAATTAGTAGCTTTCACACAGCTTTTCTCTTTTTCTCCTGATCAGATAACCGAAAAATGCAACTTCCTGTGTGATCTTTTTATTTTTGTCACCTAGGAGAAAGATTAACTGTCTTAATACTGAAGTTTCTCTAGGCCATTTAATAAAACTAATTAATCTTTCCCGTTGTGTAACATACTAGGGGCAGATGAAAAAGACATGGGAAAGATCCTCTATCCCCCAATCACACCACGGGAAAAGCCTATCTGCAACTAGAATACCCCTAGTCCTACCCTCTGTGATTGCTGAACGCAATGTCTGAAATCGCAAGGCAGTGAAAGCGGTTTTATGACCATGCGACATATCGTATAACAGTTATTTACAACCCCCTAATTTGGGCAGCAAAAATGTATACATGGGAGATATTCTGGATACCCTTGCTCGTGCCCATAGTGTCCATATCCTTTATTCTTTGCTTTACCATCTTACTCGCCATCTTTGTAGGAAAAGCTGACAGAAAAACATAAGAGAAACCCAGTTTACATACAGCTTGGGTTGTAGCTCTCCACAACGTATCCTTGAGTGCTTGGATCATCTCCTGCACACAAAGCTTTGGGAAGGAATGATCTGTCTGGTCTTTGATCTTTAACAATGCGCTCAACCATGCTTCCATAACGACAGCTTCTACAGACCTCATCCCTGTTTCCAATTTAAGAACCTCTGGGGACACACAACCAGGGGCCTGCAGAACCTTCCGCAGAAAGATGTTTTGAACTGTCTCAAGTTACTTCCATCCTACTGATTCATATCCCCACAATTGGGCCCCATATCTTAATTTAGATAATATTTTCAATTTAAAGATCTCAAGAGCTGTCTTCACCTGGTATCCTGCTTTTGTCCTAAATAATTTCAATATCATATTACATTCTGCCTTTACTCTCTGCTTTAATGACTGAATATGGGGGAGCCAAGAACCATTATAGGCAAATATAATACCAAGGTACTTGAAAAGTTTAACCTGTTCCACTTTTCCCTCATTAAGATACCATTGGGGGGCAGGGTGTGTGTGTCTAAATTTAAGTTCAAATACCATTATTTTTGTCTTTTGGATGTTAATTTTAAGGTATAATTTTTTACATTCTTGCCCAAAATCTAATAGTAACCTACGTAATCCTAGGGCTGTTGATGGTGAAAGAGTTGTGTCATCCGCGTACATAAGTATCGGACTTCTGTATGTTCCTATCTTTGGTGCCATATATTTATCACAATTCCTCAGGTTCAGGATTAGGTAATTTACATAGAGATTAAATAAACCAGGCGCTAACAGGCAACCGTGCCTTACTCCCCTTGATGTAGGAATTTGCTTTGTAAGTGCACGTTTATTATTAATTCATACTCGAATAGTAGTGTCTGCATACAGTCTCTGGATTAGTAATAGCAATCTCCTATTTAGAGCTAATGACCTTAATTTTCCCCACAGGATTTCCCTCTCTAACAAATCGAACGCAGAGGAAAAGTCCACAAAGGCTGCAGAGTTTCAGATCCTTTGCCCTAGTCTTTCTCATTAAATGTGAAACGAATAAACAATGATCCAGGGTACTCCTCTGTGCCCGAAACCCAGCCTGCTCTTCAGCAATTATTTTCTTATCCACAATCCACTCCTGCAATCTACCCAGTAACAGCATCGTATATATTTTAGATATTATGGGTAGAAGCGTAATAGGCCTATAATTAGCCGGGTTTTGCCTGTCTCCCATTTTAAAGATGGGCACAACAACACCCACTTTCCACTCATTAGGGATGCAGCAAGAATCATTACTAAGGGTAAAAAGTGTAGCCAGGGCACCGGCTCACCAAAGGGGACTAGACTTAAAAACTTCCCCTGGTATATAATCTTCTCCCAGCGCCTTCCCATTTCTTAGAGACAGAATAGCCTCATTAACTTCTTCTGGTCGAACTGGCTCCCATTTGGGTAAATTCCACACATCATAATCCATCATCATTTGGGCACTAGACACTACTGTGTTAAAAGTGTCATAGAAATGACTTTCCCAAAGGGTTGCCACAATTTTAGGTTCCACATAAGAAGTTCCTCCTCTTAATAAATGGTTAACTCCCTTCCAAAATTCACGATTGTCATGGGCTATCAGAGCACGCTTAAGAGCATACCACTGTTGTCTGAGGTAAGCCTGGCATTTTCTCTGCAATAGCTGTTTATATGCTGTCTTTTTTCTTTATAAATCGACAATATGTTTCTTCCGGAGTACCGCTTACACCCTCTAGCAAGATAGCTAAGATTTTTTTTCTCCCTCCTACAGTCAGCATCCCACCACCCATTGGTAGAGATGACTTGATAATTTTTACCAGATGGAACTTTCTTGGTAAGAAATTTTCTGAGCAGGGAGAAAAGCTCATTCAATGCCTCTACTGCAGAGTATATATTCCGTGGGGTCATTCATTAGCTTACTCAGCAAACAGGTTGTTGGTAATGAAGCAAGAATCATCGAGATATTACTATCAACTATGGATGGACGAACGCGGTTTGGAAGTTCGGAGTTCGGCCCGAACTCGAACTGTTCGGATGACCGAACTCGAACCCGAACCCGAACGCGAACGCGAACATACCGAACAAACCGAACACCGAACGGCGAAATGGCCGAACAGTTCGGTCAGTTCGGATGAGTGTGGGTGGCAAAAAAAGGTTCACTGGGAGGTCAAACATTACAGGGAGGTGTCAGTCACTGAGGAGCAGACTTCCAGGCACCAGGGGTGGAGAGGCTTGCAAGAAACGAAACTAATTATCTGCCTCCCCACTTCCCAACACCTTCTGAGCTAGTCACTGTTCCTGAACAGCAGGTGTTGAGTAGGATTTTTAGATTGCTTTAAGTTTCATTTCACTTTTGTAATGAAATGAAACTTAAACCATAAACTGAAACCTTGTGTTATGCACTGTACAGACTCATTGAGTATGTAATGTATGTATTTCACTACAGACTCCTCTTCTATTTGTGAAGATTCCCCCCCATCCCATATATATTGGATGTATATATATCCATATATATCCATATATATATCCATATATATGGATATATGGATGTATATATATCCATATATATCCATATACATATATATATATATATATGGATATGGATATGGGATGGGGGGGATAGATAGATAGATGAAGACAGTTGTAGGAGTTACCTTAGTGATAGAGATAGCGTTAGTGATTTAGTTTTAGTGTTTGTAGGAGTAGGTCTGTGTACTTATTAGATAATCCATTTACTTCATAGCATTTAGAATAGTTAATAGCGGTTAGATTTAGTGTAGACAGATATATATAATATTAGATTAAAAAAAATAAGAAAACCCCATATAAAAACCAAAAAACCAAATAAAGAACAAAAGAAAACCCAATAAAAAAACCAAAAAAACATATAAAAAACCAAAAAAAAACATAACATTTCCCGAACGGCCAAATTGACGAACCGAACAGCCAAACCGAACGGCCTAACCGAACAGCCTGTTCGGACGAACGAACCGAACATCCGAACCCGAACTCGGCAAACGAACCGAACAAATCCGAACCAAACGAACGAATCGAATGGACGAACTGAACACAGCCGAACCGAACGGCCGAACCCGAACCGCGATCTGTTTGCCCATCCCTACTATCAACTTCTTTGGACCACCTTATCCTAACTGATCCCAGTTGTTCGATTTCTTCGGGAGGTGACCTCCTAGACAGAGGTTTATACAATCCCGGGGTCACAAAAAAAAAACCAATTGGAAAGTGGTCGCTCTCTATTCTAGATCCTACCCAAAAGGCTACAATCCATTTGCAGAGAGCAGGATATGCTACCCCATAGTTTATAACACTACCCTTATTTGCAAAAGTGATATTCCTGGGGATGTCCCCTTGATGGTTCCCATTTAGGATGCATAATCCATTTTCTATAATTAGATTGTAAAAACGTTTGCTGCCAGCATTTATAATTACATCCTTAGAAATCCTGTTTTTATTGTGATCCGCATCATCGTCCACTAACTTTTCCTGATTCTCTCAAATAGAGCTAGAACTAGGGAACACTCTATTAAACTAGCTGCCAGCAGATTTAAAACAATTAAAAGGAAGTACTTTTTCACTCAATGCATAATTAACCTATGGAATTTGTTGCCAGAAGACGTTGTCAGGGTCAGTAGTATAGCTGGGTTTAAAAAAGGATTGGATAAGTTCTTGGTAAGTAGGTCCATTAATAGCTATTAATCAAGTAGTTTATGGGATGAACTTCTCACTGTCGGGAGTGGGAGCCATCAATGGGGAATGGATTGCCCATTGTGACTGTTGGTTCTTCTCCCATGCGATCGAGATTAGCCACTGTCAGAGGACAGGATGCTGGGCTTAATGGACCATTGGTCTGACTCGGTATGGCACTACTTATGTTCTTATGTGGACTGGCAACTAGTTAAAGGACAGGAAACAAAAAGTAGGACTAAGTGGTCAGTTTTCACAATGGAGAGAAGTAAATTGTGGAGTGCCCCAGGGATCTGTACTGGGACCAGTGTTGTTTAATGTATTCATTAATGATCTAGAAAGGGGAGTAAAGAGTGAGGTGATCAAATCTGCAGATGATACAAAGTTATTCAAGGTAGTTAAAACATGAGAGGACTGTGAAGAATTGTAGGAGGATCTTGGGAGACTGGCTGATTGGGAGATGAAATTTAAATGGCAGATGAAATTTAATGTGGACAAGTGCAAAGTGATGTACATAAAGAAAAACCAATCCAAAGTACATGAACACAATGCTGGGTTCTAAATTAGGAGTTACCAGTCAGAAAAAGGAACTTGGAGTCATTGTGGAGAATACATTCCGGACGGGTATGCCGTGCAACATCAGACCGACACGGATGGCCCAGGAGGTAGTGTAGCGATTATTTTTAGAGAACTGGCCTGTTAGGAGGTATCCAGTTCAGGAGATTGCAGGTATTGAGACCCTTCACGTGGTATTTGATTTGGCTGGGGGCAAGCTAGGGGTGCTGCTGGTATACCGGGCCCCTTCCTGTCCAGCAGCATCCCTTACTGCTCTAGCAGAGCTGGCCTCAGAGGTGGTGCTGGGCTCCTCCAGGAATTTGGTTCTGGGGGACTTCAACATCCACACCGATGCCGGCCTTGTAGGAGCAGAGCAAGAATTCATGGCCACCATGGCAACTATGGATTTGCCCCAGGAGGTTACCTGCCCAAACCACGTGGGGGGGCATACCCTCGACTTGATCTTCGGTTCTGGCCTTGAGGCGGGGGGTCCGGTAGCGGGGGAGGTTAGGGCAATGCCCTTGTCATGGACGGACCATTATCTCCTGCAGGCCAGTCTCTCGCGCACCCCCTCCAGAAGGGGAGTGGGCCAGTTAGGATGGTCCGCCCTCGGAGGTTGATGGAACCACAGCAGTTCCAAGAGGTCCTGAGGGAGTTAACCTTGGACCTGGACGGTCACTCTGTCAATGAGCTGGTCCAGCATTGGAACAGCTTGCTGGAGGAGGCCATTGACAGGGTGGCTCCGAGACGCCTCTGCCTCAGTCTCGTTACCGCAGGGCCCCTTGGTTTACTGAGGGGCTTCGGTGTATGAAACGTGTAGGCAGGAGGCTAAAGCGATGCTGGCATCGGACTCAATCTGACTCCAAATGACTTCTCCATAGGGCCCATTTGCGGTCCTATGTTGAGGCTGTGAGGACAGCAAGGAAGGAGTTCCTTGTCCTAGGCCCGCTGTGAGGAGTTTGTCACCTACTTCGCAGACAAGATCACTTGGATTCAGAGCGACTTTGATGCTGGATTAGGAGCAGTAGGGGGAGAGCATGAGGTGATGGAGGCCCATCCGGTCCAGCTTTCTGGGGGGAGTTTCAGGAAGTGACGCCGGCCGATGTGGCAGATGTCTTGGTGTCTGTGAGGGCAACCTGTTGCGAACTCGATCCATGCCCGTCCTGGCTGGTGAAAGCCTCCAGGGAGACGTTGGTGACAGTGCTGGCGAGGGTGGTTAACGCGTCCTTGCAGCAGGGGAGGTTGTCGCCCAGCCTCAAGGAGGCTGTGGTGCACCCCCTGCTGAAGAAACTATCTCTGGACGTGGACGTGCATGCCAGCTACCGACCTGTCTCTAACCTTCCCTTTTTAGGGAAGGTTATTGAGTGGGTGGTGGCGATCCAGCTCCAGGTGCATCTAGATGGCATCCGTTTCCTGGACCTGTTTCAATCTGGGTTCTTCCCCGGCTATGGCACCGAGACGACGTTGGTGGCCTTGGTCGATGATCTCCGCTGGGAGATGGATGCAGGATGTTCAACATTTCTCATCCTGCTAGATCTCTTGGCTGCTTTTGACACCGTGGACCATGGGCTGCTGTTGAGATGGTTGTGTGACCCTCCACACCTTATCCTGTGGCGTTCCGCAGGGTTCCATTCTGTCTCCATTGTTATTCAATGTATATATGCAGCCCTTGGCGGAGGTCGTGAGAGGGTTCGGGGTGTGGTGTCACCAATATGCTGATGACACTCAGCTGTACCTCTCTTTTTCAATGAACCCAGACCCTGCTGTCTCGGTGCTATCCCAGTGTTTAGAGGCCGTGGCGAACTGGATGAGGCAGAGCAAACTGAAGCTCAACCTCAATAAGATGGAGGTGATGGTGGTGGGGAGAACGAGGGAGGTGTTGGCCCCCCTGATTGGGGGGGGGTTTGCCCTCCTATAGCTCAGCAGGTTCGGAGTCTGGAGGTGGTATTGGATACGGACCTCTGCCTGGAGCAGCAGGTGGAGGTAGTTGCGAGGGCTGCCTTTCGCCAGCTGTGTCTGGTGCGGTGGCTGCGCCCATATGTCTCCAGCCCGGACCTGGCCTCCCTCATCCATACCCGGTATTTGCCCGGATGTCCCACCCCTAGTATCTAGTATGGAGGCTCTGTCCATATATCTCCAGGCCCAACCTGGCCACTCTCATCCATGCCTTCGTCACCTCGAGGCTGGACTACTGCAATGTGCTCTATGTGGGGCTGCCCTTGTTCCTGGTTTGGAGGCTGCAGCTAGTGCAGAATGCGGCAGCCCGGCTCCTTTTGGGGACGTGCTGTCGGGAGCACATAACACCAGTGCTCCGGACTCTGCACTGGTTGCCAGTAGCGTGTCGAGCCCGGTTCAAGGTTTTAGTATTGATCTATAAGACCCTTCATGGTCTGGGCCCCTCGTATCTCAGGAACCGCCTTGCCCTCCGCGCCCCAGAGCGGCTCCTTCAGTCTGCCGGGGGTGCCTTCTTGGAGGTCTCCCATGTTAAGCAGGCGGCCACAATGGGAGAGTGTGGGGTATAAATTAAAGATGAAAAGAAAATTTAAATGGAGAGGGCATTCTTGGTAGCCGTGCTGCGCCTTTGGAACTCCCTCCCGGAGAAAGCTCGCCTGGCCCCAAACCTTTTAACATTCTGGCGAAATTGTAAAACCTGGCTGTTTGCCCAGGCCTTTGGGGCGAGGGGGAAGGGTTTTATTCCACTTCATCCTTATTTATTGTTTTATTTTGCTGCTGTTCCCTAGTCCTGTTTTAATTGGTTGGTACTTTTTAAGTGTTTTAATGTATTTTATAGATTGGTTTTATATTTGTATTTTATTTTTATTGTAAGCTGCCCCGAGCTGTTTTAGGAGGGGTGGGGTAAAAATCCAATAAATAAATAAATAAATAAATAAAATATCATGCCACAATAAATCTATGGTGTGACCGCACCAAGAATTTTGTGTGCAGTTCTGGTTGCCCCATCTCAAAAAAGACATAGTAGAAATAGAAAAGGTGCAGAAAAGGGCAACAAAAATTATAAATGGTATGGAACAGCTCCCCTATGGAGAGAGGCTAGATAGGTTGGGGCTCTTCAGCTTGGCAGCGACGTCTGAGAGCGGATATGATAGAAGTTTATAAAATCATGAGTGGTGTGTAACAAGTAAATAGGGAACAGTTATTTACCCTCTCAAATAGCACTAGAACTAGGGGACACTCCATGAAACTAACCCGCAGCAGATTTAAAACAAATACAGTATTTTTTTTCACTCAACACACAATTAAGTTGTGGGAAATTGTTGCCAGAACATGTGGTCAAGGCTAGTAGTATAGTTGGGCTTAAAAAAGGATTGGACAGGCTTCTGGATGATCAGTCCATTAGCAACTACTAGCTTGGTAGGTTTGGGGAATGTAACCTCTTACTGTCGGGAGCTGGGAGTGAACAACAGGGAATGGATCGTCCTGTTGTGACCTATTGGGCACTTCTTCCAAGTGACCAAGATTGGTCACTGTTGGAGAAAGCTACTGCACCACCCGCAGCTCTGTTTTAAGTGGGCTCTGACATAAAAAGGAACCAGATAATTGAAGTTGACTGGCTAGTTCAGAGCCAACAACAACAGAGAGAATTCATTCAGTCCCATCATCACTGCTAAGTTGACAGAAGGAAGCCAAGACAAATAGAACTAGTGCAAAAGAGTATTTTTGGAAGACTAAATACATATTACCAGCTATTACATTTAGCAATGTAACTGCAGCAAGAACCACGGAAAAAATAGTGGTACAGCAGTTGCCTCATCACCATCTTCTCAATGATCATGGCCCCAAATAGTTAGGATTAGGAGGTAGGACAGTGGATTTTTCTCCATAGGAGATTTATTGCTGACATAAGAGTTAACTAGAAAGCTATATTTATCTTGAAACCAGCTTTTAGTTAATTTTGTATATGAGTGCAGGATAAAAGAGTTACTAGGCATAGTACTTTAGTGCTGCAGGATTTAAACAGTGATCATTTCATTCTAGCAGATACGGTGGAGCAGAATAGTACTCTTCTGTTTAAAGAAAACATTGCTCAAATAAAATTTCCTGTTTCAGAAGACTGAACTATTTCTATTATTTTTCTTCACTGAAAGTACACAAGCACACAATTCCTCATATTTTTTTTATGCCTGAATTCCTTTCCACTCATTTACAGTAAGTATATGTCCCATGTACAATTAGCAAGGTCCAAACAATGAGAAAATCTGTGATTAAATAATAAACTTTTTCTCCTCAGCCAGGTTTAAACATGCTGTATTTGCACATCTGGAATGGACAAGGACAATGACGTTGATAATCAGAATGCCCTTTGAAACCAGTTGTGCTACCTTGACTTACAGCACATAAGAAACTGATCCAGTGGCTAGAACTAATGGCAAATAAGTTTAGGGTGAAAATGAAAATTAGACACTTGTGAGAATACTGTAAGCAACTGTTTAGGGGGGCAGGAGGAAAGATTACTTTCTTCCTTTATCCTCTCACTAATACGAAGATGAGAGATGTCAGCTTTTTGCATTTCTTAGACATTTAGTCTAAACAAAACATGTATAAAGCTATCATTTATGTTAATCTATCCAAAGAATTTGCATAGGACAGGATAATGAAGAGTTTTAACCATTATCCATGATCAATTTAGTCATACACCATCATTCAGTAGACATTTTCATCACATTCCATTACATGCAGTCCTGAGTTTGTCTCTTTACTGCTGCCAATATTTATTTACATTTTCATCCTGCCCATTCCCTTAAAGTACAATTAGCAGTGCTACAGAAATAAGTAGTAGTTGTGGTTAAGGTGCTGGACTTGAACTTGGGGGACCTGTGTTCAAATCTCAACCTATCCAACTCCCTGGGTGGCCTTGAGAAAATAACAACCTCTCATCCTTAGTTCCCCATCTGTAACGTGTGAATGTGTGTGTCTGTCTGTCCTGGTGGATTCCCCTCATCCTTGGCCATCTTAGACTGTAAGCAGGGACCTGTCTCTGAAAATCTGTGACTGTAAAGCCCTGCGTACACTATAGAAATGCTTATTAGTAGAAGAGTGTTTGAGGGGTTTTGTTTTTTTCTTGGTTTTATTTGTGTGCTTTAATATTTTGTTTTATTTTCTGTATTTTGTATGTGTTATGTATGTAGCCCGCTCTGAGCTTTAAGAGAATGGGCAGGATAAAAATGTAAATAAATAAATAAATAAATATTGGCAGCAGTAAAGAGAGAAACTCAAGTGGATTAGTCATGTGACAAGAACAGGCCTTGAAAGGAACACCTGGCGGGACAACCCTGGCAGCTTGCCACCTGGATGGGGAAATTCCACTTATAACGTTTCCAAGTTGCTCAAGACTGCATGATATTGAGTGTGATGAGAAAGACTAAATTGATCATGGAAAACAGTTACAGTTAAAACTCTTCATTACCCTGTCCTAGGCAAATTCTTTGGATAGTTGAACATAAATGACAGCTTTATACATGTTTTGCTTAGACTAAATTTCTAAGAAATGCAAAAAGCTGACATCTCTCATTTCCACTGTAAATGAGTGGAAAGGAATAAAGTTATAAGCACTGTACAGATACACACAACATAAAGACAGTCCCTGATCCATGAAGCTTGCAACTGAATCAAGACACAAAGACATAAACAGTGTTGGTGTGCACCAGGGACCCTTTCTGTTTTTTCTTTAATTATTTTTTAAAAATTGGTTTTTTGGTTTTTGTTATTGAGAATTTTTGTTTTTATAATTAAGTTTCATTTTCCATTAGTTTCAATGGGAAATGTATTTCTGGCTTTAACTTCTTAATTTTTCATCTGATTTGCATGACGTTTAGATTATACCCCTTACCAAAGGGATCATCCGAGCCATATTTCATAAACATTGGATAAAGGGTTCCAATTTTATAAGCAATTTAATGTCATGGTTTACGTACACATTTCCAGCTGTAACATCTTTGCTTTCCATACAATCTGGATGAAATTTGGACTCATTGTGCCCTTTATTAAAGGTATCATCCCTGCCAGATTTCACAACAATTGGATAAAGCCCCTCCGTACTCCAGTCCGTGAACTCTGCTCTTCCTCTGTCCCCTCTCTCACCCTCATGCCTCCCCTGCTCCCCTAACCGCCCTTGTCCCTTTTCCCTAGCTGCCCCCCACACCTGGAACTCCCTCCCTGCCCACATCTGTCTCGCCCCCTCCCTTCATACCTTCAAATCCCACCTCAAGACCCACCCCTTCCACTCTGCCCTCCCCGACTCCTTGTTCCCCTCACCTAACTCCTGCTGATACCCTCCATCCAGTACAATCTGTTACCTTAGGTCTGTGTACTCATATCCTCATCACATGGACCATCCATCTATCATTCTTTATGTAACCAAGCCAAGCACGTGCACCTGGGACCTCGCATCTTCATGAATGTTACACTCCTTGTCTCTCCCTTTGTTCCCCTTCCTTTGTCTCCTCCCACCCCTCAGATTGTAAGCACTAGGGCAGGGACCATGTCTATTCCATTACTTTGTAAAGTGCCAGGTACATTGCTGGCGTTATATAAATGCTTGCTAATAATAATAATTAATAATAATAAAGGGTCCTGATGTTATAAACATTTCATTGTTTTCACACACATTTCCAGCTGTAACATCTTTGTTTTCCATTCAATTTGGATGCAATTTGGTTGGTTTGTTCCCTACACAAAAGGGATCATCTCTGCCAAAGTTCAAAAAGACTGGATAAAGTTTCATGATTTTAACAGAGTTGCACATTTCCTTAAATCAATTATAGGCGTTGCCTCTGTTTAAATATAAAGGTTTTACTAGATGCAGAGATCTGCTTCTTGGGGCAATTGAAGAGAGTGTGAAGAAAACAGGAAGTGATGGGCAGAGCAGAGGAGGAGCAGGTGCCAGAGACACTGGCACCCCAAAGTCTGTGGGGACATACATGGGGGAGAATAGGTGAAGAGTTTTGTTTTTATGAGCACTTGCAGTGAGGCTGAAGACTGCAGCACACGCAGTCGCACACACAGAGGACTGAGTTAGCCTATGAGCCACACAATATCTACCCATGGTGGGAGCTGTGCAGCTTGACTGAAGCTTATATTTTCTCCCAAATGCCCACCCCCCAGCCTCCCTGATTGCAGTGATTGGGTACGGGCACGTTGGAAGCCTAGGCAGCATCTCCAGCGAATAAGCCTACACTAGGGATTCTCTTTTGTTTGTCACAGTGGTACAAGATGGATTTGTGATACTAGTTGGCTAAAAAAAATGTCAATCAAGTATCCTTATTCTGTGCTGTGCTCATTCACCTGACCCTCTCTGCTTGTTAATGGGAAGTTGGAAGCATCTGCGTAGGAAAGAGTAAATAAGGGATTCTCTTATGCCCTCTGTCAGAGTGCTGCAGGATGTGTTTGGGATGCCAATTGGCCAGTCTGGATGTGTCAGTTATGGCTTTTGACTGCTGGACTGTTTCCCCCTCCCCTCCCTCTTACGTGCCAGTTATGTCCTAAAGTTTTTGTCACAAGGTTTTCAGGACTAGTATTTATACTATTTGCACAACTGTTAAAATCACAAATGGTCAATTGCTTATAGAATTGGGGCTTTTTATCCAATCTTTCCAAACTTTTTCAAGGATGATCCCTTGGGTAAGAGGTACACTCTATCCAAATTAGATTTTAAACAAGGATATTATAGCTGGAAATGTGTGCACAAACCATGAATATTTCATTGCTTATAAAATAGGAACCCATTATCCAATGTGTATGAAACTTAGCATCAATGATAACATAGGTGAGGGGTATAATCTGTGCAAATTGTATACAAATTGGATGGGAAACAGAGATGTTACAATCGGTAATGCATCACAAACCATGATACTTATAATATTGAGACTCTTTATCCGATCCTTCTAAACTTGGCAGGCATGATCCCCTGGTACAGTCCCTCCAAATGTCATGCAAAGAGGACACATAACAAAGAAGTTACAGCGTGATGTGTGTGTCTCAAAACTAATATTTTTAATTCCAAAATTTTAATTTGTATTCTAAGATTTCATTATTTTTTCATTTTTATTTTTCTGGTATTAACAAAAATGAAATTCTGATATGAACACCAGAAAGACAAAAATTAAATGCACACCCCTAATAAACAACAACTTCCTATGAGTAATGGACTACAGGATGCAGGTATTCAATAAGTTTATTTATTTCAGTTAACATGGTTGAAATAAAAAAGGTTATGACATGGATAGGGCCTGTGGTTCTAGGACCCAGATAGGTCAAGGAGGATTTATTTATTTATAATAAAATTTGTATGACACCCCCTCCTGCTAAAAGGATCTCGGGGCGGCTAACAACTTATTAAAACAATTTAAAACAGTAATAATAGGATTTTAAACAAACACAATAAAAAACAACATGCCCCCCCACCCCAACCCAACCCATCCACCCCCTCTCCCTCAGGAAAAGCACGGCGGAACAGTCAGGTTTTACATTGTCTACGGAAAGAGGGGAGGTCAGTAATCAGGCAGACCTCCAACGGGAGGGAATTCCACAACTGCGGTGCAGTCACAGAGAACGCCCTCCACAAGGTCGACACCCGAGAAACCCAGGGGACCTCGAGGAGGGCATCCCCAGCCGACTGCAGGGGTCTATCCAGGACCCGGAGGGTGAGGCAGTCCTGCAGGTAGGCGGGGTCCAGGCCGTTCAGGGTTTTAAAGGTCAACACCAACACCTTGAATTGGGCCCGGAAGACTATAGTCAGCCAGTGCAGAGAGTGAAGCACTGGTGTAATATGCTCGCGTCGGCCCGTCCCCATTAGGAGACGAACCGCCACATTCTGCACCAGCTGCAGCCTTCAAACCAGCACCAAGGGTAGCCCCACGCAGAGTGCATTATAGTAGTCCAATCTCGAGGTAATAAAAGCATGGATGATTGTGGCTGGGTCGGAGTCTGAGACATACGGCTGAAACCGACGCACCAGATGTAATTGGCGAAATGCCCCTTTTGCCACAGCCGCCACCTGGGCATCCAGGCAGAGCTGCGGGTCTAGGAGCACCCCCAGACTCTGAGCCTGAGATACCAGGGCAGGATGGACCACATCAATGATGGGAGCCACCACTCCCCTGGCCTTCCCCACGACTATCACCGCCGTTTTGTTGGGATTTAACTTCAGATGGCTCGCCGTCATCCAATCCTCCACAGCTGCCAAGCACCGGGTAAGCATCAATACTGCCGGGCCTGAGTTGGATGAAAATGAGAGATAAAGCTGGGTGTCATCAGCATATTGATGACACCATATGCCAAACTCCCTAACAAACTCCCCCAAAGGCTGCATATACACATTGGACAAGAGAGGGAAAAAGATAGAACCCTGCAGGACTCCACACGTGAGGCCCCGGGGAGGACGTCCTTCATGGTCTTGGCCCCTCGTACCTCAGGGACCGCCTCGCCCTCCACACCCCAGAGCGGCTCCTTTGGTCTGCTGTGGGTGCCTTCCTGGAGGTCTCTCGTGTTACGCGGGGGGCCACAATGGAGAGGGCATTCTCAGTGGCCGGGCTGCGTCTTTGGAATTCCCTCCCAGAGAAAGCTCGCCTGGCCCCAAGCCTCTTAACATTCCGGNAAGATAGGTTTTTTTAGCTCTTCCTTGCCCTTATTTTATTTTTATTTATTCTCCTGCCCTTGTGGTGTTTTTAAATTGTTGATGTTTTAAAAAAATGTTTTTATGAATGTTTTTAGTTGTATGTCGCCCCGGGATGCCGTAGGCATATGGAGCGACTCATAAATGCATATAAATAAATAAATAAATAAGATGAAAAATCACCCAGGACCACACGCTGGGCTCTCCCAGCCAGGAAGGAGCGGAACCACTCAAGAGCAGTCCCGCCAATCCCTGCCCGGTCCCGCAACTGAGTCACCAACAACTCATGGTCAACGGTATAAAATGCAGCCGAGAGATCTGCATATAATTTGCCTAATTTGCATACATTGGGTAAACCTGATAAATTTGACAGAAACTGTAGACTGAGTTAAAAAAAGATTATACACATGCTCTCACCCCTCTCAAGTTGATGATCACACACATGCAGACTCACAGTACACACACATGCTCTCACCTCAGACATGCTCTCACCCCTACACACACATGCTCTCACCTCACGCACACACTCATACAAGTTGATCAATCGCATACACACACACCAACCCCCATGCCTGTGCGTCTGCTCATACCTGCCTCCTCCTGCTGTGAAAAACCCCATGCGGGCCTATTGAAGCAGCCAGCATGCCAGTGAGGGGGAGAGGCTACCACAAGCGATGGGCGTGTGTGGTAATTTGCACACTGCTGCTGCCTCCCAGTACAGTCAGACCCCCCACCAGCTAATTTGTGCACCTTGAAAAGTCCACTCGGAGCTGCCACTGCCTCCCAGCTTGGCCAGATGCCCCACCCTCCTCCAGCTAATCTGCGCACCTTGAAACGCCCACTCAGGGCTGTAAGGAATGGCGGCTGCTGCCTCCCAACACGGCCAGACCCCCCACTAGCTAATCTGTGCACCTTGAAAAGCCCACCTCGGGGCTGTATGAAATGGTGGGCCACTGCTGCCATTGCCTCTCAGCATGGCCAGACCTCTCCAACACCCCTTCAGCTAACCTGCACACCTTGAAAAGCTTGCTACTACTGGTTGCTGCCGCCACTCCTCCCCTCTGCCTTCTGCAGAGAACACAACCCCTTGAGCAACAGGAGGTGGAGTTTGGAGGAGGCTGGGAAGCACGAGGGAGCTGGAAGATCCAGGCAGCTTTAAAAAAACAACCCCAAAACTCAATCATGCAGACTGTGGCAGCAAGCAAGGTAACAAAATTAATTGGGGGACAAATTTTAATCGGTTTAGGATCTAATTGATTAATTGGTTTGATTAATCAATTGCAGCCCTAATCAAAACCAGCATAGTAAATTATGCCCAGAAAGCTATTGGCAGCCAATGCAGACCAGGATAATGTGTTCCAAGCGACCCACCCCCAATAGGTGGGCCGCTATGTTCTCTCCATCAGCTGCAGCTTTCTGAACAGTCATCAAGGGCAGCCCTATGTAGATCCCACTGCAGTAGTTTAGCCTCAAGGTTAAGAAGGCATAGATGACAGTGGCAGATCCGAAAGATTAAAAAAGGCTGCAGCCCTTTCACCAGAAGCAGTTGGTGAAAAACTCTCCTAGGCCCCACTGCAACCTGACAACCCAGACACAGCAGTGTATTGATGATGATTATTATTAAGCATTTATATAGCATCAGCAATGTACCTGGCACTTTACAATTGTAAGAAAGAGTCACGGTCCCTGGCCCAGTGGACTTACAATCTAAGAGAGACAAGGGGGGCGGCAGGGGGGAAAGAGATGAAGGGGAGGGGAACAGGAAGAGACAAGGATACATATATGAACTCGTGAGGTCTCAGGTGCACGTGCTTGGCTTAGTTACAAAGGTGTAGTTACTCATTTAATGTTACAAAAGATACGACGATCCAGGATAAGGGGACAAGGGGAACGAGGAGCCAAGAAAAGCTTGATGGAAGAGGTGAGTTTTGAGGAGGGATTTGAAGATTTGGAGGGAGGAAGCGGAGTGAATGTGCTCATGGAGGGAGTTCCAGGCATAGGGGACTGCCAGGGAAAAGGGGTGAATGCGTTTTGAGCAGGGGAGCTATGAGCAGGCAAGGGTGGTGGCAGAGGAGCAGCGTAGCTCCTGGACAGGAGCGTAGCAGGAAATGGGTGCTAAGAGATGGGGGGGGGAAGGGGGGGGGGGAAGGCCATGAAGAGCCTAAAACCAGGAGTTTGTGCAGAATGTGTTCAGGAAGAGGGAGCCAGTGGAGAGAGGATAGGAGGGGCTGTATGTGGTCAAAGAGGTGGGCAAGATGAATGACCTTGGCAGCAGAGTTATGAACAGAAATGAAAGGAGCAAGATGAAAGTGAGGAAAGCCAGTGAGGTCACTTCCTTGGGGTGCTTCCGCCAAGAGCACCTCAAGGATGTGAACCTGGATGATCAAAGGAGACCGGACACCATCAATGACAGGTGTCCCTATGTCCCCCAGGTCACGAGGTTGGCCAACCATCATCACCTCCGTCATCTGGATTTAGCGTCAATCAGCTTGCCCGCATGCAGTCCCCAGTGGCAGCCAGGCACTGGGTAAGCACCAAGACTGCAGGACTTGGCTTGGATATGAGAGATTGAGTTGAGTGTCATCAGCAAACTGATGGCACTTTACTCCAAACCTCTGGACAGTTTTGCTCAGCAGCCTCAGGGACACTTTGAACGGAAAGGGAGACAAGATGGAACTCTGCAGAACTCCACAGGAGAGCTCCTGAGGTACGACGAGCCACTGCCCGTCACCACACTCTGGGACCTCCCGGACAGGAACTAACAGAACCACTCAAGAGCAGTCTCGCAAACCCCTGCCAAGTCACACCATTGTGCCAGCAACATCCCATGATCAACTTTATCTGAAAGGTGTATCTGAAAGCTGCTGAAAGTTCTAACAAGGAAATCAACAGGGGTAAACGTATCCTGTTGATCAAGTAGTTTGTCAACCAAGGCCACAAGTGCAGTCTCCATGGCATGCCCAGGACAAAATCCTGACTGACATGGGTCCAGGAATCTGATAGCATTCAGATGTGTCTGAAGCTGCAAGGCAACCACTCATTCACTAATTTCCTTAAAAAGAGGAAATTAGCGACAGTGTGATAGCTGGCAAAGGAGATTATGTCAAGAGATGGTTTCTTGAGCAGGGGCTGGATGACTGCAGTTTTGAGGCTGTCTAGCACCCTGCCCTCCTGAAGGGAGCCATTGACAACCTCAGTCAGCAACTAGCTCTCAGCAGCTAGGACAGGCAAGGATCTAATTCACTAGTCACCCACATTACCCCGCACACCCTCTGCATTAGTGGATTGCCCTAATGCACTGACACACTGATCCAAGTAAACTGGACAAGACTGAATTTACCCAACCCTAAACCGACCCTGCACCCAAACTAGCATAAGGCCTTGTGAAAGACAGTTACCACAGTTACTTCTCCCCTACTAGAGTTGTTAGCCCCACTGTCGTATATGCCATCTGCAGCTGTCTTTGGAGACATGTGAATTCAAAAGCTCTAAATTCAGGGGTGGGGAACCTCAGGCCCGGGGGCCAAATGCAGCCCTTGGCAAGTTCTTACGTGGCCTCTTTCCAGTGCCTGGATTTGGCCCCTGGATCCAGTCTCTACCCCCAAGCACTGAAAAACTGAGCTCAGGATAATGGGGCAAAGAGGAAGACATACATACAAGGGTAGGGGACAGATCCATGATCTGGACCCTCCTTTTCTTGAATACACCCAGTAAGCACTTCAGCCCCCAACCTCTATGTGGCCCTTGGAGTTCGTACTAATAGGGACAGAAAAGGTTCCCCACCCCTGCTCTAATTCTTTATTCTTTTGTAGCTGTGGAGACCCAGGGTAGGATGGGAGAAAGGGAGGGTTAAACCAAAACATGCTAGAAGCCCTTGAAGACACTGAACAGTATCCACTGGAGTCTGGAGGTAGGGAGATTTGCAGCTTGCACGCTGCAGACAATAGGGACCTGATAGGAAGCAATGGCTCCTGGAATGGAGATCCGAGTGGAATGAAGCAAGGTAATGACAGAGGGAAAACGGACACCCAAACAATGTGGAATCATTTAGTCACCTGGGGACCATCAGATAGAAAACAAACAAATTAGAAGTACACTTTCCCATGCAATAGCAGAGCATGCCAAAACAAAAGAATTTGTCAAGACAGGAAAATCTCATTTATGACCAACATAAATTATCGGATTGCTATCAAGAGGCCTACATGACTGTGAAACCTAGAAATGACTAATTAAACCATAAAGTTAGTTTACCTTAACAGAGTGGGTTATTCAGCATTTTTGAAATGTCAGATCACTTAAATAAGTGGATTTCAGAGGCAAATTTAGGCCCATTTTGGAAAATCTAAACCTGTTTAATTTGCAAACCATTCAATGTTTGACCAGTGTCATGGTCCTAAGTTTGATTTTAATTTTTCAGCTTGCAGCACACCAAAAGGTGCTGTAGCATTCAAGGTTAAAAAAATTTCACAAATGGAAAACCTGTAGGACAGAAGAGCAAGCCCTGGTTTGCATACATTTTACACATGTCTTGGTTCAATCACTTTTTTTAAAAAAGTGCTCCTGTTTTATTGGACTACTTCCATCAGGCATGCTAAAATTCAAAAATACTGAAATTATGTTTTCAGACCCAAGTTTACTCCCCCCCACCCTCAGTCTAAGGCCGTTTTTACACGGATGCGCCCCCCTCCCCCCGGCTCAGTGTTCGGGTGGG